>CM077147.1:135680607-136051955 GCA_039583875.1 Platanthera guangdongensis
TGAGCTATCCTTCTTTCTAGGATTGCAAATCACAACAATGCTGAAGCATATTTATGTCTCAAACCAAGTATCACAAGAATTGTTAGAATTTTTATGTCTGAAGCATCATGTATGAAAACACCTATGCCTACTAATATTGTATTAAATCTGATGAGTATGGGAATCTGTTTGATCAGACAAACATATAGAGCAATGATTGTTGTCTCTTTATATGTACCTGCAACTAGTAGACCTGACATAAGTGTTTGCTACATGCATATGTTGCTAATTATAGTATAAGTGAGCCTAGAGAGTCACACTTAACCTTAGTAAAAAGTATTCTTAGGTATGTGAAAAGTTGTCCAAATCTAGTCTCTGGTATCCAAAAGATTCAGCATTTGTCTTAACTGGATTTTCAGATGCTGATTATGCTGGATGCAGAATAGATAGGAAAAGCACCAGTGGAACTTGTCAATTTCTTGGTGACAGACTTGTCTCCTGGTTTTGCAAGAAACAAACATCTGTGTCAACTTCAACTGCTGAAGCTGAATATATGGCTGCAGGTAGTTGTTCACAAATCTTGTGGATTCAAAACCAACTCCTACTATGGCTACAACTTAGAGAAGTCTAAAATATTTTGTGATAATACCAGTGCTATTTCCATTGCACAAAATCCAGTCCTCCATAGTAGGATAAAACACATAGAAATTAGACATCACTTTTTAAGGATAATGTTGAGAAAAACAAATTAAACTTCAATATATCCAACTAATTTGCAAAGGGGAGATATTTTCACCAACCATAGGATGAAAAGAAACATACATTCTTCCTTAATCAGTTAGGAATCTTAGATGGAGGAGGTTTAAAATAAGATCCAAGATTTTAAAAATCTAAAAATTACCAAGAATAGGCAAATCAAATGTTTTTCTAGTGTATAGAGTATGTTTCTGGTCTCTGAACTGCGCTCGACGATTTTCCCCAAGATCGTCGAACGGAGATCGACGATTTCAGAAATCGTCGACCAGAGTTCAGCGCTTCTCGGATAGTGCTAAACTATCTTTCTTCAGGTCAGCGATCGTCGAACGGAGCTCGACGCTCTCCAATATCATTGAACGGAGCTCGACAATGTTGAAGACCTTTCAGATTCCTTAAGCAGCCCAGATCGTCGAACAGAGTTCAACGATCTTTCCTTATCTGCGTCGAACCCTAATATAAAACTCATTTTTCGGCCGTCGTTCTGCCTTTGTGCTTTCATACTCTCTGCAGAATTTCTCTTTCCCTCCAAACTTTTCTGCACTTGCTCTTGTGTTTGTTCATTTTTTTGCAGGAATCAATGGCAGTTTCAGTCGCAATCTTGGCATCCATCAAATTTGATACTGGCTTTGATATAGACATGGATTCTTTCGATAACAACGATCAAATATTCAAGGACATTCTGGAACTCTTCAAGGACCAACAGTTAGTTAACATAATGTCTACAAGGATCAAATTGGCCGAGATGAAAAAAAGGAATGGTTGTATACTATCCACAATCTGGATCAGAACACTGTGATCGGAACCATCTCAGGAACTTAAGTACCTTTAACACCTGCTATTTTGATAGAGGTATTTCAATTAATTCTGGTGAAGACTCTATTGAGCTTTCTGGAGAAGAATTTTCAATTATGCTTGAGAGGATGGGCCATTCAGCAGCTAACCCTAATAATTGCTTAAGAAGAATTTGTCAATTGAGTACAGATTTCTTGTTGATGTAGTTGGGAAAGTGTTGTTGGCAAAACACTCTACTCATGATACCATCTATATCTATCAGCTCTGTTTGATGGGTGCCTTGGTGGACAAGAAGCAGCTGAACTGGAGAAGTGTTTTTTGTTTTGATCAAGAAGAAAATTAATAAGAATTTTGTTAATTTTGGGAGGATTTTAGGGTTGTTTCTTCACAATAGATGCCCTGACCTGCTTGTGTCCAATGGAACACACATCAATGCCTCCAGAGGCTTACCTGTGCCCTATTTGGGAAATGGGACAGGCAGATTGTAAAGCCCAGCAGAGCCTCTGCAATCTCTTCTTCAAGCACAAGGACTATTTCAGTCTCTCCCCTCAGGTTTATGCCCCTGTAGAATATTTGCCTGCCTCATCATCTCTCCTTCTCCACCTATTGTTTCATCAACAATAACACATCTACTATCACAATTTCATCCCCCATTTCCATCCCATCTCTAACTTCATCCCTTCTCCAACTCCAACATCAACTGAAGAAATCTTCCATCCACTACATCACTACCCACACATGGACATTGATTCATCATATCATATTCCATCATTCACTCTTCTAGATGATTCCTATATGGATGATTCTCCTTCATCCCCTCTTGAGCCACCATCATCATCCACTTCTTATCAACAATTACTTCAGGAAATCATTGCTTAACAATCATTCACACCATCCATCTCCACTCCATTATCTTCCATCTCCACAATTCCAATATCTCAACCATCACTTCCACCATCCACAGTTTCTCCAATAACATCTCCTACTGCTCCAACTTTCATCTCTACCACATCCATCCCTACCTCTACTCAAGTCCCTCTTAAGCAAGTAGACCTTCTAGCTATTGCAGACAAGCTATATGAGCTGATAGCTCCAAGGCTATCACTACTGCTGGAGACTTCATTGGCTACACTTCTGAAAACTGTTCAGGAGTTGTCTGCCAGGCTATCCTCTATTCTTCCTCCTCAGGCAATCCCTTCTACGGGGTGCCTTGATCCAGTTATCACTGAATCTAGGCAGGGGGAGATGCCTTATGAAGCTGAGAGATTGCCTGCTGTAGTAACTCCAGTTCAAGCTCTAGTTGCAGTCATTACAGTGGACCTCAGGTCACTGCTATCAGTATTTGATTTTGTATACTTCAGCTGCCTTACAGACCAGCATACTGAAGACCTTACTAAGGCCATTGTTCCTATTTCTTATTGTGAGCCCAACATTTTAGCCTCTTTTATAGATTCTGTCCAGGCAGTGGACAATGTTGAAATTACTGCTATTGTTGTTGATGTTTTAGTTAGTTCTGATATTGCTGTTTCAGTTTCTAAGGATGTGCATATGACAGAGGCAATTGATTTTGAGCCTGCTGTATCTGAGCTTATTGTTTCTGAAATTCTTGTTTCTGAATCTGCTATTATAGTTCCTTCTGCCAGTGTTGTTTCTGTTCCAATTCCTACTACTGTTGTTGCTCCTGTTGCTATTCCTGCTGTTATTTCTTATACTCAGTCTCAACAACAGAAAGAATATATCAAAAGGATTGATGTAGTGTATGATAATCCACAAAGTTCAGACAGTGATCAGTTTAGAACTAACTCTGATGATTCCTCTGCAACAATTGCAAGGAAAAGGAAAGCAAGAAGCAAGGCCATGAAGAGAGTTCCGCTAGAGAAAATCAAAGATACAAATGATATTCCATATTATATATTGCATGATTGCCAGATTACAGAACCATGGATGCAATACTCCAGAAATTAGCTGAAAGCCATGAAAAAGAAAAGGAAGTATGACAAAGGTTCATCCCTTTTCAATCCTCCTCCTCCTCCTTCACCTGATGCAGGTACAGGTGGAAGTTTTGCCTTTCAATCTACTGTTAGAAGCCAAAGTTCATATCAATTTCAAGGAAGTTCTCAACAAAGAGGAAATCAGTCTAGAGGTTACCAGTACAGAAGAGGACAGTACAGGGGAAATCAAAGAGAACTCAGAGTTTATTCAAAAGGATATTCCAGGCAACATCCTTATCAAAGGGAAGGACAAGGTCCCTCTGACACTACATCTAGTCCTTTCCCTTACAAGTTAAAAGATCTAGTTTCTTCCAGAGCTACTCCTGATAATTTTTCAAACAGATATGAACCTCTTGTTCCATTTGAAGACCCATAAAATAATCCCACTTCATGGACTGACAGAATGAAAGAGTTGGCTGCATTAGATCAAATTAAAAAGGCCAGAGAATAAGGAAGAGACACATCAAATATCACCACTCTATCAGAACAGAGAAAGAAAGAACTTGAGAGATATTCTTCCAGCAAATTCTTTCACTCAGAAAGTTATAGAAAGCTGTACCCAGAAGCTGTAGTCTCCAGGCCAAAACATCAAACTTATCTAGGTGCAGATGATGACAGAAGATCCAAGAAAGAAGCTCTTAACCCTAACAGAGAAATAGTTCTCATAAAGAGCAAGGAAAAGTAATGATTTTGTAAGCTGACAGTGATACCTATTTCTCACTATCTGTGATTATATCTGTGTTTCTGCAATGCTTTTTTGGTTATATTTCTGCATTGTATGTTTTTTTTCAATATATGTAAATAGTAATCCTAACCCAAATAGGGGGAGATTGTTGGAACACCCTATTACTGATTTGGGCAAGGATCACTATGTCCTTTGGGAAATTGTTTTTGACCTCCTTGTATAGATCTACAGTCAATTAGAATGAGTCTAAGTGTTAGTATTTAGGTTTGAAAGCTGCCCTCAAGACCCTCAAGACCCTCAAGACAAGATATTTCAGTTCAGGAGACTAAGTCATTTCATCTCGCTCAGGTCAACGAATCGTCGAACTCCATTCGACGATCTCCGAGCCCACTTCTACGAATCGACGAACTCCATTCGATGATCTCTGAGCTCACTTCGACGAATCATAGAACTCCATTCGATGATCTCTGAGCTCACTTCAACGAGTCGTCGAACTCCATTCGACGATCTTCGAGCTCAGATCGATGTTCCTGTCTCTTGTTTGTTTCCCTATCTCTGAGCTCAGTTCGACGATAGTTGAGCTCAGATCGACGATTTATGCTTCAGTCTAAGTCCAGTCGCTGAGCTCAGTTCAACGATAGTTGAGCTCAGGTCGACATTTTTCTGGAGAGATCGACGTTTTTCAAGATTCAAATTCAGTCAGTTTTGGTATTCCCTTCTATTTATTCCCAGCATTTATTTCAAGAATCTTGTAGCCGTTTTAATTAATCTGGAGCAAGTTTCAAGGAGATTTTAAAGGAATGTTTTATTGGACTTTCCTCCAGAAGACAAAATGCATTTAAGGAAGTCATTTATGACAGGCTAACGACTATCTTGGACAGAGAATTATTCTATTCAGATCTAAGGAATAAAAGATTATTCATTCTGCTGGTTAATAATAACAACAACAAGAAGAAGGAGAGAAATAGTTGCAGATATTCACAGTCATAGAATTCTTACAGGAACACACATCACTGAAGGAGATCAATATACTGAAATTTCTAGATCCCTTTTGATTCTAGTGTTCAAATGACTTATCATTCAAGGCTGCAGACACCACACATTTCAGCTGCTGCTGGAATCATCTTTTGCTGGAGATCAAATCTTCTGAAGGCCTATCACCCTATTACAAAGCTTCACTTCCTGAACAACTCAAGATCTCAGGGGGAGCTTTGACAACATCCACTATCTTCTCTCTGATTGTTGACAGAGAAGATCATCTCACCTCTCTCTCTCTCTCTCTCTGCTGTAAGGGTTTATCAAACTCCCTTCAAAAGTTTGTGTTGGTTTCTGAGACCTTGTCAAAACTCAGTGGTGGCAAAGACACCTGATCAAAAATCTAGTTTGGTTTTTGAGCACCTTATCAAAAGCTCATTGGTGCCCAAGACACCTGATCAACTCATCCTGCAGTGGATTCCTACCTAGGGTGGTAGAAGAGTGGATGTACCTAGATTGATTGGGGAACCACTATAACTCCTTGTGTCTTCTGGTAGCTATATTTTGTTTGCTGTGTGCTGTGTTGTTTTATTTCTTGCAATCATATTTCTATTTTCTGCAGCACTATACACATATTATTTAAATTAAGTCTTCCACTGCAAATAATTTTTAACTTGAAAATTATTTTAATAAACTATATTCACCCCCCCCCCCCTCTAGAGTTAAGGTAGATCTTATCCCCACTTTCACTTTACATAGAGAGTGGTGAGAGATGATGGTGTCTTCTCTGTCAACAATCATAGAGAAGACTAGTGGATATATGATGGTAGCAAATAGCTCCCCCTGAGATGTTGAATGGTTCAGGGAGATGGAGCTTTGCTTCAGGGTGATAGGCCTTCAAGCTTGCAGCCTTGACTAGCTGTGATGTTCAGGAACTTCTTAACTGATAGGTGTTTGTTGTCCTTGAAGTATCCTGGAGAGTATAAGGAAGAAGAAGACTCTTGATATGAATGGATGTTCTTCTTCTTCTTCAGATTGATGTCACTTCTCTGCTCTAGGGCTTCTAGTTACTTCAGTGATATTGCCCCGAGTGTTCTACTTCTTCTCTATCTTGGTTGATCACTGCCTGTCACTTGTAATTTCTTTCATGTCTCTTTGTATCTTGTTATCTATGTATCTTTTTGGACATTTGAATTCCTTAGTCTTGATGGTGGAAGAAACATTCCAGAGAGAGGAAGATGCATTGGGAATTGATCCAAATTAATTTTTTTGTAACTGTCCGCTTGAACGGCTATTATTATTGACTGTAATTAATCCTTAATTAAGTTTGCCAATTGTAACTGATTGCGCATAATTCGTCGACCTGAACGTGGAGTTCGTCGAGCTGGAAAACTGTCTTGAGTATGTCGACACATGTCCTGTGTGTCAACATAGTTAGCTTTAGGTGTCGACACAATTGTTGTCGACAGACATTCTGTGTGTCGACATAATTCTTCTTTGTGTCGACACAGTCTGGTTCTGTTGGATCCCTAGTTGATTTGGGCTAGGTTCACTAGCTTAGGATGTGACCGAACCTATATAGCCAGGGTCAATTTGTGTCCTAGTGTCTAGGCCAAGTCCTTAGAGTCAACTTCAGATGGACCAGCCTTCAACAAGACCATCAGAGACTCCAGACTTAGAGGATTTGAAGACTAAGTGAAATGAGTTCGACGTTTGTCGAACTCAGCTCGACGTTCGTCGAACTCATCTCGACAAAAGGTGTTCTGCGCTCGACGATCGTGAGATAATTCTTAGTACTGAGCTCGACGATCCTAGTTCTCTGTTCGACGAATGTTGAGGTTCTACATCAAGCCAAAGTCAGGATAACTTCAGAATTTTTCTAAGTCCAGCTTCAAACTTTGGTCGACGAATTAGATTCTGATCTCAACGAACTTGGACCTCAAGTTCTCAACTTCTCAGGTCGACGAAGTCAGTTTCTCAGGTCGACGAATGCAGTACTCTACTCGATGAATTCTGAACTCAGAGCATTTGTGTCGACACTTAGGGCATGTGTCGACACCAGACAATTTGTGTCGACACCAGACAATTTATGTCGACACCGGAAGATTTGTGTCGACACCAGGATATCAGTCGACACCAGCTCATGTCGATACCAGAAGATTTGTGTCGACACCAAGATCAATCAGTCGAGACCAGCTTATGTCGACATAGAATATCAGCAGATGCAGAATATTTGGCTAAGTCCACAATCTTTCTTCGCTCGACAAATGTGGATCTCAGTTCGACGAATACTGTCTGACAGTGATAATTATCTGCTCAACGAATGATGATTCTCAGCTCGATGAATGAAGATTTGCAGTTCAACGAAGGTTGTAGCAGTATTGACTTGAAGAATATTTCTATTGTCTGGTCGACGAACTCTCTCAAGCTCAGCTCGACGAACTCAAGCTCAGCTCGACGAACTCAAGCTCAGCTCGACGAACTCAAGCTCAGCTCGACGAACTCAAACTCAGCTCAACGAATTGCGTTCTTCGTTCGACGATTCCAGACTAGGTCTTCTCCAGTTTTCCCGTCCCGTTTCTTGGCGATGATTCCAGAGTTATTAATGCCAGATCTTCTCATAATATTACCGTTGGAACGCGCAATAATCATGACTATTACATGTCGTTTTTTCATGGAATAGTTAGGGAAATTATTGATTGTCGCTTCCTTCCCAGGCCAACTGCAATTACTGCTCAACATTCAATTTTCAAATGTTCTTAGTCAGTTAAAGACAGAAAAGAAAAGACTGAATCAGTAAGATACACTGCTAGCAATAGAGACAATCAGATAGACACGCAGACACTCAGACACAAGCAATCAGACAGACATACTCAGATTGCACAGAAGAACAATCATTCACAAAATCAAAAGTTCTACTGCAATAAGCCCAGGCCAGAGAACATCTTCTAGAAGAAGAAGAAGAATATTCAAATACTATCAAGAGTCTTCTTCCTTCAACTCTACAGGACAAATTCAAAGGACAATAAATATCAATCTATCAAAGAAGTTCCTAAAGCAATTTCTGGTCCAGACATTCTAGGTCTTTGAAGACCTATCACCCTGTAGCAGTGCTCCAGCTGTCCTGATACATTCAAGATCTCAGGGGGAGCAAAATCTGCTAAAATCAATCCACAGTCTTCTCAATTGCTATTGAGAAAGAGAAGACACCATCACCTCTTTTCCAACTCCTGTATAGGGTTTTAATTCCCTTCAAAATTATTCTGGTTGCAAGTCTCCTTCCAAAAGACTTAAGGTTTTGGTTTTTGAGCACCTGAACAAAAGCTCATTGGTGTCAGGCACCTGATCAAAAACCTGAGTGGATTCCTACCAGGGTGGTAGAAGAGTGGATGTACCCAGGTTGGGGAACCACTATAAAATTTCTTGTGTCGTCTGGTTGCCCTTTTCTTTTATTTTGGCTGTGTTGTTCTGTGCTTAATAGGTTGCTGTGCTTACTTTATTTTATTTACTGACTTGTTCACCTAGGCTTAAAATAAAAGTTGTAAAAAGTTTGAACAAAGCACAATACTCTATTCACCCCCCCCCCTCTAGAGTATTTCAGATCTAACCTATACTTTCAATTGGTACCAAAGCGAGGTTGGTTAAAATACCATACCTTAATTGGTTTTACAGGCTAACACCTGAACCACAAAGATCCCTCTTATTAGATCTGTTTGTTTGTTTTTGTTATTAGATTTATTTCTTCACAGACATGGCTCAAAACAAAGATTATGCTAGCATCAGACCTCCAGTTTGCAATCTTAACAAGTTTGCCATCTAGAAGGCAAGAATCAGGTTATACATGAATTCTATTGATGAGGATATTTTTTTTGTTATCTTAACAGGAGTACCTCCAGCACCTGCAGCTTCTACAAGCACCTCTACCAACATGACTGCAGTGCCTCCACCAGAGAATAATGATGCATAAAAGAAAGCCAAAATGGCAGATGCAAAGGCAATGAATATCTTGGCTCAGACTATGTAGATGACATATTTCAAAAGGTGGCTGAGTGCACCTCAGCCAAGGCCATTTGGGATTCCCTCAACCAAATGGTAGCTGGTTCAGCAGATGAAAGGAAAGATAGGAGATCCAATCTCATATCCCTGTATGAGAATTTTAAAAAGGATGAGGCTGAATCAGTGGCTGACATGTATAATAGGCTGAGCTCAATCATCAATGAGCTCAAGACCTCGGATAAGGACATCACCCTAACAGAGGTGAATGATAAGATATTGATGTGCTTCCCTAGCTCTTGGGACTCCAGAATCTGGCCAATCAAAGAAGCTAGAAGCCTAAATGAGATATCAACTGAATCTCTGCTAGGCAAATTAAAATCCTATGAGAAGCTGATCAAATCAAGAGAGGCAGCAGAACAAAAAGGCAATAACTCAAGTAAGAAAGGATCACAGCATAGCCTTCAAAGCATCTGAGGAAAGTGAGACATCAACATCAAATGAAGAATTGATGAGCCTCTTTGCAAAAAGATTCTATAAGATGGCTAGGAAGGATTTCAGAAGGAAATCATCCAGGAAGGATGATAAACCCAGATTTGATAAGACACCAACCAAGGAGGTTGTGTGCTTTGGGTGTAGAAAGCATGGACATTACATCTCAAAATGTCCAGAAAACCAGACGAAGGACAAGAGCAGAGAAAAGGACTTCAGGAGAAGACACATCAGCAGACCCTCCTCCAGCAAATACAAAAATAAAGACAAGGGCTTTGTTGCTGAAACATGGAGTGATACAGAGGAAGAATCATCCTCTTCTAGCTCAAGTGAAGAAGAGGAAGAAGCAAGATCCAATGAGGTTTGCCTAATGGCAATTGATGCCTCCAGGAGTAATTTTGGATCAAAAGGAGAATCTGAAGATGAAGCAGCCTCAGACTCAGAGGCAGATCAGGTTCTTTCTAGTTTTGATTTTAATTCTGATTTATTTAAAACTAAATTCAAAACTATGTGCTTAGACTTAATCAATTCAGAAAAAGAAATAAAAACTCTTAGAGCAAGACTAGGTTGTCTTGAATCTGTCAACTCAGAAAACATTAAACTACAAGATCAATTAACCTTAGCTAATGAACAAATAATTAAATTAAAATCTGACTTATGTGAGGCCAAACAACTTGAGCAATCTCTAAATGGGAGAAGCCTCAAGCTGGTGGACATAACATGCACAGTTAATGCCAGATTAAATGGCAAGCTGGGCTTGGGTGCTTCATCAAGTTTTCCCCCCATAATCAAGAAAAATATTTTTACAACCCCCATCAAGTTTATTTCTGCCAAGGGAAAAGAAAAGTTAATAGACAAACCAATGTCAGAAATCAATCCAAAACCTATAGACAAGAGAAACAGAAATCAGAAAACAGTTAATAAAAATAAGGTTCAGCAGCATTCGTCGAACTCAGATTGACGAAATGTGGCCAGTTCGTCGAACCCAGATCGACGAATGTTGAACGCAAACTTCAGTAATAACAATTCGTCTAACAGCGATCGACGAACTTGGTATGGTTCGTCGAGCAGAGTCGACGAACTTGTGGCGCAAAAAATGACTATTATCATTCTCTGAGCAGAGATCGACGATCTTAGCCCTATTCGTCGAACTCTGGTGGACGAACTTACAAAAATTCGTCGAACCCAGAAGGACCAAACTTAAACTATTTCTCTTACAGAAATTCCAAGCCAACTAATAAGACATTCAATCCAGTAGCTGATTGGGTTATTCCACCTAGGAGATATAACCCCTTAGGTTATAAATCTCAACCTGCTTTATCAGTTATTTCCAGCTTTTCATTTCAACCAAATAAAGGACCCAAGGTAACCTGGGTCAAGAACCATTGAGTTTTTATTTTTCTTTGCAGGTACAGGTGAAGAGCTGTCCAAGGGTAAGTCAAACTTGGTTCTTGGACAGTGGTTGCTCCAAACACATGACAGGCAGCAAGGCAAATTTATCCAATTACAAGTCCAAGCTAGGACCAAAGGTGATTTTTGGAGATTCAAACAGTGGCCAGTCAGAAGGATATGGAGCAGTCAAGATTGGGACAGTTACTTTCGAGAAAGTAACATATGTAAGATGACTTAAACATAATCTAATATCCATAAGTCAATCATGTGATGAATGTTATCAGGTACACTTTAACTCTACCTCTTGCTCTATTATTAATAATGAAAACCAAACTGTTTTAATTGGACTTAGACAAGGCAACATATATCTAGTAAATTTTATTTCTGCCACAACTGATATCTGCTTACTGAATTTTACTAGTAATCAAAATGAGTTATGGCATAAAATATTAGGCCATGTAAACCTTAAGAATATATCTAGGTTATCCAAAGATAACCTTGTTAGAGGTTTACCTTCTGGCCCATACAAGAAGGAAAGCCTATGCAGGGCTTATCAATTAGGCAAGCAAACTAAAACTAGTTTTAAATCCATTAATAAAAGTGACTCACCTAGGATTTTGTATTTGCTTCATGTGGATCTATTTGGACCCATTGCAGTACAAAGCCTAGGAGGGAAGTCTTATACTTTAGTAATTGTTGATGACTTCTCTAGATTCAGTTGGGTAGCCTTTCTGAGAGCTAAGTCAGATACATTCAAGGTTATTACAGATTTTCTCAGGACCATACAAATTGAGTTCTCTACTCATGTTGCATTGATCAGAAGTGATCATGACACAGAGTTTGAGTCTCTTCTTATGCATGAGTTCTGTGAGAAGGAAGGTATAAGGCAGTGCTTCTCAGCTCCTAGAACTCCCCAACAAAATGGGGTACCTGAAAGGAAAAATAGGACACTCATTGAATCTGCAGGCACATTATTGGCAGATGCTTACATGCCTCTATCCTTTTGGCAGAAGCTGTAAACACTGCTAATTATGTCTGGAATAGAAGTCTTATACATAAGCTGAAAAATAAGACCCCCTATGAATTACTTAAAGGGAAGAAACCTAAAATCACATACTTTAAAGTTTTTGGCTGCATTTGTTACATTCACACAAATAACAAGAGATACATTAGGAAGTTTGAGGTTAAGGCTGAAGAAGGGATTTTTCTAGGATATTCCCAAGTAAGCAAGGCCTATAGGGTTTTTAATAAATCCACCCTTAAAATTGGAGAGTCTGTTCATGTATCTTTTGATGAAGCTAACATGTCTTATAAGGAGAAAGAGATTTCTACAGAAAGCTTTTTGCAGGTTCCACAACTGTGTGAGTCTATAGATGGACTAAACCTTACCCAAGAGGTATCAACCCATCCTACTCCATAGGTTGCTGAAGATAGTGAAGAAGAACTTCAAGTGGAAGTGGCTGAACTTCCCTCAACAGCTAGTACCATTCCTTAAGAGGAATTAATTACAGAAGCTGTTGCTCAACAAACTCCACCAACTGATCTTGTCAAACTTAGAGATCACCCCAGATCTAAAGTGATTGGAGACATTTTAGTAGGTGTACAGACAAGTCATCAACTCAACCAAGACTTGATGCATGCCTGTTTTCTCTCTCAAATTGAACCTCTCACAATTCATGAAGCTGAGCAAGATCCCCACTGGATCATTGCAATGCAAGAGGAACTAAATCAGTTTGAGAGATGTAGAGTTTGGGATTTGGTTCCAGGACACCATAACTACCCAGTTATTGGAACCAAATGGGTCTACAGGAATAAGCTAGATGCCCAAGGGAACATAGTGAGAAACAAGGCTAGGCTTGTTGCTCAAGGTTACAGGCAAGAGGAAGGAATTGATTATGACCAAACCTTTGCCCCTATTGCAAGGTTAGAGGCCATAGGAATATTCCTTGCCTATACAGCTCACAGGAGATTCAAAGTGTTCCAAATGGATGTCAAGAGTGCATTCTTGAATGGAGTGTTTCAAGAAGAGGTTTATGTAGAACAGCTTCCAGGTTTTATCTCTCTAACTTATCCCTCTTTTGTATTTAAATTGCATAAAGCTCTCTATGGTTTAAAGCAAGCTCCAAGAGCTTGGTATGAGACCTTAGCAAGCTTTCTTTTAGAGCATAAATTTACAAGATGAACCATAGATAAAACTCTTTTCACTAGACATCATAAGGACCAAATATTGTTAGTACAAATATATGTGGATGACATCATTTTTGGGTCTACTGATCCCTAATTGTGCAAGAGGTTTGCTAACCTCATGCATTCCAAATTTGAGATGAGTAGCATTGGTGAGCTTTCCTACTTCCTTGGTCTCCAAGTGAAGCAGCTCCCTAATGGTATCTTACTCTCCCAAGCTAAGTATGCTAAAGAGCTTATCAAGAAGATTGGGATGGGTGATGCTTCAGGAATGAAGACACCTATGGCTACAAATGCTGTTGTGGATTCTGATGCAGCAGGGAAACCTGTGGATCAGAAGCATTATAGGGCAATTATTGGATCCCTATTATACATAATAGCTAGCAGACCTGATATAATGTTTGCCACATGCCTTTGTGCTACGTTCCAAGTGAATCCTAAAGAATCTCACCTTATTTTCTTAAAAAGGATTTTGAGATATATAAAGAGTTGTCCTAATCTAGGACTCTGGTATCCTGCAGAGTCAGAGTTTGAGTTAACTGGATACTCAGATGCTGACTATGCTTGATGTAGAGTGGATAGGAAGAGTACCTCTAGAACTTGCCAGTTCCTGGGTATGAGACTTGTCTCCTGGTTTTGTAAAAAGCAGACATCTGTGTGTACATCAACTGCAGAAGCAGAATACATGGCTACTGGCAGCTGCTGTTCACAGATGTTATGGATACAGAACCAACTCCTAGACTATGGTGTCAACTTAAATATTTCAACACTATTTTGTGATAATACTAGTGTTATTGCTATATCACAGAATCCAGTTCACCGTTCTAGGACTAAGCATATTAAAATAAGACATCATTTCATTAGAGATAATGTAGACAAAAAGAAAATTAACTTAATCCATATTCCTACTGATTTAGAAAGAGCAGACATTCTCACCAAACCCTTGGATGAGAAAAATCACCTGTTCTTTATAAATCAACTGGAATGATCAATGGAGAAGAGTTAAATTAGTTTCTGTCTGCATTCGACGAATTTTCCAGAGTTCGTCGAACGGAGTTCGACGAATTAAGTAAAGTTTGAGAGATTCTCTTCGAACGGAGATCGACGAATTCTCTGTGTGGAAACAATTTTCGTCGACCGGAGATCGACAAACTTTACTTCAGAAGATATTTCGTCGAACGGAGTTCGACCAACTTTTTTCGATTCTTCTAGATGAGATCGACGAATTATCTGTCTATAATTTATTTCGTCGAGCTCAGTTCGAAGAATTTTTCTTTTTCGTGGAACGGAGATTGTCCATTCATATTCTGAAAACTTTATATCTAGGTTTTCTTCGACCTCCGTCCCGCGCTTTCAGTTCCTTTGCTCTTGATCGCCATTTTTCTCTGTGTTCTTCTTGCAGGTCATACATGGCGATTCCAGCAGGAGCTTTGGCCGCAATGAAATTTGATACTGGTTTTGAGATGGATTTCGATTCTTTCCAACATTCTGACCCCATATTTCTCTATATCCTGGAACTGCTAGAAGAACTTCATCTCAAGGATTTCATGACCAGACGGATCAAACTACATGGAACTGAAATCAGAGAATGAGTGTATACATCATCGGTTTCTGATGATGATACATTGACCGGAACTATCGGGAGTACTGCTATTTCCCTATCTCCCGCAAATCTCTCTGAGATTTTTGGATTAGTAAATGGAGAAGATGATATGAAAATGGATTCTGAAGAATTTGGTGATATGCTGAAGTTAATGGGGTTTTCAGGAAGCAACCCTAACAAGATGTTGAAGAAGCAACTGTCTACCGCGTACCAGTTCCTGGAGGACATTGTAGGGAAAGTGCTGATGGGCAAGCACTCAGCGCACGACTACATCACCCGCTACCAATTTCTTATCATGTGTGTTGTGGTGAATAAGCGTTCTGTTGATTAGATTAAGATTTTCTTTGAGTTGATTAAGAAGAAGAATAACAATAAGGAAGTCTGCTTTGGAAGAATCCTGGGGATCTTCCTTAAGTATAAGGCTGGTGAATGCATGGTCTCCCCGACCATCTTCATCAATGCCAGCAAGCGCCTCACCTGCGCCTTGTTTGGTAGGTGGGAGAGGACAATCTTCAAGCCCTCCAAGGCTTCCTCCTCTTCTATCCCAGCTTCTGAGAGCACCAGGGCTGTGAAAGCCACTCCCCACCCTGCAGAAGAGGCTATTCCATCTCCACCATCTCTTCCTGTATAACTTCCAGCACAACAACTCCTTTCCTCTTCCATTCCTTCTTCCATGCCTAAACCTCCACAACATACTCATGTGCCTACTACTCCTCCATATCCACCTCTGGACATCACCAACATTCCTAGACCCCCTGGTTCACCTCATGAGAAATCTATTCCTACCCCTCCTCAGTCTCCTCTTCCCCCACACTTATCCTCCATTCCATCTTACAACATACCCTCAGACACTGCCACACCAGATGTCCTTCCTCCTCTATCCCCTCCATCTGTCCCCCTTCCTTAATCTACTTATCTACCTTCATCCACTATCTCTCCATCCTTGGAATCCCCCACTGTATCTACACTCATATCCCTACTCACTTCCCTCATAAAATCCCTTATCACAGAGGCCATTACACCTCTTGTGAATTCCATCAATTCTTTATCTGCATAAGTTTCTCTTCTCTCTATTGCCCCCTCTTCATCCAGGGGCCTAGCTTCAGGTATTCCTGAACCCAGGCAGGGGAGATGCCCTATAATGAAGCAGCAGTAGATGCAGATGCAGCAGCAACAGTAGATGCAGATGTAGAAGCAGCAGCATATATAATAGCAGCTCCCTCTACAACAGTAGTTTCAGATACAAATGCAGATAATTTGCCAGATTTTGATTCTGATTATTTGGTTGAGTTTTTTAATTTTATGGATACTGACATTGACTTAGATGAGTCAGTTGAGCAAATAAAACCTGTTGGTGATTTCCATTTAAATCCCACAGTTAATTTGTCTGTTTTGTTGAGAAGTTTTGATACTATTTTTGTACAGTTACCCTCTACTAAGCCACAATTGGCTATTATCCCCTACACTTCTCCAGTTAGTCCAGCAGTTGCTAAGCAACTCTGTGACAGTTTTGCTCTTCCAGTTGTTGCTCCATCATCTACAGCTATTCTAGAAGATATCTCAGCCCCAGTTTTTTGTTATGGATGACTCTCCTATGCCTGATTTGGATGAGCTAATCCTGGCTAATATAGTAGAGGAGAATAAGGCAGTAGATGATAGCTTTGTCCCTATTGTTTCTGATTCCTTTATAGTCTCCTCCTTTCCTGTTGCTGAAACCCCAATTCCTGAACCTTCTGCCCCTCCTCCAAAAAAGTCTATTATTTCTGATAAAGCTTTAAAAACTTTGGATGTTCTTTATGACAACCCTTAGGATTCTGATTCTGAAGATGAAGATGATGATGATGATTCAGATGAAGATGCTGCCAGTAAGAAAAAGAAATTGCTGATAAGGAAAAGGAAGGCTCATCCTCCTCTAGCTCCTAAGCCTAATCCAAATACTGACACCCCTTACTACATTTTGCACAATGTCACTCCATACAAGGGAATGCCTGCATGGATGTGGATATCCAAGAACCAGCAGAAGGATAGAAGAGAAGTAGGAGATATTCCCCTCCTCCAGTTCACAGATTCAGAAAGGATCATCCTCCTCCTCCTCCTCCAGCAGCTGGTGCCAGTGGCTCTAGCTCTCAGAGATCTGCCCCCATGCAAACATACCAGAGACAGTCAGGGAGATCATCTGGAAGCTGCCAGCAGAGGCAGCCATCCTCAGTTAATCAACAACAGCATCAACAGCAGCAGCAATAAATATCTGAAGTACAGAAAGCTGACAGTCCAAAAAGGTCATACTCTCCTCCAATTCCATTTGAAGATCCTGAAACTGCAAATACTGCAAGAATGGCTAGATACCAGGAATTAATTGGACTATATTTGATCAATAAAGCCAAGGCTGAAGGAAAAGACACATTAGGATTCACAACAATGTCAAAGTACAGAAAAGAAGAGTTGAAAAGGTTTGACAAAGGCAATAAACTGTTTAATGTTGATGACTATATGAAGCTCCATCCAGAAGCAGTTATCCCCAGAGCTACATCATTGAATATTATTGGGGCAGCTGACATGACTATGACAAAGGCTCAGGCTTCAGATCCAAAGAGAGAAATTATCTTCAAAAAACCAGGAGAGCAGACAACAGAAGACAGGTCCAAGCAGAAAAAGTAAAAGAAGTAATCTTTATTTTGTTTTAATTTCTTTCTGCTCTTTTTTTTAGAACTATGCTATTTGTTTAAACAAAGTTGTATATATATATCTGCTGCATTTGTTGGTAATTCTCTGCCAGATATATTTCTTTTCCTGCTTTGTTTATCTATTTATTTCTATTTTGAGTCTCTGTTAGTGACCTCACCCAAATAGGGGGAGATTGTTGGATCCCTAGTTTATGTGGGCTAGGTTCACTAGCTTAGGATGTGACCCAACCTGTATAGCCAGGGTCAATTTGTGTCCTACAGTCTAGGCAAAGTCCTTAGAGTCAACTTCAGATGGACCAGCCTTCAACAAGACCATCAGAGACTCCAGACTTAGACGATTTGAAGACTAAGTGAAATGAGTTCGACGTTCGTCGAACGCAGCTCGACGAAAAGTGTTTTGCGCTTGACGATCGTGAGACAATTCTTAGTACTGAGCTAGATGATCCTAGTTCTCTGTTCGACGAATGTTGAGGTTCTACATTAAGCCAAAGTCAGGATAACTTCAGAATTTTTCTAAGTCCAGCTTCAAACTTTGGTCGACGAATTAGATTCTGAGCTCGACGAACTTGGACCTTAAGTTCTCAACTTCTCAGGTTGACAAAGTCAGTTTCTCAGGTCGACGAATGCAGTGCCCTACTCGACAAATTCTGAACTCAGAGCATTTGTGTCGACACTTAGGGCATGTGTCGACACTAGACAATTTGGGTCGACAACAGACAATTTATGTCGACACCAGAAGATTTGTGTCGACACCAGGATATCAGTCGACACCAGCTCATGTCGACACCAGAAGATTTGTGTCGACACCAAGATCAATCAGTTGACACCAGCTTACGTCGACACAGAATATCAGCAGATGCAGAATATTTGGCTAAGTCCACAATCTTTCTTCGCTCGACGAATGTGGATCTCAGTTCGACGAATACTGTCTGACAGTGATAATTATCTACTCAATGAATGATGATTCTCAGCGAGACGAATGAAGATTGCCAGTTCGACGAAGGTTGTAGCAGTATTGACTTGAAGACTATTTTTATTGTCTGGTCGACGAACTCTCTCAAGCTCAGCTCGACGAACTCAAACTCAGCTCGACAAACTCAAGCTCAGCTCGACGAACTCAAACTGAGCTCGACGAATTGCATTCTTCATTCGACGATTCCATACTAGGTCTTCTCCAGTTTTCCATCCTGTTTCTTGGCGATGATTCCAGAGTTATTAATGACAGATCTTCTCAGAATGTTACCGTTGGAACGCGCATTAATCATGGACTATTACATGTCGTTTTTCCATGGGACAATTAGGGAAATTATTGATTGTCGCTTCCTTCCCAGGCCGACTGCAATTACCTCTCAACATTCAAATTTCGAATGTTCTTAGTCAGTCAAAGATAGAAAATAAAAGAGTGAATCAGTAAGATACACTTCTAGCAATAGAGACAATCAGACAGACACACAGACACTCAGACACAAGCAATCAAACAGACACACTCAGATTGCATAGAAGAACAATCATTCACAAAATCAAAAGTTCTACTGCAATAAGCCCAGGCCAGAGAACATCTTCTAGAAGAAGAAGAAGAACATTCAAATACTATCAAGAGTCTTCTTTCTTCAACTCTACAGGACAACTTCAAAGGACAACAAATATCAATCTGTCAAAGAAGTTCCTGAAGCAATTTCTGGTCCAGGCATTCTAGGTCTTTGAAGA
This sequence comes from Platanthera guangdongensis, assembly GCA_039583875.1. Lineage (NCBI taxonomy): Eukaryota > Viridiplantae > Streptophyta > Magnoliopsida > Asparagales > Orchidaceae > Platanthera > Platanthera guangdongensis. The sequence continues at coordinate 135,699,841 of CM077147.1, forward strand.
CCTATCACCCTGTAGCAGTGCTCCAGCTGTCCTGATACATTCAAGATCTCAGGGGGAGCAAAATCTGCTAAAATCAATCCACAGTCTTATCAGTTGCTATTGAGAAATAGAAGACACCATCACCTCTTTTCCAACTCTTGTACAGGGTTTTAATTCCCTTCAAAATTATTTTTGTTGCAAGTCTCCTTCCAAAAGACTTGAGGTTTTGGTTTTTGAGCACCTGAACAAAAACTCATTGGTGTCAGGCACCTGATCAAAAACCTGAGTGGATTCCTACCAGGGTGGTAGAAGAGTGAATGTACCCAGGTTGGGGAACCACTATAAAATTTCTTGTGTCGTCTGGTTGACCTTTTCTTTTGTTTTGGCTGTGTTGTTCTGTGCTTAATATGTTGTTGTGCTTAGTTATTTTATTTGCTGACTTGTTCACCTAGGCTTACAACAAAAGTTGTAAAAAGTTTAAAGAAAGCATAGTACTCTATTCACCCCCCCCCCCCCCTCTAGAGTATTTCAGATCTAACTTGCACTTTCAGGTTCCTTTGTTGATCTTGAGTGTGTCGACACAAGTCCCGTATGTCGACACAGATGACTTTTGGTGTTGATCTTGAGTGTATCAACACAAGTCCTGTGTGTCGACACAGCTGACTTCTGGTGTTGATCTTGAGTGTGTCGACACAAGTCCTATATGTCGACACAGCTAACTTCTAGTGTCGACGCAATTTGTGTCGACAGTTATTCTGTGTGTCAACATAATTCCTCTGTTTGTCAACACAGCCTTTCTGAAGTGTCGACATAGTTCCTTCTTGTGTCGACACAGCCGTGCTTGAGTCTTTGGCAGTTTGTTGAAGGGTGGTCTATGTGATGTTGATTCTTGACCTAGACTCTAGAAATAAACCTATGACCCATGACTATATATTTTGGACCAGTCTAAGCAAACCTAATAGTGATCCTTGCCCAAATCATAACTGGGGTTCCAATAGTCAGTGATGCCATTTGGGCTTTCCAATGTCCCAAGTACCTTATGTAGGATGATGACTCATGTCTTCAAACCATTCATGAGAAAATTCATAGTGGTATAGTTTGATGATATCCTCATTTTTAGCACATCACAGATCGATCATGAGTCATATTTGAGGACTATCCTTACCACATTGAGGACAGAAAAATTATTTGTCAATATCAAGAAGTGTACATTTGATGCGACGTCTGTAGAATTACTTGGATATATTGTGAGTTCAAAAGGCGTACATGTAGAAACTAAGAAGGTCCAATCCATTTTGGATTGGCTGGAACCCACCAACATTCAGGATGTTAGGAGTTTTCATGGACTAGCTAGCTTTTATCGTCGCTTCATTCAAGATTTTAGTAGTATCATGGCACTCATAACAGAATATATGAAGAAAGGTGATTTTACTTGGACCAAATCGGCTACTAAAGCGTTCCAAATAATTAAATCACGGATGTCGCAAGCTCTAATTTTGAGTTTGCCGGATTTTAATAAGGTTTTTGAATTGTCTTACGATGCGTCTAGGGACGTCATAGGTGGTGTTTTAAGTCTGGAGGGTCATCTGATTGGGTATTTATTGGGTACATTGGGAATTGTGTACCTGATTTGGAGAAGTCCATTGTCAACTCAATGATATACACAAAGTTGTATTTGAAGTATATTAAGTTTACATGTGCAGGATTTAAAGTAAAGAAATTTATCTAAGCACAAATATGTCGACACAGTTCAATTGTGTCGACACCTCTGCAGAAGCTATGTCGAGAGAAGTCAGTTTTCTCGACACCTTGAAGACTAAGTCAGTATACTTAACAAAATAAAGAGGAGAAATATTTTGAGTAAAATTATGTCAAGATAAACCAACTGTCTCGACACAATGCATGTTAAGTACAGTTGTCAACACAATAGACAGATTGTGTCGAGACAATCTCACTGTTTCGACACAATGCAGAATTAGAAGATGTCGACACAACAGACAAATTGTGTCGAGACAATCTCACTGTCTCGATACAAGGCAGAATCAGAAGTTGTCAACACATCAGACAGATTATGACAAGACAATCTCACTATATCGACACAAGGCAGAATCAGAAGTTGTCAACACAGCAGACAAATTATGTCGAGACAATCTCACTATCTCGACACAAGGTAGAATCAGAATATGTCGACACAGCAGATAGATTATGTCGAGACAATCTCACTGTCTCGACACAAGGCAGAATCAGAAGATGTCGACATAGCAGACAAAGTGTGTCGAGTCAATCTAACTGTCTCGACACAAGAAAGTTTTAAGAGATGTTGACACAGATAACAGGTGTGTTGAGACAAGTCAACTATCTCCACACTTTCAGCTTCTGATGAAAATTATTCCAAGTTAGAATGTGTCGAGACTATTAAGATATCTCAACACATGTGTTGAGACATCTAGAACTTCTCGACGCTTATGTTTCAGAATATGCAGAGTCTACACCAAACATGTCAAGACATGTCATAACTGTCAAGTCAGTTTCGGTAAACTCATACTTCAACAAAAATAGGTCAAGGAAGGAATTGATGTATGTTTCTGATGTCATCAAACAAAATCCAGCCATCTGTGAAGTTTATAAATAGGCATTGTTGCCTTCACAAAGATATATATATACGAGAGAGTCAAATAAAAAAGAAGAACCGACATATCAAATCAAGCAATCAGAATTTATCGTTCTAATTTCTTCCAAGTCCTAACCAGGCGACATATTCGAGAAAGAGGAAGAAGATGAAGGTCTTCAAGAAGATCCTCATATCCATTTTACTAGGTTGATCTGAAGATCTAGTTTTATCTGATCAACAATATCTTCAAGGTATTCACGCCGATCAACATCAAAAGGATTGCTGATTCAGAGAAGGAACTTTTTAGTCTACAGATCTATCAAGGAGAAATCCAATTGCAGATGATTTGAAGAATCTGTGTAAATAGATATATCAGATTACATGTTTTCTATTTTCTGAGTTTTATTTTATCACTTTATATTGTAAGATCTCCTAGAGATTTGAATAGGTAGGAGATTCTTTTCTCTAAGATTGTAAGCCTAAATTATAACAGTTGAGGTAGGGTTCTGGAGGGACTTGAGGTCGGTGGTTTGGGTAAATCACTGAGTTGTAAGCCTATTCTATAAAGACTGAGGTAGGGTTCTTGAGAGGGCCTGAATTAGGAGATTGAGGGAATCTCTGAGGCAGGACCAGTTGGTCTGAGTGTAGGTTTCTTGATAGAAACTAAGCCTGTAGGATCTTTGGATCCGAGTAGAAAAGGAGGAGCTATAACCTTATCTAGCACATTGCTAGTGAGGAAGAAGGGGGAAAGTGGATGTACCATAGATAAGAGAACCATCATAAATTCGGTGTGTTCTGTGAATTGTTCATTACTTGTGATGTGTGTGCAATAAACTATGGTAGTATTATTCCTATTTAATTAGGGACAAGGAATTTTTAAAGGTCACCTATTCACCCCCTAGGTGACTATCTACCCATAGGCTTGAATTTCATGTGGTATCAGAGGGAGTTTCTTCAAAGAAAGACCTAACAGTCTAAAAAAGATCCTAAGGGTATTTGAAGATTATCAGATCTATCTTCTGAATCTCACAGAGAACTCGGTTATATGAAACTGCCAATTTGTACTAAGGATAACTTTGCAATATGGAAACAAAGAGTGAGACTATTCATGAAAGTCTCAGATCCAAGAATCTTTGTCACAGTTCAAGAAGGACCATGTGTGCCTATGAAAATATCATTCTTTGATGCAAATGATCAAACGCCCAAGAAACTATCAAAAATGACAAAGGATGAGGTGATACTTGCTACTATGGACAAGAGTGCACAGAATATAATAGTTTGTGCAATAGACAATTCAACCTTTCAGAATCTCATGCACTGTAATACATCCAAGGAGATGTGGGATACCCTCATAGTATACATGGAAGGCACAGAAGAGGTAAGAGATGACAGGAAATCTGACCTCAACCAGCAGTATGAGGCCTTTAGACGAGAAAAAACTGATCCTATTGAACAATGTTATGAAAAATTCTTTAGAATAGTTAATGACTTGAGGAACTATGGCAGAAACTTCTCAAACAATGAACTAAATGACAAATTTATGAGATCCCAGAATAAAGAATGGGATATCAAGATTTGTGTTGTAAGAGAGATGGAGAATCTAAGAAATATGTTACCCCAAGAATTATATTGGAAGTTAATGTCACATGGACTTCAGCTAAATTCTAGGAAAGTTGAAGCTGAATCAGCCAGACACTCAACTCAGTCTAAATCTGTGGCCTTCAAAGCAGATATTTCTAAGAAAGCTAGAAGTGAAATCCCATCATCACCCAGAAGGGATGAAGATACAGACAATATTGGAGCATGTTCTTCTTCAGGAGAAATATCAGATGATGAACTGGCACTGTTTGTCAGGCAATTCAAGAAAATCTTAAGAAGGAGGAAGCAGTGGAGCAATAGGAAATCTTCTAGATCAAGCTCTAATAAAAGCAAAGAAAAGAACAGAGAAAAATCTGTGGTCAGGTATGATTCACAACAGAACAAATAGATTAAGACTGACATTATTTGTTTTTACTATAATAGGCCTGAGCATGTCATTGCTGACTGTCCAGTAAAAAGAAAGGAGAACAGGAAGTCAAAAGAAACGATATTCAATAAGGACAAGAAATCAGAGAAGGATCTGATGGCAAAGAAGTTAAAGAACTTATCTAATATTGATTCTTATTCAACTGAATCAGAAGAACCTGTAGGAATGTTCTCATATGAAGAAGAGTTTATCGGAAGGGCTATATACAAAGGGAAGAGCTCCACAACTTCATCAAACAATGGTGATTCTGAAGAAGACATGGAGATCAACTTGATGGCAATATCTGATGACCCAGAAATAGAAGCACATGACTGTAAAAGTACACAGGGAATCTATGACAACTCTTCTTGCTCTAAGACTTCTGTTTATGCGACTGAAGGTGAGCTAAACTCATGTGACTCAATGGTTGATTCACATGAGATTAAATCAGTGACTGAACTACAACATCTCACAGTTAAATTTGGTAAACTGTTGGTAGCTTTAGTTAACAACAAGAAGCATGTTAAATAACAAGCTGCAAAAATTGCATCTCTAAAAAGTTTTGAGTATCATCACAAGATGGATACTCAGAAGATTGGTCTTAAAAGTTCTAAGTTGATAAAAATGTCTAAAATCATTGATGACCAAATAATATTAATTAAGAAAAAGGATGCAACCATTCAGGAGCTGGAATTCAAACTCCTGAATGAGAGAAGCCTAGTACAACAATTTTCAAAACCCAAAAATATACTGCCCATAATAAACACCTTCTCAGGAATACCTAGAATTGGTCTTGGATTTGTTAAACCCAAAAGAAAATGAGGCAAAAAGCCAAAAGGACCAAAAAATGCAATCATTCCACAACTAGTGTTCCAAACTAAGGCTCCAAGGAGAAATCTTGCGGCTGAGAGACAAAACAAGTGTTGTGCTCCCAGTCATGATAAAACTATAAGTTTACTGACTCCTATTGTTGATGTGCGAAAACGGCACCGGGGGCACAGCTAGTATGGAGGGGGTGTTTGGTCTCACTGGCTTGGTGAGGAGGGAGGAGAAAGTTGCGGGGGGAGAGGAGAAGGAATCTTCTGAGTGCTTGAGAGGGGATCAAACAGCTTGTTCAAGGAGGGTTGCGGGGGTAGAGGAGAGGCTTGATCAACAGAGAGGGTTGATCAAGAGAGGACGCGGAGGGAGTCCAGGAGCGGTCAAGCAGACAGTAACCGCAACGGTTGCAGGTGCAGGTTGGTTGCCGAGAAGTGCTGAGTTGAGCTGAGGGCGAGGCTTGCTGAGCAGAGAGCAAGGCTTGCTGAGCAGAGGAGCAAGGCTTGCTGAGCAGAGAAGCAAGGCTTGCTGAGAAGAGGAGCAAGGATTGCTGATCATAGGAGCAAGGCTTGCTGAGCAGAGAAGCAAGGCTTGCTGAGCAGAGGAGCAAGGCTTACTGAGCAGAGAAGCAAGGCTTGCTGAGCAGAGGAGCAAGGCTTACTGAGCAGATGAGCAAGACTTTCTGAGCAGAGGAGCAAGGATTGCTGAGTAGAGGAGAGAAGAGGGGGCCGCTAGCAGCGGCAACAACACACTTCGCACGTCGTGGCCTAAATGCCACTCTTGCGACGACTTTCCTTTGATTAATAGCAAAGTTACAAGCTTACAAGTACACATTTACAACAAATCACTAAAGGGGTACAAAGAGAAGCTGACGGCTATGGGAGAAGAAAATGCCAGAAAGCAGAGAAGAGAAGCTACCAGAGACTAAGTAAAAGAGGCTGCCAGCTGCTGGAGGACTGGGAAAACTGAGTGTGCAGAGTCTGTTGGGAAGCTGCTGGAGAGCTGTGGAGGACTGCGCGGACAGGAAACTGAGTCCGCAGAGCTTGCTGGAAGGCTGGTGGAGGATTGTGCGGACTGGAAAACGGAGTCCGCAGGGTCTGCTGGCAAGCTGGTGGAGGACTGCGCGGACTAGAAAACTGAGTCTGCAGGGTCTGCTGGAAGGCTGATGACGGACTGCGTGGACAGGAAAATGGACTCCGCAGGGTCTGCTGTCAAGACTTGTCTCCACCTCCAGTCCTCCCAAATGAGAGGAATCAGGGGCTATTTATAGGCCCAGGGAAGTTCTTCAAGAAGCGGGGCCCAGTGACATCAGCATGACGACCTGCGCGGACTCTGCGGACTGGAAATTGGAGTCCGCCAGGTTGGCGAATGATGCTGCAAGAAGCTGCAAAAGGAGGCCACCCCCTTGCGGGCGGCCTGGGCGGACTCCGGGGGAGTCCGCCCGGCAGGGTCGGGGCCGCCCCCTAGCGGGCGGCCTGGGGGGACTCCGGGTAGAGTCCGCCCGGCAGGCCGCGCCGCCCCCGAGTGGGCGGCCTGGGCGGACTCCGGGGGAGTCCGCCCGGCTGGCCGGGCAGCCCCAGAGCGGGCGGCCTGGGCGGACTCCGGGGGGAGTCCGCCCGGCAGGGCCGGGGCCGCCCCCTAGCGGGCGGCCTGGGCGAACTCCGGGTGGAGTCCGCCCGGCTGGCCGGGCCGCCGCCGAGTGGGCAGCCTGGGTGGACTCCGGGGGGAGTCCTCCCGGTTGGTCAGGCCGCCCCCGAGCGGGCGGCCTGGGCGGACTCCGGGGGGAGTCCGCCCGGCTCGGCCGGGACGCCCCCCGAGCGGGCGGCCTGGGCGGACTCCGGGGGAGTCCGCCCGGCAGGCCGGGCCGCGCCACGAGCGGGCGGCCTGGGCGGACTCCGGGGGGAGTCCGCCCGGATGGCCGGGCCGCCCCCGAGCGGGCGGCCTGGGCGGACTCCAGGGGGAGTCCGCCCGGGTGGCCGGGCCTCCCCCGAGCGGGCGGCCTGGGCGGACTCCGGGGGGAGTCCACCCGGTAGGGCCGGGCCACCCCCTAGCGGGCGGCCTGGGGGGACTCCAGGGGGAGTCCGCCCGGCTGGCCGGGCCGCCTCCGAGCGGGCAGCCTGGGCGGACTCCGGGGGGAGTCCGCCCGGCACGGCTGGGCTGCCCCCGAGCGGGCGGCCTGGGCGGACTCCGGGGGGAGTCCGCCCGGCGGGTCGGGCCGCCCTCGAGCAGGCGGCCTGGGCGGACTCCGGGGGGAGTCCGCCCGGCTGACGAGCAGAGGCTGCCCTGGTGGGTGGCCTCGGCGGACGGCGGTAGGAGGCCGCCGCCCCTCGAGCGGCAGGGAGGCCGGAGCCCCTTGGGCGGACTGGGAAGCCGCCCCTTGGGGTGCTGTTGGCGAATTCGTGCAAGGAGAAGCATTGCACGGTTAACGGGCCTAACCGGATGACCTGCGAGGGTGAGCTATGGGAACAGCCCGCCGTCCCGCAGGGCACGCGGTTGCAAGGGGACCTAGACGGACGGGGAAAACTGTCCGCCTACGCTGGGGGCTTGTCGCGATCAAAAGGGAGAATCTAAGGAGCGCGACTAGCCAGCTGGCTACCTTGGGAAGGATCGCCGATTTCTGGGTTAACATAATCCCCGCACTTTTTTAAGTTCCGAAGGGAACTTCGAAAAAGTTGGAGACCCACGAAAATCGTGATCCACCCCGAAGGAAAGAGAAAAGGGGGGGGGGCAAGGAGAGATAGAACCTGAATACTCTCCTTACAAGCTTGGTGTTTCCTGTCTATTTTCCTGCAAGAGGAAAATTAGGGTAAGCATGTATGGGTGGTACATAGAGTGTGTACCTGAGTTTGCTTTTGCAAAACGAAGAAGGCGTGTCTTCCGTTAAGTTCTGCAAAACAAAAGTGAGGAAAACAGAAAGGCATAATATCTTACAAGTACCTGATAGAAACTTGCAAGCACCTGTTATCCTCTGCAAAAAGGGGAAGAGGAAGAGTATACAAGGAAGAAAGGAAAAATGAGTTGCAAGTACCTGGATGGAACTTGCAAAACTTTGGTGGTTTCTGCGAAAGAAAAGTTAAGAGTACGCATAGTGCATGACAGTAACTTGCAAGTACCTGATTGGAGCTTGCAAGTGTCGGTGATCTCTGCAAGAAGAGAGTTAGAGGCAGGTATTGTATACAAAGATAAGCTGCAAGTACCTGAATATGGCTTGCAGACGTCTACTAACCATTGCAAAGTGAAGAGTGAGCAGCAGATATAAAATAATGATTTAAACTACAAGTACCTGGATGAGGTTTGCAGGTGTTTGTTGTTCTCTACAAAGAGAAAAGTTAGAAGCAGACAATATGCATATGAAAGCAGTTCGCAAGTACCTGTGGAGAAGGCTTGCAAGGGTTTGCTAACCTCTGCGAGGAGAGGAATTAGAAGCAAACAAGACATGAAGATAACCGCGCCAAAATTGTTGAGATAACCCATGAAGGTTGACGAGATAAGGCTTTCGAGCCAAAACTGTTGAGATAACCCATGAAGGTTGATGAGATAGGGTCGATATGACCAAGTTGCAAGAAAAATGTCCGATGAACATTATCATGAAGCCCAGATTAATAAATCGAGCGCTCGATGTCGATATGGCTGGATGGACATGATCAAAATGAATGCCAGAATCCTTTTGGTAGGTTGGATTAACCTGTTCACATGTGAAAGGAGGGAAGAGATAAAAGGAGGTCTACACTCGGAATGACTAAAGAGGGTTGAATGCTGCCACATGTGTTCCCCATGGGCCTTATGCATCACTTGCCCAAAAAATCATCCAGAGTATAGTCCTACTAAACGCGGGCTGGCCGCGCATCCTCAAGGAGGGCACAAAAGAGAAAAGCAAGTGAAAGATCCTGAGAAGGATCGCTAAAAGGAACGCTCTCTTGCCTTGGGCACAAGCATCACTGATCAATGAGACTGGTTGCGCCAAGAGGCCTAGCTTGTTTGTGGATTGATCAGTGGAGTTATGAGAACCCGAGAAGGCACGGATCGAGGATACCATAGTGTTCAACAATCACAGTTAGGTGATGATTGAGGAGACAAGGCTATGCTGGGTCGCCATTGCTTGTCAAGCAAAGATCATCATGACTGTATTGTATCCTAAGCAAAGCATAGCAGAGCTAACACATGGGGCTACCCTAGCACACACTCTGTGTCAGATGCCGGCCAGGAACCAAAATCTGAAGCCCATTCCCGCGATTGAACTGCTCCCACTACACACATGGGTATACTCCCGCCATATGTGGTCGTAGTGGTTGTGCGAGAACAATCTACGGAGGGAACATTTCATACTCAGTGATATCTCATTAGCATACCGATCCTTAGAGAGAGAGAAGAGAGGAAGGAGCAACACAAGAAGGGAACTGTGTCAGTATAAGATCCCTGATAAAAAGCTTTGCAGAAAAGCAAGAAAAGAACACTGAGTAGTGTTTGATGAAATGAAAATGTTTGAAGAGAGAGAGCAAGGGTTGAGATAACCCATGAAGCTCGCTAGGAGCTTTGGAGGACTGTGAAGTCCATCGCTTGCTCAGAATAGCCTTCCGAGAACACCTTCGTCATTAGCATCGAAGCATTCGACGGCTGGGTTAACGATGAGGAGAGGAGGCTCTGTGACTTGGTTAACTCCCCTTGAGGAGCAAGGAACGTCTGCAACTTTTTTGCCCTTTGAAGTTGCTGGATCAGGGCGTTCTTCTTTAGGAAGTAGGTCATGCATCTTTCCCTGCCGGAGAATCCTTTGCACAAGCTGCCGGAATACTCGGCAATCCTATGTTAGGTGACCTGGTTCTTTGTGAAATTCGCAGAAGGGTTCTGAACCCCTAGATCTTTGATCTGCTGGTCGATAGGGCTTCTTGAAGTTTGCCCTATCTTTCATGATCTGGATTACTTCTTGCATGACCTCGTCAAGATCAGACTCATGCAAGTCGTTGTCCTGCTGCTGTTGAACTGCTGCTGTTTGCAAAGACGGAGCTAGCGGCATCAATGGGTCTTGAGCATGATCGCGGCTCGTGAAGGAGTATCGATGGCGATGAATCCTTCTCTCCTTCTTTGAGTGATTTGGGAAGTGATTGTGAGGAGACCTTGGAGGATGCTTGCGAGAGAGATCCTCCTCGGATAGAAGCTTGGAGACGAAGCCCGGGTTGCTCTTTTCGCCTCGGATATATGAGTTGGCTAGAGCAATCAACTCTTGATATGTCCTTGGAGCACATACATTGGCTTCAAATTTGAGAGGCCCTTCACGAAGACCATGGATAAGAGCCACTCTGTACATTTCTTGATCAGTAACCTCGATGTCCAAAATCTCTCTTTGGAATCGATCAACAAACTGAGACCAAGTCTCATTTCCGCGCTGCTTGATCTCAAAGAGGGCTTCAGGACCGCCCTTTTTCTTGGTTGATGTAGAGAATCTGAGAAGAAACTCCCTTCCAAGATCAAGGAAGGAAGTGATGGACTGAGGAAGGAGGCCATAGAACCAGTCCCTCACTTGCCCATCAAAGGAGGTGACAAGGAGCTTGCACTTGGTTGCATCTGAAAGGGTTTTGAGAGCAACGGCTGACTCAAAAGCTTGGAGGTGCTTTACTGGATCTGTCTCTCCAGTGTAGATTGGTAGTCGAGGCTCTCTGAAGTATGCTGGAGTTGGCACATGACGAACATTTTCCGCGAATGGTGAAGGTTCTTCTTGCTCTCCTACAGCATAGGGAAAGAAAGGAGCATAAGCTGCAGCTGCAAATGGAGCATGAGGATAAAAAGGAAAAGTTGTTGCAGGAGGAGCAGAGGCAGGAGCTGAAGGGTAGGGATGACTTCCCTGAAAATTGAGAACTCTAACAGGACTTCCCCGGGCTGCTTCCTGAAAGAAGTTATGGCGAGCAGCAAACTCTTCATATTGAGTTCGCAAAGGAGCTGCAGGCCCTTGCGGAAAGGTTGGAGTCTAAGGAGGATATAACGGCGGGCAAGCTTGAGAGTAAGCTTGCTGATGCTCTGATATTAGGGTTGGGTTGATTGGAGCAGCTGGAGCTGCCGCTGGATGAGCGTCCAATCGCTGCATGATTGCAGAAAGAACTTTGTTGATAGCCTGGAACTGTTGAGCATTCTCACGACGCGACCGCTCAAAGGCTTCCCAGAGAGGATCTTCACTGGGACTTGGAGCAAGGTTCTCGGCTGATTGATGGTCTGACATGGTTAACTGTTGCTTTCACTGCATGTTCTGATCTGAAGGGCTGCGCGTGAGCTGACGTTCCATGCTCACCACACCAAAACTGTTGATGCGCAAAAACGGCACCGGGGGCACAGTTAGTACGGAGGGGGTGTTTGGTCTCACTGGCTTGGTGAGGAGGGAGGAGAAATTTGCGGGGGGAGAGGAGAATGTTGGAACACCCTATTACTGATTTGGGTCAGGATCACTATGTCTCTAGGAACCTTTGCTTGACCTCCTGTATAGCTTAAAAGGTCAATTAGAATTGAGTCTAAGGGTTAGAAGTCTAGGTTTGGAAGCTGCCCTGAAGACCAAGTTTTTCTGTCTGGAGACTAAGTCTGATCGTCGAGCTCAGCACGATGATTCGTCGAACTCCGGTCGACGATCGTCAAGCTCAACTTCGACAGATCGTCGAACTCCATTCGACGATCGCTGAGCTCAACTTCTTAATATCGTCGAACTCCATTCGACGATCGGTGAGCTCAGTTCGACGATTTTGACTCTGCTTTGGATCTTTATCTCTGAGCTCAGTTCGACGATCTTTGAGCTCAGATCGACGATTATTTTGCTGCTTAAGTTTTCCAGATCGCTGAGCTCAGCTCGACGATAGCAGAGCTCAGTTCGACGATTTCAGATAACTTCCAGAATTCAAATTCAAATCAGTTAAGAGTTATTCTGCAATTAATTCAGAGATTTGCTAGCCGTTTACATTCAATTCTGGACCAAGTTTCAAGGGATTTTTCAAGGAATAATTCTGTAGACTTTCCTCCAGAAGAGATTATGCAATTAAGGATGCAATCAATGCAGACCAGCGGCTATCCTTGACAGAGAATGATATTCTATTCTGGAACAGAGAATAAAAGACATAATGGTTTTTGAATCTAAAAGAAGAACAAGATAGAACACACACAATACAGATTACAGAAAAATACTCAAAAATCTTCTGTCAAAAAGAATTCTGAAGAACACTCATCCAAGGAGATCTAGTTTTCAAATCTTCAGATCTCTTCATCTTTCAAAGTGTTCAAGGCCAACATCATTTCAAGACTCCAGACACTCAACATTTCAGTTATTGCTGAAATCATCCATTGCTGGAGTTCTATATTTGAAGGCCTATCACCCTCAAGCAAAGCTTTTCTTCCTGAAGATTTCAAGGATTCAGGGGGAGCTTTGACATCAATCCACATAGTCTTCTCAGTTGCTTGAGAAAGAGAAGACTTCCATCACTCTCTCACCCCCACTCTGTAAAGGGTTTTTCAAACTCCCTTCAAAAGTTTGAACCTGGTTTTTGAGCACCTTGTCAAAAGCTCATTGGTGGCAAGACACCTGATCAAAAAATCTGCTTTGGTTTTTGAGCACCTTATCAAAAGCTCATTGGTGCCCAGGACACCTGATCAACTCATCCTGCAGTGGATTCCTACCTAGGGTGGTAGAAGAGTGGATGTACCCAAGTTTGGGGAACCACTATATTTCCGTGTGTCTTCTTGTTCTGCTTGTTTACTTTTTGTTTCTGGCCTTGATTTGTCTGTGACTAGTTTTTGTTTACCTTAGTATTGTGGTTAGAATTTTTATTGCTTCCCTGCTTACACTTACTATAACAATTGTTGTAAAAGCTTGTAAAAGTTTTTAAAGCACCCTATACTCTATTCACCCCCCTCTAGAGTATATCAGATCTAGTTGCTCTTTCAATTGGTATCAAAGCGAGGTTGGTTAAACATACCATATCTGATTGGTTGTACAGGCTAACACCTGAACCCCAAGATCCCAAACTAGATCTGTTTTTCTTCTGTATTTTATTATTAGTTTTTGTTTGCACAAATCATGACCCAAAACAAAGATTATGCTAGCACCAGACCTCCAGTGTGCAATCTTTCCAAGTTTGCACTTTGAAAAGCAAGGATTAGACTTTACATGAAATCTATTGACGAAGATATTTTTAATTCTATTTTGACAGTGTGTCCAAGACCCCCAGAGAGCACAAGCACAAATGCTGTTCCACCTCCATCAGGAACAGATGCTGACATCAAAAAATGGAAAGTAGCTGATGCCAAGGCTATGAACATTCTAGCCCAGACAATGTCAGATGACATATTTCAAAAGGTAGCTGAATGCAATTCAGCCAAGGAGATCTGGGACAAGCTCTCAGAAATAGTCTCAGGCTCAGCTGATGAGAGAAAGGACAGAAGATCCCATCTCATCTCCCAATATGAGAACTTCAAGAAGGGAGAGACTGAGTCAGTGGGAGACATGTACAACATATTGAGTCAAATTGTTAGTGAACTAAGGACATTGGACAAAGAGATTTCTCTGACAGAACTTAATGACAAGATCCTAATGTGCCTTCCCCAGCACTTGGGATTCAAGAATCTGGCCAATTAAGGATGCCAGAAGTCTGAATGAAATCACCACTGAAGCCTTGTTGGGTAAGCTCAAATCTTATGAGCTACTCATCAAGAATAGAGAGGAAGAACAGAAGGCTGCTTCACCAGCCACAAGGAAAGAGAAGACCATAGCCTTTAAGGCAACTGAGGATCTGCCTGAAGATAAAGCACAGGCAATGATGAACTACTCAGCTTGTTGGCCAAAAGATTCTACAAGATGGCCAGAAAGGACTTCAGAAGAAGATCATACAAGGAGCAGGACAAGCCAAGGTATGACAAGTCCATTAGCAACAATAAAGACATTATCTGCTTTGGTTGCAGGAAACCAGGGCACATAGTTCCTGACTGTCCAGAGAACAAGATCAAGGACAGAAGGGACAGAAAAGAAAGAAGAAAGGAGAAAGACTCCAAAAGGAATGGAAGTGGCAAACCTTCTTCAAGCAAAAATAAGCATACAAGAAAAGGGTTTGTTGCTGAATCCTGGAGTGAGACAGAAGAGGAGTCAGAAGCCTCTTCTAGCTCAAGTGATGATGAGGATGATGCAGAAGAAAAGGAGTTCTGCATGATGGCAATCAATGCCTCACAGCACAACTCAGAGGAAGAGGAGTCAGAGTCAGACTCAGAGACTCAACCTGAAGAAGATCAGGTAATTAGTTCTTTTGATTTTAGTTCAGAAGATTTTAAATCTGAATTTAAAGCACTGTGTTTAGACCTGCTAAAGTCTGAGAAAGAGATCATCTCTCTCAGAAATCAATTATCTGAACACAATGTTTTAAAGTCAGAAAACCTCAAACTCTCTCAGGAGTTGGAGAACTGTAGGGAACAGATAGCTACACTGAAAAGTGAGCTCTCTGAGGCCAAGAAGCTTGAAGAATCCCTTAATGGGAGAAGCATCAAGCTGATGGACATCACAAGCACAGTGAACTCTAAATTTAACAGTACACTGGGCTTGGGTGCCTCATCCAGCCAACCTATTGTTCTAACAACTCCCATCAAGTTTATTTCTGACAAGGGAAAGGGAGTTGTAGAGGTTGCTAGGAAAAATTCTGATCTGTCTCAGAAAACCAAGTCACAGCTGAAATCGTCGAACAAAGATCGACGATCGTCGAACGTAGATCGACGATCGGCGAACGCAGCTCGACGATCTCAGGAAAAATCGTCGAACGCAGATCGACGATCTCAGCCAAAGTCGTCGAACGCATATCGACGATCTCATATGCCTGACCTCAGCCATAGTCGACCGTCGAACGGAGCTCGACGATCTGACCCAAGATCATCGAACGCAGCTCCAAGATCGTCGAACAGAGGTCAGAGCTCTGGAAACTTGTTTAAAGGCAAATCAAAATTGAATCCTAAGGGTTCTTCATCCCAAACCTTTAACCCTTATACTGAATGGATTATACCTCCAAGGAGATATCATCCTGAAGGATATTAGAGTCAACCTGGGATGTCTTTCATTTCTGAATTTAAAGGCTATCAACATAGGCCCAAGGTAAACTGGGTCAAAAACAAGTAAATTGTTTTATGTGCAGGTGAAGACCTATCCAACATCTAACCAGCAATGGTACTGGGATAGTGGGTGCTCTAAGCACATGACAGGGAACAAGGACAACCTCACATCCTTCAGAGCCAAGCTTGGACCCAAAGTTATCTTTGGTGACTCCAACTTTGGATAGACTAAAGGATATGGTGCAGTCCAGATTGGATCAGTAACCTTCAAGAAGGTAGCATATGTGGAAGGACTGAAGCACAACCTAATCAGCATCAGTCAGCTGTGTGATGAAGGCTACCAGGTGACCTTCAACAAAGCCTTATGCAAAATCAAGTCAGAGGACAACACAACTGTGTTGACAGGTAAAAGGAAAGGTAACATCTACCTAGTAGACTTTCTTTCCACGAATGTAGATATCTGCTTGTTTAATTCAGTCTGTAGACCAAATGTTTTATGGCATAAGAGATTAGGACACCTAAACCTTAGAACTATTGCTAGGCTATCCAAGGACAACCTTGTTAGAGGATTACCTTCTGGCCCCTACAAGAAGGAAGGACTCTGCAAGGCTTGTCAATTAGGCAAGCAAACTAAAAACAGTTTTAAGTCACTTAATAAGAGTGATTCACCTAGGATATTGTATCTGTTACACATGGATCTATTTGGACCCATCACAGTACAAAGCCTAGGAGGGAAATCCTACACTTTAGTAATCGTAGATGACTTCTCTAGATTCACTTGGGTGTTCTTTCTAAGGAAGAAGTCTGATAACTTTAAGTGTCTGACAGAGTTTCTCAAATGTATACAGATTGAGTTCAATACTCATATTGCCCTGATCAGAAGTGATCATGGGACAGAGTTTGATTCTCTTCTTATGCAAGAGTTCTGTCAGAGTGAAGGGATCAGGCATACTTTCTCAGCTCCTAGAACTCCTCAACATAATGGGGTAGCTGAAAAGAAAAATAGAACCCTTATTGAATCTGCCACTACATTGTTGTCAGATGCTCATCTACCTCTATCCTTTTGGGCAGAGGCAGTGAACACCTCCAACTATGTGCTGAACAGAAGTCTAATACATAAACTAAAGGGAAAGACTCCCTATGAATTACTCAAAGGGAAGAAACCTAAAATTGACTATTTTAGAATTTTTGGTTGTATTTGCTATATTCACAATAATGACAAGAAATATTTAGCAAAATTTCAAGCCAAAGCTGATGAAGGAGTGTTTCTGGGATACTCCATGATCATCAAGGCCTATAGGGTCTATAATAAATCATCTTTGAAAATTGAGGAATCTGTTCATGTTTCTTTTGATGAAACTAACATGTCTTTCAAGGAGAAGATTTCTTCTACCATAGAACCGTTGCAGGAACATTCTCTAGTTGAAGACTTGAACAGGTTAAAGGTTACTCAAGAGGAAGAAAGCAGTGAAGATGAAGGGAATGCTCAACACATTGAAGCTCAACTTGAAGAGCCAGTTGTTGTACCACAAGAGGAAACAACAACACAGGTTGGTGAACAATCAACACCCCCTGTTGATTTAGTAACATCAAGAGATCATCCAATTTCCCAAATAATCTGAGAAATCTCAGCTGGTGTGCAAACCAGAAATCAGGTCAACTAAAACCTGTTGCACACCTGCTTCCTAACTCAAATTGAACCTCAGTCCATTCAAGATGCAGAGCAAGATCCACACTGGATCATTGCAATGCAAGAGGAGTTGCATCAATTTGAGAGGAACAAAGTATGGGAACTAGTGCCAAAGCCTAAGGATCATTCCATTGTTGGAACAAAATGGGTATTCAGAAACAAACTGGATGATCAAGGAGTAATTATAAGGAACAAGGCAAGGCTAGTTGCTCAAGGATACTCTCAAGAAGAAGGAATCGACTACGACCAGACCTTTGCACCAGTTGCAAGATTAGAAGCCATCAGGATTTTTCTAGCTTATGCAGCTCACAAAGGCTTCAAAGTATATCAGATGGATGTCAAAAGTGCCTTCTTAAATGGAGACATCAAAGAGGAAGTTTATGTCAGACAACCTCCAGGTTTTATCTCTCCAACTTATCCTGATTATGTCTTTAGATTAAATAAAGCATTATATGGTCTCAAGCAAGCTCCTAGAGCATGGTATGAGACCCTAGCATGCTTTCTCTTGGAAAATGGTTTTATAAGGGGTAGAGTAGACCAAACTCTTTTTATTTGAACCCATAAGTCCCATACCCTACTAGTACAAATTTATGTAGACGATATCATTTTTGGATCTACTGACTCAAAATTGTGCAGAAGGTTTTCTAACCTGATGCATTCTAAATTTGAGATGAGTAGCATGGGTGAGCTATCCTTCTTCCTAGGATTGCAAGTCAAGCAACATGCTGAAGGCATCTTTATTTCTCAAACCAAATATGCAAATGAACTGGTTAAGAAATTTGGTATGTCTGAGGCATCTTGTATGAAAACACACATGCCTACTAATGCTGTATTGGATGCTGATGAACATGGGAAACCTGTTGATCAGACAACATATAGAGCAATGATTGGCTCTTTACTGTACCTTACAGCTAGTAGACCAGATATAATGTTTGCTACATGTATATGTGCTAGGTTCCAAGTAAGCCCTAGAGAGTCACACCTCACTTTAGTAAAGAGGATTCTCAGGTATGTTAAAAGTTGTCCAAATCTAGGTCTCTGGTATCCAAAAGATTCAGCATTTGATTTAACTGGATTCTCTAATGCTGATTATGCTGGATGCAGAATTGACAGGAAAAGCACCAGTGGAACTTGTCAGTTCCTTGGTGACAGACTTGTCTCTTGGTTTTGTAAGAAACAACATCTGTGTCAACTTCAACTGCTGAAGCTGAATATATGGCTGCAGGCAGTTGTTGTTCACAAATATTGTGGATTCAAAATCAACTCCTAGACTATGGTTACAACTTAGAGAAGTCTAAAATCTTTTGTGACAATACAAGTGCTATTTCCATAGCTCAAAATCCAGTCCTCCATAGTAGGACAAAACACATAGAGATTAGGCATCACTTCTTAAGGGATAATGTTGAAAAGAACAAAATTGAATTACAATATATCTCAACTGATTTACAAAGGGGAGATATTTTCACCAAGCCTTTGGATGAAAAGAAACACACTTTCTTCCTAAATCAGTTAGGAATGTTAGATGGAGGAAGCCTTAAATAATCTCCAAGATTTTGAAAGCTAAAAATTGACCAAGACTAGGCAAAACTTCTGATTTTTCTTAGTGTCTAGAATTTTTCTGATCTCTGAACTGCGCTCGACGATTTCCCCAAAGATCGTCGAACGGAGATCGACGATTTCCAGAATCGTCGAACTGAGTTCAGCGCCTCTCAGATAGTATGAACTATCTCTTCCGGTCAACGATCGTCGAACGGAGCTCGACGATTTTGTTCACTGAACGATCGTCGAACGGAGCTCGACGCTTTCCAAGATCGTCGAACGGAGATTGACGATGTTGGAGTCTCTTCGGATTCCTTTAGAAGCCTCGATCGTCAAACTGAGTTCAACAATCTTTCCAATTCTGCGTCGAACCCTAATATAAAACTCATTTTTCGCCGTCATTCTCTTTTGCGCTTTCGATTTCTCTGCAAGAATTCTCTTCCCTCCAAACAGTTCTACGCTTGGTTGTTTTGTTTGTTAAGTTTTTGCAGGTACAATGGCTGTGTCAGTTGCTGTCCTAGCTGCAATGAAGTTTGATGAAGGCTTTGACATTGATCTGGAATCCTTCAACACTACTGATCAGATTTTCCAAGACATACTGGGTTTATTCAAGGATCAGAATCTGTCTGCCCTCATGACCACCAGGATAAAGCTGGCCACAGATGAAATCAAGGAATGGGTCTATACTGCTCATAATCTAGACAACAACACAATAGTTGGGTCTATTGCTGGAAAACAGGTACCCTTGACCCTCACAGTTTTAACAGAGGTTTTTGGACTGAGAAATGGAGAAGAATCTGCTGAGTTATCTGGAGAGGAGTTTTCTGACCTGCTTGCCAGGATGGGTCATCCAGAGGGAAACCCTAGCAAGCTATTCAAGAGGAATCTGTCTGTTGAATACAGGTTCCTAGCAGATGTGGTAGGGAAAGTGCTGCTTGCAAAGCACTCTGATCATGACACTATATCCAGACATCAGCTCTGTATCATGGGAGCTCTGGTGGATAAGAAAAGTTTGAACTGGGGAGAGGTGTTCTTTGACCTCATCAAGAAGAAAATAAACAAAGGTTTTGTTAATTTTGGAAGGATTCTTGGAGTTTTCCTGCAGACCAAGTGCCCTGCCTCGCTGGTCTCCTCTGGAGTTCACATTAATGCCTCCAAGAGACTTACCTGTGCCCTCTTTGTCAAGTGGGACAGGCAAATAAGCAAGCCTGGCAGGCCCTCTTCAAGTGCTCCTTCAGGCACAAGGACTCCAAGAGTCACTCTCCCACAGGTCTCTGCTCCTGCAGAAGACCTGGCTGCTGCTGTTGCTGCCTCTCCTCCTCCTCCAATTCCAACCCTACCTCTTCCATCCACCACTCCAGCTCCATCCACCATTACCATATCCAGCCCCTCTCTAACATCGACTCCATCTCCAGACCCCATTCTACCTCCACCAGAAGACCACTTCCTACCACTATTCTCCTACCCTCCACCAGATATCACATCATCACCATCCATACCATCCTTCACCCTCCTGGATGATTCCTACATGGATGATTCCCCCTCATCTCTTCCTGATTTACCCTCCACCTCCACTTCATTCCAAGATCTCCTCCACCACATCATTGATCAACCAACCTTCTCTCCATCCATCTCCATCCCCTTGTCCTCCATATCCACTATCCCAACACCTCAGCCATCCATACCACCACTCTCCAGCCCTCCACTTCCAACATCTTCAGCTATTCCTACTCCATCTACCTCTGCTCCAGCAGTTGAGCAAGTAGACCTCTCAGTCCTAGCTGACAGGTTGTATGAGCTAATTGCCCCCAGGCTGTCTCTACTCTTGGAGACCTCATTGGCTCCTCTACACTTGTCAGTGGCAGCCCTCTCTGCCAGGCTTTCCTCCCTCCTTCCTCAGGCAGCACCTCCAGCAGTGTGCCTTGATACAGATGTATCTGCATCTAGGCAGGGGGAGATGCCCTATGAAGCAAGCTTTCATGCTGTTGCTGCTGCTGCCTCTGCTCCTGCTGCTGATGATACTGCTGCTGCTGCTGATGTTTTTGTGTCTGCTGCTCCTTCTACTCATGTTGCTGTGTCTCCAGAATATCAGACTCCTACTGCAGTTTTTGTAATTGACATAAGGTCTTTGCTATCTGCCTTTGACACTGCCTTCTTCAGCTGTTTGCCAGAGAGAAATACTGTCCAGCCCACAGAAGACTTATCCAAGGCATTGGTGCCTTTCTCTTGCTGTGACCCCAGCATTATCTCCTCTTTTGTATATTCAGTGATTGCTGCTACTAAATATGTTGCTGCTGATGCTGAAGAAAGGATTGTTGTTGCTGCTGCTGATTCTGATGAGCCAATATCCAAGGATCTTCTGATGTCAGAGGCCACTATTTTTGAGCCTGCTGCAGTTTTTGATGTTGTTTCTGTTGTTAGTGAGATTTCTGCTGATGATAGTGAGACAGTTGCTGCTGTTGTCACCAGTCCAGTATCTGCTGCTGCTGTAATTGCTTCTGTTGCACCCTCTCCATTTGCTGCTCCATCTGCTGCTGTTCAACTAAAGAAAGAATTGATGAAGAAAATAGATGCTATATATGATGACCAGAGTTCTGAGACTGATGAATTCAAAACAGACTCTGATGATTCAGCTGCTACCATTTCCAGAAAAAGGAAAGCAAGGAGCAAGGCAATGAAAAGGGTTCCTCCTGCAAAAGTCAAGGATAAGAATGACATTCCATACTACATCCTTCATAACTGCCAAATTACTGAGCATTGGATGCAGTATTCCAAGAATCAGCTGAAAGCCATGAAGAAAAAGAGAAAATATGAGAAGGGCTCATCTCAATTCCAGCACCCTCATCCTCCTCCACCACCTCCTCCTGATGCAGGTGCAGGTGGAAGCTCTGCAAGTCAAGCCCCAGCTAGAAGCCAGGCTCCCTATCAACCCCATGCCAGATCCTACCAAAGGGAAAGCCAATCTAGGGGTTCTTATTCTAGGAGAGGAGGATACAGGGGTACTCAAAGAGATATTCAAGTTTATTCCAAAGGGTATTCCAGGCAGCACCCATATTCTAGGGGAGGACATGGTTCTGCTGATACTACTTCTGGTCCTTTCCCCTACAAGCTAAAAGAGACAGTGTCTGCCAGGCCTCCTCAAGAAAATTCTTCCAACAGGTATGAGCCACCTGTACCATTTGAGGACCCTGAAAAGAATCCAGCTGCTTGGACTGCCAGAATGAAGGAATTGGCTGCATTAGACCAGATCAAGAAGGCCAGAGAACAAGGACTAGATACTTCAAACATTTCTACAATGTCTGAGCAAAGGCAAAAAGAATTAGAAAGATATGCCTCCAGTAAATTTTTTGATGCTGACAGATACATGGAGTTGCATCCTGCTACTGTGGTTCCCAGGTCTTCAAAGCAAACTTACTTGGGTGCAGCAGATGACACCAGGTCCAACAAAGAAGCACTGAACCATAACAGAGAAATCAAAATGGTTAAAGGCAAAGAGAAGAAGTGACATTGTAAGGTGCAGTTTCTGTGAATTCTGTTTATCTGGATAATATATATATATATCTGTGATGTTGCTGTTGGAGTTACCATTGTGATCTGGAAGTGATCAAGCATGTAATCTCACTGCCAACGCGATATGACCCTGCAGGGTCGCACATAAGAGATGTGGAGAAGTTGGATGACTGACTGTGTTGGTAAAGGTTACCAATCACCGACCTGAATAGGGTTATGGGCAAAGTGTTGCCTTATAGGATCATCGGGTTGGGCAAATGTTGCCTCGAAGGGCTGGTTGGGATTGTCGTCCGAGGGTCGATGACATTAGTCGAGAATCGTCTTCTGATTCCCGCCGATCGGCGAGAATCGTCTCTCTGATTCTCGCCGATCGACGAGAATCATCGAGAATCAATTGTTGATTCTCGACGATCGACTACTTCGACATCTGTCGTCGACCGCGGCTCGACGATCGTCGAGTATCGTTGTGTATCGTCGAGCGCGGCTCGACGATCGGCGAGAATCGTCGAGTATTGTACTCTGATTCTCGCTGATCCTGTATGATACTCGTCGACTGATTCTCGCCGAACCTGCTCAGTGATTCTCGCCGATTGTCGCCGATTCTCACCGACTGATACTCGCCGATTCTGAACCCTATTTTTGGGTGGTCTGCGGATAGCAATTTTCCTGGGTTTATTTATACCTTTCGTATAAATAGGACACTTAGGGTTTTCGGGAGAACGCTCTCGTGATTTTCTCCTGTAGCAGATCGAAACCCGACAGAAGCCGTTCCGCCTTTCGATCCGCCGATCCCGATCCCCGCCGCCGACGGAAGAGTTCCGCCGCCGCCGTGTTTACTCCGTCGACCGCCTCTTCTCCAGCGACTGTCGCTGGTGCTGCTCTTCCTGGCGCGGACCTAGCAGTCCGTGGGATAGCCGAGGTGCGGTCTTCTCCTTCCCGATCTTCCGTGCGACGGAAAGCTCGGCGTTCTCCCGCTCGTGTGGACTTCTGCAGAAACGTGGACACTATTCCACGTAGAACTCGCCACCAGCAGAAATCAAAGTTTGGAGCATCTCCGTTGGGTTGTGACTCAACGCCACCGAGGTAATTTTTGCCTAGATTTTGCTAACTTCTTGATTCAACGTTCATGGCCCGATCCACATCTCTTTGGGTTTTTCTTGATGTTTATTTTTCCGCTGCGTGCACAAGCGTTGTGCCAATCCTATAGAGAAACGCAATAGTGGTATCAGAGCCAGGTTGCGGCCATGATCGTTGTTTTGGAAGTTTGTTATTCCAGTGCGTGTAAACCTAGGGATTTAGAAGTGTTCTAAATGTCTAGATTTAGTCTTGGTTCCCGCCAAGAACGTCTGGAATTGCGTGGGAATTTCTAAGTGTTAGAAATTGTGATCTCCTTAGCAGTAACCATCCCTCGATTTTGTTTTGGATTTTGAATCCAACAAAGAGAGATGAGCTTGTCTACTGCTTTAAGTTGAGCTGTCTTTGCCTTTGTCCAATGCATGTAAATCTGAGGATTTGGAAATTTCCGGATGTTCAGATTTAGCCCTTCCTTCTATCAAATGTTGATGGTGTCAGGATGTGCACATAAGGGATGCATGTGGTTTTAGAAGAATTGTTTTTCTTTGGATGTGCATGTCGATCAAATGTTGATCATGGTTAATTGTTAACCTATATTTGAAATCCCTTCATCAAATATTAAGTGTTCGGATGCCTTCCGATGGATGACACTCTTCCTGCCTCGATCGATGAAGTGTGGGCTTGCCAAAGCAAGGTGCATCAATCTATCTTGGTAAGGGTGCGAGCGGATAATTGTGATATCCCACTGTCGACAACGGGTCCAGCTTAACTAGGTGACCTCAAAGGTTGAGTGCCTAGAGGCATAGGGTTGGCATGCACCATATGATGGATGCGAATAAGGAGTTATTCACCAACCATACAAGAATTGCATGAGGATGCAATTGGCAAGCGTTGCCTACCTAAATAACCGCATCGTGAGAGGAACGCCAAAGCGGACTCATAGTGTTGGTGAAATACGGATCTTGTCCACTAAGAGAGTAGCTCGCATGAACTCTCCGAATTGCTAGTGAGGGCTATCTTTTCGAATAAAATAGTGGGAGTATTTTAATTGAAGTCCTAATTAGAATAAATTGTAATTGAAATTTAGGTACTGATTTTATTCTGCATAAATTCTTGTAGAATTCCATGGCAAGCGTTGCGCACTCCACGTTGTCTCTGAGAGCCATCCTTGAGAAGGATAAGCTCAGTGGGAAAAATTATATGGACTGGTATAGGAACCTGAGAATTGTTCTCAGGCAAGAGCGAAAGCTCTATGTCTTGGAAGAAGAAGCTCCCGAGGTGCCGACCGGGAACTCTTCCCGTGCTGAGAAAGATACTTATAAGAAGTATACTGACGATGCTTTGGATGTCGAGTGCCTTATGCTTGCCACCATGAACTCTGAGCTTCAGAAGAAACATGAGAACATGGGGTGCAAGGAGATTGACGAGCATCTCAAGAAAATGTTTCAAGGGCAGGCTCGTCAAGAGAGGTTCAACATCACGAAAGCATTGTTTCAGTGCAAGATGGGAGTTCGAGACTCAGTAGGGACTCACGTACTCAAGATGATTGGGTATATAGAGAACCTTGAAAGGCTGGGTTTTCCTCTTGGTTAAGAGTTGGCCACGGATCTGATCCTGCAATCGTTGTCGGACAGTTATGAGCAGTTTGTCTTGAACTACAACATGAATCAGATAGACAAGACACTGCCCGAACTCCTAGGCATGTTGAGAACTGCCGAAATCAATATGAAGAAGGCCAAGCCTGCCAGCCCCATACTGATGGTGCATAAGGGCAAGGGCAAAGCCAAGGGCTCAAAGAAGATGAAGGTAGGACCTAAGTCATATCTTGAGCCCAAGTCTTCAGCACTGATGAAAAAGAAGAGCACGGTGAAGGATGGGAAATGCCACCACTGTGGCAAGGCTGGTCATTGGCGGAGGAACTGTCCTTCGTATATTGATGGTCTGCAGAAATTGAGGGGAGGTATGACTTCCGCTTCTAATAACTACGTTATAGAGATAAACCTTTCTGCTCCTTCATCTTGGGTATTGGATACCGGATGTGGTTCTCACATTTGTACAAATGTGCAGGAACTGGGAAGGAGAAGATTGCTGAGTAAAGGGGAGGTGGACCTCCGCGTCGGCAATGGAGCAAGAGTTGCTGCTGTAGCCGTAGGAGTTTACCGTCTTTCTTTGCCCAGTGGGCTTGTAATAGAACTAGATAACTGTTATTTTGTTCCGGCGATAACTAGAAACATTATATCTATTTCATGTTTGGACATGATTGGATTTTCTTTTATAATTAAGAACAATTGTTGTTCTATATTTAAGAATGATGTTTGTTATGCTGTAGCCCAATTGTTTAATGGTCTTTACGTTTTGAACTTGGACCATCTGATCTGTAATGTAGAAAACAATAAAAGACTAAGAACAAATGATTCGAACCCTACTTTTCTCTGGCATTGTCGTTTGGGCCATATCAACGAGAAGCGCATATCCAAGCTCCATAGAGATGGACTTTTGGACTCATTTGATTATGAATCATTTGAGCGATGCGAATCTTGTTTGTTAGGCAAGATGACTAAAGCTCCTTTCACTGGTTATACTGAGAGGGTTGAGGATCTCTTGGGTGTTGTACATAGTGATGTATACGGACCCATGAATTCCATGGCTAGAGGAGGGTATTTCTACTTTGTTACATTTATTGATGATTTCAGTAGATACGGATATGTGTATCTTATGAAGTGCAAATCCGAGACCTTTGAAAAGTTCAAAGAGTTCAAGAATGAAGTAGAAAAGCAGTTGGGTAAAAGGGTTAAAGCACTCTGATCTGATCGAGGTGGCGAATACCTGAGTCATGAGTTCCGTGATTATCTGAAAGAGTGTGGTATTGTATCACAGCTCACTCCACCTAGAACACCACAACATAATGGTGTGTCTGAGAGGAGAAATCGTACTCTGTTAGACATGGTACGTTCGATGATGAGTGATGCAGACTTGCCTGTTTCCTTTTGGGGTTTTGCTTTAGAGACTGCTGCAATGACATTGAATCACACTCCAACTAAAACGGTTCTGAAGACACCATATGAGATATGGACTGGGAAGCGTCCTAGTATGTCGTTCATTAAAATTTGGGGCTGTGAGGCATACGTGAGACGTCAAATGCCTGACAAGATGGAACCCAAATCGGATAAATGTTATCTGGTGGGATATCCTAAGGAAACGAAAGGGTATTACTTTTACCTACCGTCTGAGGGCAAAGTGTTTGTCGCAAGGACTGGTGTCTTCTTGGAGAAGGAGTTCTTATCAAGAAAGACTGAAAAGGTAGAGCTTGAAGAAGTTCAAGAACCACATGTAGTGAATGAACCGGAATTGGATTCTGAGACAGGACTACAAGATGTTGTAGCTAGAGAACCTGCTCAGGGAACACAAGTCCTACGTAGATCTGGTAGACCGAGGTTTGAGCCTGAGAGATATGGATTTCTCGTGTCTCAAATAGGTAATGTGTTGCTCATGGATCATGATGATGAACCAGCAACCTACCAAGAGGCTATGAATGGACCGGACTCCGACAAATGGCTTGAGGCTATGAAATCCGAAATGGACTCCATGTATGCAAACCAAGTTTGGAACTTGGTGGAACCACCTGAAGGGGTACGACCCATAGGGTGCAAGTGGGTCTTCAAGAAGAAGACCGACATGGATGGGAATGTACAGACATTCAAAGGGCGACTGGTGGCTAAGGGTTTCAAGCAAATTCATGGTATTGACTATGATGAGACTTTTTCCCCTGTTGCTATGGTAAAGTCCATAAGGATATTGCTTGCTATTGCTGCGTATTATGACTACGAGATCTGGCAGATGGATGTCAAAACGGCTTTCCTTAATGGAAACCTCCTTGAGGAAGTGTATATGACACAACCCGAGGGTTTTGTATCCCAAATGAAGCCACTAAAATATGCAAGCTGAATAAGTCCATTTATGGACTGAAACAGGCCTCTCGAAGTTGGAATCTTCATTTTGATGAGAAAATCAAAGAGTTTGGTTTCATCAAGAATGAAGATGAGCCTTGTGTTTACAAGCGAATCAGTGGGAGCATTGTTGTCTTCCTGATATTATATGTAGATGACATACTGTTGATCGGGAACGACATTCCTACCCTGAAAGTTGTTAAGAACAACCTAGGGAACTGCTTTTCAATGAAGGATTTGTGTGAAGTGACTTATATACTCGGTATTAAGATCTATAGAGATAGATCGAAGAAGTTGCTGGGTTTGACCCAGAGTACGTACATCGAAAAGGTGTTGAAGCGGTTCAACATGCTTGAGTCCAAGAAAGGATTTTTGACCATGTCTCATGGTGTGAATCTATCTAAGGACCAGTGTCCAAAGTCTTGTGAAGATAAGGACCGCATGAAGTTTATTCCATATGCTTCGGCAATTGGATCAATCATGTACGCGATGTTATGTACTCGACCCGATGTCTCCTTTGCTTTGAGCATGACTAGTAGGTATCAGTCAGACCCCGGTGAGTGTCACTGGATTGCAGTCAAGAATATCCTGAAGTACTTGAGAAGGACTAAGGACGTGTTCTTGGTGTATGGTGGAGTGGAAGAGCTCGTTGTAAGTGGTTACACGGATGCTAGCTTCCAAACTGATCGAGACGACTCCAAGTCTCAGTCAGGTTTTGTGTTTTGCCTGAATGGAGGAGCTGTGAGCTGGAAGAGTTCCAAGCAAGAGACAGTTGCTGATTCTACAACAGAGGCTGAGTATATCGCCGCGGCTAATGCGGCGAAGGAGGCTGTATGGATTAGGAAATTCATCGGCGAGCTTGATGTAGTTCCTAGAGTTGTTGGTCCCGTAGTTCTCTACTGTGATAACAATGGTGCAATAGCACAATCTAAGGAACCTAGATCTCATCAGCGCTCCAAGCACATACTCCGGCGGTTTCATCTTATTCGTGAGATTGTCGAACGAGGAGATATAAACATTTGCAGAGTGCCGACTGAGGAAAATATTGCGGATCCGCTGACAAAGCCTCTCGCGCAGAGAAAGCATGATGGTCATACTAGATTGATGGGTATACGATACCTAAATGATCAACTCTAGCGAGAATCTTGTGGGTTGCATGTAATCTTGTATTTTGTTGGCTGTTTGTTCATATGATGAACTGTGTACCTAGTTTTTCTTTTACAATTAATGGCAAATTCTTTTATTATGAATTTTTTTCTATATATGATAGTTAAATGTTAACATAATAGATACCCTTAGAATGTTCGCTTCCATGGGACATCAAGTACGTGACTTGAATGTGAGAGCCCATGATTTATTTGAAGCTTCATTCTTAAAGGTCCCTGGTCGAGTATCATCATAGAAGCTAAGGGTGATGATGATACATGAAGGCTAGCACGTGTGTTGAATGATGACTGGTTCTCACAGGTCATGATATTGTGATGTCAAGTCATCACGTGGGTACTTGTTAGTGAACAAGTTGTACTGGACAGACCCAACCTGAGACTACTCTGTGGATTGTCATCCAATCGTGTCACGAGTAGGTCTCAATTGACAATGGTGTTGTGATCCTTTGACCTGAAGTCACAGCATTCATCAAGTGAGGAAGAGCGTGCCTTGATGCCATCTAAAGTCTTCCTTGAGAAAGGTTGATGATAAGGGTGGTTGTTGGGCATGTTACGAATCATTTGGGTGTTTGTGTGTGAGCAGATATGGGATTTGTCCTCCTGTATGATAGGAGTTGCATCCATGGGCCCCTTGATGGAACTGGACTGAGAAATGCATGGCCATGCTTGGTTGAGTCAATATGTGATATTGGACTCACCATTCTCTGGAAGTCCGTCCTGGATCAAGAAACTTGGATTGAGCTATTACGAGGGTTACACGGTCCATACCTCTAGTTCTTTCCGGATGTAAAGGACAAAGGGACAAAGACAATGCTGATACATTGGTCATAAAGGCTATGAGTTATAAACTCATATTGCTTGGGGAGCAATGATGCATTGCTAGATGCCGCTCATTGTTTGTGAGATTTTTGGTTTGATACTTTCGAGATCAAGTGGGAGTCTGTTGGACTTACCATTGTGATCTGGAAGTGATCAAGCATGTAATCTCACTGCCAACGCGATATGAGCCTGCAGGGTCGCACATAAGAGATGTGGAGAAGTTGGATGACTGACTGTGTTGGTAAAGGTTACCAATCACCGACCTGAATAGGGTTATGGGCAAAGTGTTGCCTTATAGGATCATCGGGTTGGGCAAATGTTGCCTCGAAGGGCTGGTTGGGATTGTCGTCCGAGGGTCGATGACATTAGTCGAGAATCGTCTTCTGATTCCCGCCGATCGGCGAGAATCGTCTCTCTGATTCTCGCTGATCGACGAGAATCGTCGAGAATCAATTGTTGATTCTCGACGATCGACTACTTTGACATCTGTCGTCGACCGCGGCTCGACGATCGTCGAGTATCGTTGTGTATCGTCGAGCGCGGCTCGACGATCGGCGAGAATCGTCGAGTATTGTGCTCTGATTCTCGCCGATCCTGTATGATACTCGTCGACTGATTCTCGCAGAACCTACTCAGTGATTCTCGCTGATTGTCGCCGATTCTCACCGAATGATACTCGCCGATTCTGAACCCTATTTTCGGGTGGTCTGCGGATAGCGATTTTCCTGGGTTTATTTATACCTTTGGTATAAATAGGACACTTAGGGTTTTCGGGAGAACGCTCTCGTGATTTTCTACTGTAGCAGATCGAAACCCGACGGAAGCCGTTCCGCCTTTCGATCCGCCGATCCCGATCCCCGCCACCGACGGAAGAGTTCCGCCGCCGCCGTGTTTGCTCCGTCGACCGCCTCTTCTCCAGCGACTGTCGCTGGTGCTGCTCTTCCTGGCGCGGACCTAGCAGTCTGTGGGATAGCCGAGGTGCAGTCTTCTCCTTTCCGATCTTCCGTGCGACGGAAAGCTCGGCGTTCTCCCGCTCGTGTGGACTTCTGCAGAAACGTGGACACTATTCCACGTAGAACTCGCCACCAGCAGAAATCAAAGTTTGGAGCATCTCCATTGGGTTGTGACTCAACGCCACCGAGGTAATTTTTGCCTAGAGTTTGCTAACTTCTTGATTCAACGTTCATGGCCCGATCCACATCTCTTTGGGTTTTTCTTGATGTTTATTTTTCCGCTGCGTGCACAAGCGTTGTGACAACCCTATAGAGAAACCCAACAGTTGCTGCAATGTCTAGCTGTTGTTTTTATGCTTAATACTTGTATGATGTTATTTAAATTTTCCAAAGTCTGTAAATAGTAATCCTAACCCAAATAGGGGGAGATTGTTGGAACACCCTATTACTGATTTGGGACAGGATCACTATGTCTCTAGGAACCTTTGCTTGACCTCCTGTATAGCTTAAAAGGTCAATTAGAATTGAGTCTAAGGGTTAGAAGTCTAGGTTCGGAAGCTGCCCTGAAGACCAAGTTTTTCTGTCTGGAGACTAAGTCTGATCGTCGAGCTCAGCACGACGATTCGTCGAACTCCGGTCGACGATCGTCTAGCTCAACTTCGACAGATCGTCGAACTCCATTCGACGATCGCTGAGCTCAACTTCTTAATATCGTCGAACTCCATTCGACGATCGGTGAGCTCAGTTCGACGATTTTGACTCTGCTTTGGATCTTTATCTCTGAGCTCAGTTCGACGATCTTTGAGCTCAGATCGACGATTATTTTGCTGCTTAAGTTTTCCAAATCGCTGAGCTCAGCTCGACGATAGCAGAGCTCAGTTCGACGATTTCAGATAACTTCCAGAATTCAAATTCAAATCAGTTAAGAGTTATTCTGAAATTAATTCAGAGATTTGCTAGCCGTTTACATTCAATTCTGGACCAAGTTTCAAGGGATTTTTCAAGGAATAATTCTGTAGACTTTCCTCCAGAAGAGATTATGCAATTAAGGATGCAATCAATGCAGACCAATGGCTATCCTTGACAGAGAATGATATTCTATTCTGGAACAGAGAATAAAAGACAGAATGATTTTTGAATCTAAAAGAAGAACAAGATAGAACACATACAATACAGATTACAGAAAAATACTCAAAAATCTTCTGTCAAAAAGAATTCTGAAGAACACTCATCCAAGGAGATCTAGTTTTCAAATCTTCAGATCTCTTCATCTTTCAAAGTGTTCAAGGCCAACATCATTTCAGGACTCCAGACACTCAACATTTCAGCTATTGCTGAAATCATCCATTGCTGGAGTTCTATATTTGAAGGCCTATCACCCTCAAGCAAAGCTTTTCTTCCTGAAGATTTCAAGGATTCAGGGGGAGCTTTGACATCAATCCACATAGTCTTCTCAGTTGCTTGAGAAAGAGAAGACTTCCATCACACTCTCACCCCCACTCTATAAAGGGTTTTTCAAACTCCCTTCAAAAGTTTGAACCTGGTTTTTGAGCACCTTGTCAAAAGCTCATTGGTGGCAAGACACCTGATCAAAAAATCTGCTTTGGTTTTTGAGCACCTTATCAAAAGCTCATTGGTGCCCAGGACACCTGATCAACTCATCCTGCAGTGGATTCCTACCTAGGGTGGTAGAAGAGTGGATGTACCCAAGTTTGGGGAACCACTATATTTCCTTGTGTCTTCTGATTCTGCTTGTTTACTTTTTGTTTCTGGCCTTGATTTGTCTGTGACTAGTTTTTGTTTACCTTAGTATTGTGGTTAGAATTTTTATTGCTTCCCTGCTTACACTTACTACAACAATTGTTGTAAAAGCTTGTAAAAGTTTTTAAAGCACCATATACTATATTCACCCCCCTCTAGAGTATATCAGATCTAGTTGCTCTTTCAGAGAAGGAAGCTTCTGAGTGCTCGAGAGGGGAGCAAACAACTTGTTGAAGGAGGGTTGCGGGGGTAGAGGAGAGGCTTGATCAACAGAGAGGGTTGATCAAGAGAGGAAGCGGAGGGAGACCAGGAGCGGTCAAGCAGACAGTAACTGCAACGGTTGCACTTACAGGTTGGTTGCTGAGAAGTGCTGAGCTGAGCTGAGGGCGAGGCTTGCTGAGCAGAGAGCAAGGCTTGCTGAGCAGAGGAGCAAGGCTTGCTGAGCAGAGAAGCAAGGCTTGTTGCGCAGAGGAGTAAGGCTTGCTGAGCAGAGAAGCAAGGCTTGCTGAGCAGAGGAGCAAGGCTTGCTGAGAAGAGAAGCAAGGCTTGCTGAGCAGAGGAGCAAGGCTTGCTGAGCAGAGGAGCAAGGCTTGCTGAGCAGAGGAGCAAGGCTTGCTGAGCAGAGGAGCAAGGCTTGCTGAGCAGAGGAGAGAAGAGTGGGCCGCTAACAGCGGCAACAACACACTTCGCCCGTCGCGGCCTAAATGCCACTCTTGCGACGGGCTTTCCTTTGATTAATAGCGAGGTTATAAGCTTACAAGTACACCTTTACAACAAATCACTAAAGGGGTACAAAGAGAAGCTGGCGGCTATGGGAGAAGAAAATACCAGAAAGCAGAGAAGAGAAGCTGCCAGAGACTAAGTAAAAGAGGTTGCCAGCTGCTGGAGGACTGGGAAAACTGAGTCTGCAGAGTCTGCTGGCAAGATGCTGGAGAGCTGTGGAGGACTGCGCGGACAGGAAACTGAGACCGCAGAGCTTGCTGGAAGGCTGGTGGAGGATTGCGCGGACTAGAAAACGGAGTCCGCAGGGTCTGCTGGCAAGCTGGTGGAGGACTGCGCGGACTGGAAAACTGAGTCCGCAGGGTCTGCTGGAAGGCTGATGACGGACTGCGCGGACAGGAAAACGGAGTCCGCAGGGTCTGCTGTCAAGACTTGTCGCCACCTCCAGTCCTCCCAAATGAGAGGAATCAGGGGTAAATTATAGGCCCAGGGAAGTTCTTCAAGAAGCGGGGCCCAGTGACGTCAGCATGACAACCTGTGCAGACTCCGCAGACTGGAAATTGGAGTCCGCCAGGTTGGCGAATGACGCTGCAGGAAGCTGCGAACGGAGGCCTCCCCCTTGTGATTTTCATAGAAATCTGTGTTGGAGCGAATTTTGGGTCGTTTGGACCATTATTTAATAATAAAATATTATTGTAATACTTATATTTATAAGTATAAATAGACTGGTGAATAGACAGAACCCTATTCATTGTCTTCTTCCCGAAGCCAATTTTGCCTATTTTGCAAAAGGGGATGGAGACGATCTTTGGAGGGTCTTTGGCCGTCGATTTTAGGAGCTCCGGTGCTCAAAATCATCGTCGAAGAGTAGGTATGGTTAGCTCTCACCTAGATTTACGTTTCTACAGTAAGTTTTCTCATTTCGTGGAGTTTTAGCCGTTATGGTTTGTGGTTTTAACCATCTTTCCTCTCGAATAGTTTCAGGTTTTTGTGCAGCCAGATCTGTGAGGTGGAGTGCTGGTTCGGCAAGGTTTGAGGCAAGTGGTGGTTTTCCACATTGCTTATTCTTTGTTTCATAGTATCTTGCTTCTTTCACTGTACAAAAATTGAGATTAGGGCAGGTTTCCCCCTTGTCCGATTTTCTTGTCTACTTTAGGCTGTGTATTACTTAGTATAATAGTAAATATATTTTTTTGTTGTTTGTTCTTCCCCCTTGTCGTGTTACTGTAGAGCCTTCTCATGTGTTTGGGGTTTTGTTTTGTCTACCCCTCCCTTTCCTTATTTTCTGGAATTTGTTCTGGGTCTGAGCTTGAGTTTAGTTAAAAAGTGTTGTGTGAGTGTCATACACTCAACTCAGAGGTTATTGAGCTGAATACACTCAACTCCATCATGCAGAATTCTGTCTAAGTTAAAAAGAGTTGAGTGGGTTTCATACACTCAACTCGGCGTTGAGTGAGCTAAATACAATAAACTCCATCTTGCAGAATTTTGTCCAAGTTAAAAAGAGTTGAGTGAGTGTCATACACTCAACTCGGCATTGAGTGTGCTAAATACACTCAACACCATCCTGCAGAATTCTGTCTAAGTTAAAAAGAGTTGAGTGAGTGTCATACACGCAACTCGAAGTTTAGTGAGCTGAATACACTCAACTCCATCCTATAGAATACTGTCTAATTTAAAAAGAGTTGAGTGAGTGTCATACACTCAACTCAGCGTTGAGTGGCTGACTCCACTCAACGCCATCATGTAGAATTCTGTCTAAGTTAAAAAGAGTTGAGTGAGTGTCAAATACTCAACTCGGAGTTGAGTGAGCTGAATACACTCAACTCCATCTTGTAGAATTTTGTCTAAGTTAAAAATAGTTAAGAGAGTGTTATACACCCAACGCGACGTTGAGTGACTCGCCTTTGTGAAATTATGAGGCTAAGTCAAAAAGCGTCGACAGTATTGAGTGGACTCAACGTGGTGTTGAGTGGTTTGAATTTCCGCTGAGTTTAGTTGGATGGTGTCGTGTGCATTGGCTACACTCGACGCGGCGTCGAGTGTACTCGACGCTTTTCCCGTAAGCTTAATTTATCTCACCGATTCTTTTCTGATTCGTCGAGTTATGTCCTTAGGGTATACTTTGGGTATTTTTATCCAGTTTGTTTCAGGCTGGATTTAGACTTGGGTATTTGAGATTTATAGGATTTTTATTGGTGTTTTATGGCTAGATTCGGTAGTGGATAAAGGACCGCCAACTGGATGTCGTATCATGGGTCATTGTACGTGGTAGTTTGTTTTGGGTCTCTATTTTAAAGGCTATTTTTTTCTCGGTGTGTTGGACCGTATGGTCACCACCGTGGGGACTCTGAGATATTTGGGCCTGGTTGTTGGGTTTGGATAGTTTTGTCACCGACCCAGATCTATGGTTTTACCAGTGTTAATGATCCACATGTTTAGGACTATATAGTTCCTCTTCCTTTTTTAGTTTTGGATTTTGTTGGCTATTTTCTTCTGCAGGTTTAAGCGAAGCTTGGTAACTTCTCGCACATGGTGCACTTTCCTCGCTTTACTGGCGAGTACTTACTTTTTGTATCTTATTGATTCTTTTAGCTGAGGTTGTCAACATTTTTATAGTTGGGTTTGGTAAACCCCTTCCTATTTTCACTTGATTCTTTTTATTGTTCATTTGCCTCTTGAATTTTCTTGCTGAGGTGTTCTTCCTTTGAATGCCTCAGGTTCAGGGTGATAGCAGTTGAGCGGCTAGGTTTATAGTTTGCTAGTGGATCTACTATGCCGAGGGATACGACCGTCTAAACTTAAACTGGTTTTCCTCTTATTAACTTAAGAATTTCACATAAGCTATAGAGTTTTCAGTCTTGTTTAAGCGTCTGTAGTTATCCCCTACATGGTATGGCATCACAACACATATTTTCTCTTTCTCTGATATTACTTAAATTTTGAGAAAATGCGGGTTGTGATAGTTAGTATCAGAGGGAGGTTGTTTGACAATTGGTCGAGAAACCTCCTCTTGTTTAATGTTAAATGTTTAGTGTTATTTCATACACACACTGATGTGTCATCAGTACGTCTTGACTGAAGCATGAAAACTACATTCATAAGCATGACAAAAATTATACGGGGCATATTATGTAGTATGAGATGCATAATATGTGTTTGTATATGTATCTACCATAGGCGGCAACAGGTGACAGTTATGTAGCATGGGATGCATAACCATCATCACATGAATGCCTATTAGCACGTTTTACTTTTTCGTTACATGTGATATTATGTAGTATGGGATGCATAATATTTCATGTGTACACCGCTTATAACCTGCACTAAGGCCTTTTATAGAATGCATAACACAACATGCATAGAATAACATAGCATTAGCACACGTGCCAAGCTAAAGATTTACATGATGATATATGTACACACATGGTTTTAAAGTAAAAAAAGACACCTACATAAGTATGTTGTGCTATGGGATTTTCATTTTTGAAAATCCCAGAGCAAGTTAACAGCATGAGCAAGTACTTAAGTATGTTGTGTCTGGATTGTTTGTTTGGTTTTGGCGATTGAGATAGGTTTTGATTATTCATTTGTTGTTCTTTTAGAATGACACCTACGCACGTGGCGACTAGATTGACTCCTAAGTCAGAGGGAGAGTCTTTGGGTCCGTAGAGCGAGGCGGTGATCGAAAGTCTGCGGTAGAGTAATGAGGCATTGTCGAGGCAAGTGGTGGAGATATAGTCGCAGATCAAGGCTTTCATATCCGTTGCATCAGGACAGCTGCCGACAGTATAGGACTGTGCTGTGGGTCTAGCTGTACATGCCCCCCTACTCCTCTATTGCCTCTGATTTTGTAGTCACCATAGATGACCTTTATCTTATATTTCCAGCCACTAGGGCCACCTACGTATGATACTATGACAGATTTTATGGCGTTGGATGATTGGATCATAGCCATTGAGGAGATGTTCTCATACTTCGGAGCTACAACGGACCGGAGAGTGATGATTGCTGCATACCAGCTCAAAGGTTTGGCAAAGAGTTGGTGGCTGAGAGAAAAGGAAAATCTGAATGATGGATGTTCTTGGGAATCTTTTAAGGAGCTACAGTTGAAGAAGTTTCTGTCATCGGTCGAGTAGGACCGTTTGATGAATGATTTCCTGCACTTAAAGCAAAGGCAACTCACGGCTAGTGAGTACGAGGTTGAGTTTAGCAAATTATGCTGATTTGCCCTTGGCATGGTGTCCTCAGAATCTAGTCATGTTAAACATTTTTTGGGTGGTCTAAGGAGTGACATCCAGCAGTTAGCTAGTGCATACGGATCAGCAAGTTATGCTGAGGTCATGGAGGCCGCTTTGAAGGTTGAGGCGATTGATAACGCCAAGAACCGAGGTCAGCAAGTAAGAAAGGATAAAAGAAAATTTTACGAAGGTAAGATTATTCAGACATCTGGTACTGCTTCAAGGAAGTGAAGCAGGGAGGTATGCAGTTTCTGTGGCCGGCCGGGCCATCCATTTGAAAGATGTTGTCAGAGATTAGGAGCTCAGAAGAAGGAGCAGGTTCATGCGATTTAGTGTGCTCCTAAAGGAGAATTAGTTTGTTCTGTATGTAAGCGGAGGGGGCATGATGCTGCCCATTATTGGGGAAAGAAAAGAGGCTGCTATCATTATGGACAAGAAGGACATTACAAGTCTCAGTGCCCGCAGTCCCAGCCCACACTACAGCCAGTTCCGCTTTAGGCTTTGCCACCGTCTCAACGATTAGACAAGAGAAAGGGAAAGTTGAACGTGGTTTCTCTTG
The DNA here is from genome assembly GCA_039583875.1 of Platanthera guangdongensis. Classification (NCBI taxonomy): domain Eukaryota; kingdom Viridiplantae; phylum Streptophyta; class Magnoliopsida; order Asparagales; family Orchidaceae; genus Platanthera; species Platanthera guangdongensis. Next base: position 135,737,284 of record CM077147.1, read on the forward strand.
AAGAAGCCCAGACATCTACCCAAGTGATTTCAGGTTAGATTTCGACCTACTTTTGGTGTCTTTCTTTTTAGCTCATAGCGGTAGTTTCAATGTTGTTCGATTACTTATGTAAGTGTCTTTATAGGGAAATTTAAGGTAAAGAGCCACTAAGCGCGTGTTCTATTCGATTCTAGAGCTCCCCACATGTTTTTTGCTAGATATTTCGGAGAGCGTAATCGTCTGACTCTCTATCTGGTTGGTGATGCGTTTTGCATCAAGTTCCCTTCTGGTGATTCTGTGGTATCAGACCAAGGTATTTAGAGTTGCCCGATTTTGTTAGGTGATTTTCTCACGGTTGCTGATTTGAAAATGATAGACCTAGAAGAATTTGATGTGATCTTTGGCATGGAGTAGTTTTCTAGGCATTTTGTTGTTATCCAGTGCATGGTTAAGCACTTGGACTTCAAGATGGACAACGATCAACCCAAAAGTGTTTATTGTGATCTGCGCCAGGTTCCTCCAATTATTTTGACGGTTTGTGCTCAGAAGTTTTTAGATTGCGAATGTTTTGCTTATTTGGTTTTTGTTTTGGAAACCATGGTTAGGTTGCCGTGTTTAGAGAAGATTCCTGTGATGCGTGAGTTTTCAGATGTCTTTCTAGCTAATCTTCCACCTGAGAGAGACATGGAGTTCATCATAGATTTGGAGCCGGGTACGCATCCTATTGTTAAGGCCCCGTATCGTATGGCCCCTCGTGAGTTGGAGGAGTTGTGTACCCAGAAGGATGCTTTGCTGCAAAGAGGATTTATTAGGCCGAGTTCTTCACCGTGGGGAGCCCTCGCGCTGTTTGTGAAGAAAAAGGATGGGTCGATGAGGTTGTGCATCAACTATAGAGAATTGAACAAGGTAACCATCAAGAACAGATATCCATTACCGAGAATTGATAATTTGTTTGATTAATTGTGTGGTAGCACAATGTTTTCAAAGATTGAGCTTTGTTGGGGCTACCACCAATTAAGGATTCGTGAGACGGATATCCTACAGACTGCCTTCCGTTTCAGGCATGGGCATTTTGAGTTTTTGGTAATGTCGTTTGGTTTGACCAACATACCCTCTGCCTTTATGGATATGATGAACAGAGTGTTCAAGAAATTTCTGAACCATTTTGTGGTCGTGTTCATAGATGATATTTTAGTTGATTCCCATGATGCCGTGGAGCATGCCCAACATTTACATTTAGTTTTGTCTGCTTTGAGGGACCATAAGTTGTTTGCTAAGCTGAGTAAATGTGAGTTTTGGTTGCCTCAGTTTCCTACTTGGGTCATGAGATAAATAAGAATGGAATCTCTATTGACCCGGAGAAGATAGCTGCTGTTATGGATTGGACTAGCCCTGCCACACCCAAGAAGATAAGGTGCTTCTTATGGCTGACTGGTTATTATAGAAGGTTTGTAGAAGGATTCTCTTTATTGTCTGCATTGTTGACTAAATTGACACAGAAGAACGCAGCTTTTGTTTGGAGCGATAAGTGAGAGGAAGCTTTTTTGGAATTGAATAAGAGATTGTGCACTGCTCCAGTGTTGACTTTGCCAACGGAAGGATTAGAATATGTAATTTATATGGATGCAACACATGTTGGTCTTGGTAATGTGTTAATGAAAGAAGGAAAGGTAATTGCATATGGGTCAATGCAGCTAAAGGTTCATGAAAGAAATTACCCTACGCATGATCTAGAGGTTGCGGCTGTGATTTATGCCCTAAAGTTGTGCAGGAGCTTGGTGTATGGTCCATTGTGTAAGATTTATACCGATCATAATAGTTTGAAGTATGTCTTCACTCTGAAAGAATTGAACTTTCGTAAGGGGAGATGGTTAGAGTACGTGGCTGATTATGAGGTTGAGATTCTATACCATCCCAGATTAGCTAATATGGTAGCCGACGCCCTGAATAGGAAGACAAGAAAAATTTTCAACCTCTTCATGGATTCATTGGTAGAAGAATTTCTCTTGATGGACATCTCTGTTGGAAGTTTTGACTCGCCAAGCAGTTTGAATTTGTCTGAGCCTTCATGGATTTCACTTACGAGGTTGCATCAGAAGAATGATCCGGATTTACTGAACCTTTGTAATAGAACTGAGAAGGGGGAGTTACTGGACTTTTCGATCGATGACGCGGGTACCTTGAAGTTTCGCGACATATTTTTTATCCCCAATGTTGAAGGTATCTAAGTTAAGTTGTGTAGTGAGGACCATGGTTCTAGTGTTTCCTATCACCCCGGTTCAACTAATATGTATCAAGATCTAAAGCAGATTGCCTGGTGGTTTGGGATGAAAGGTGACATAGCCAAGTTTGTGACTGAATGTTTCACCTGCAAATGAGTTAAGGCTGATCATGGAAGGCCTGGTGGCAAGCTAACACACTTAGATATCCCAAGTTGGAAATGGGAGAGTATTTCGATGGATTTTATTACTAGATTACTGATATCTCCCCGAAGACTCGATTCAGTTTTGGTTATAGTAGACTGACTGACGAAGTTTGCTCACCTAATACCTTTCAAGATTGACTACTCCATGAACAAGATAGTAAAGTTGTACCTGGAGGAGGTTGTTAGGGTACATGGAGTGCCTGTTGGTATTATGTCAGATCGAGACTCCAGGTTTACATCTCGCTTTTGTAAAAGCTTGCAAGAAGGGTGGGGTATCGATCTGAGATACTCCACCGCTTATCATCCGCAGACTAATGGTCAAAAAGAGAGAGTAAATCAGATCGTGGAGGATATGATCAGATATTACATTTTGGACCATGGAGGAGCTTGGGATGAGCGTCTCAGATTGATGGAGTTTGCTTATAATAATATATAACAGGAAAGTTTGTAGATTGCACCATTTGAGGCTTTGTATGGGAGGCATTGCAAAACTCCCTTATTTTGTGCTGAGGTCGGTGAGAGACCGTTATTGGGTCTTGATGGTTTAGAAGAAATGGAAGTTTCTATGAAGCTTGTTCGAGAAAAGCTTCGTGTAGCTCAGGAACGCTATGAATAGAATGCCAATCGGTGAATGTCTGATTTGGAATTTTCAGGAGGGGACATGGTATTTCTTAAGGTTTCCCCAATGGATGGAGTTAAAAAGGTTTGGCAAGAACGATAAATTGGACCCGAGGTATGTGGGGCCGTTTAAAGTTGTTGAGCGTATTGGTGTGTTAGCGTATAGGCTGGATTTGCTCGCAAGTTTTCCCGGTGTGCACGATGTTTTTCACATGAGCCAATTGCGGAGGTGTGTACTAAGCGACAGACAAGTTCTTGATTATGTGCCCTAGTTGGAGCCTAACCATTCTTATGTGGAGTTGCCTGTTCGCATTTTGGATTCTCAAGATCGGGTATTGCGAAGGAAGATGATAATGATGGTTAAGGTTTTATGGCGGAATCAGGACGTGGAAAGCATGACTTGGGAGTTGGACTCAGCTATGAGGGAGGCTCATCCTCATTTGTTCTCCTAGTTTGCTAGGAATGTAATCTTTTCAATGACCCTTGGTTATTTTTTCTTTTGTAATATATGTGCGTAAAGTTTCGGGACGACACTTTCTTTTAGGGGGAGTGACTATAATGCCCACGATTTTTCAATGATTAGTTAATCCTTTTATTCGGTGTATTTATGACGTCTGCGCATTATGTTGACGCATGTTTGCATGTGCCATTGTTAGAGCGTTGTTTTAGCTCTTAGGTTTTTCTGTGTAGCTGGGTTTTAGCCTATTTTCAAGATTCCCTAGCGAGCCGAGACTGTTGTCGTGACTCGGTGGAACCGCTTTGGGAATGCTTTTTTTTGCTTCGGGAGGTTTTTGCCCGAGTTTGGGTTGTCAGATTTTGATTTTGACTAAACCATTGGATTTGTAGCGTCGGTATTTAGTTACGGTGTGATTTCGTAGAAATCCATGTTGGCACAAATTTTGGAATGTTTGGAACATTATTAAATAATAAAATATTATTGTAATACTTATATTTATAAGTATAAATAGCCTGGTAAATAGACAAAACCCTATTCACTGTCTTCTTCACGAAGCCATCTGCCTGTTTTGCGAACGGGGAAGGCGGCGGTTTTTGGAGAGCCTTCGGCCATTGATTTTAGGAGCTCCAGTGCTCTAAATCATCGTCGAAGTGTAGATACTGTTATCTCTCACCCAGATCTACATTTATATAGTAAGTTTTTCTAGTTTCATGGAGTTTTAGCTGTTAGGGTTTATGGTTTAAACCTTCTTTCCTCTCGAAACGTTTCGAGTTTTCCCTGCGACCAGGTCTGTGAGGTGGAGTGCTGGTTCGGCAAGGTTTGAGGCAAGTGGTGGTTTTTACCCCTTACTTATTCTTTGTCTCCTACTATCTTGCTTCTTTCACTGTACATAAATTGAGATTAGGGTAGGTTTCCACCTTGTCGGATTTTCTTGTCTACTGTAGGCTGTGTATTACTTAGTATAATAGTAAATTTATTTTTTTGTTGTTGTTTGTTCTTCCCGCTTACCGTGATGTTGTAGAGCCTTCCACCTGTGTTTGGGCTCTTATTTTGTCTACCCCTCCATTTCCATATTTTCTGGAATTTGTTCTGGGTCTGAGCTTGAGTTTAGTTAAAAAGAGTTGAGTGAGTGTCATACACTAAACTCGGAGTTGAGTGAGCTGAATACACTCAACTCCAGCCTGTAGAATTCTGTGAAAGTTAAAAAGAGTTAAGTGGGTGTCATACACTCAACTCGGTGTTGCGTGAGCTGAATACACCCAACGCCATCCTGTAGAATTCTGTTTAAGTTTAAAAGAGTTGAGTGAGTGTCATACACTCAAATCGGCATTGAGTCAGCTGAATACACTCAACGCCATCATGTAGAATTCTGTCTAAGTTAAAAAGAGTTGAGTGAGTGTCAAACACTCAACTCAGAGTTGAGTGAGCTGAATACACTCAACTCCATCCTATAGAATTCTGTCTAAGTTGAAAAGAGTTGAGTGAGTGTTAAACACTCAACTCGGCGTTGAGTGAGCTAAATACACTCAACGCCATCATGTAGAATTCTATCTAAGTTAAAAAGAGTTGAGTGAGTGTCATACACTCAACTCGGAGTTGAGTGAGCTGAAAACACTCAACTCCATCCTGTAGAATTTTGTCTAAGTTAAAAAGAGTTGAGTGAACGTTATACACCAAACGCGGCATTGAGTGAAACCTCACCTTTGCGAAATTATGAGGCTAAGTCAAAAAGCGTCGACAGCATTGAGTGGACTCAACGCGACGTTGAGTGAACTCAACACGGCGTTGAGTGATTTGAATTTCTGTTGAGTTTAGCTGGATGGTGTCGAGTGCGTTGACTGCACTCGACGCGACGTCGAGTGTACTCGACGCTTTTCCCTTGGGCTTGATTTATGTCGCTGATTCTTGTCCTATTCGTCGAGTTAGGCTTTTATGGTATACTTTGGGTATTTTCACCCCATTTGTTACGGCTAGATTCGGCAGTGGATAAAGGACTTCCAATTGGATGTCGTATCATGGATCATTGCACGTGGTAGTTTGTTTTGGGTCTCTTTTTTAAAGGCTATTTTTTTCTCGGTGTGTTGGACCGTGAGGTCACCACCGTGGGGCCTCTGAGACATTTGGGTCTGGTTGTTCGGTTTGGATAGTTTTGTCACCGACCCAGATCTGTGGTTTTACTAGTGTTATGATCCACATGTTTAGGACTATATAGTTCCTCTACCTTTTATAGTTTTGGCTTTTGTTGGCTATTTGCTTCTGCAGGTTTAAGCAAAGCTTCGTAACTTCTCACACTTGATGCACTCTCCTCGCTTTACTAGAGACTACTTACTTTTTGTATCTCATTGATTCTTTTAGCTGAGGTTGTCAGCATTTTTATAGTTAGGTTTGGTAAACCCCTTCCTGTTTTCACTTGATTATATCTATTGTTCCTTTGCCTCTTTAATTTTCTTGCCGAGGTGTTCTTCTTTTGAATGTCACAGGTTCAGGGCGATAGCCGGTTGAGCGGCTAGCTTTGGAGTTTGCTAGTGGACTGCTGCGTTGCAGAGGTTTCCTCACCGTTGTGAGGTAGTTTTTGGTTATTTTCTTGATAGTACAGACATACTCTGTCCAGTGGGTTCGTGTTAGGTTTTTGAAGTCCACTGGTGAACTTTCTTGAATGCTAAGTATTTTGCTAAGCTGCTATTGTGCCTATTTTGTGGTTTTTTTACTTGCTCTCTGCGAATGTTTTATGCTAGGGTGCATGTTAGATATTTTAACTTATAAAATCACTATTACTAGTAACATATAATTATCATCTTTTCAAAACTAATGTACTATCTTCTAGCTAACTTAAAGACTGTTTCTTTAGTTATAGTAAATCTAGAGTCTTGCAAAACGTGAGTAGTCCTTCGGGGATATTTATACTCATGTAGGATGTTAAATCAACATAATCAAAGTTTTTTTCGTAGCGTATTACTATATTTTTACTCGTGGACTAGTTGATCCACTGTGCTGAGGGATACGACCATTTAAACTTAAACTAGTTTTCCTCTTATTAACTTAAGAATTTCACATAAGCTATAGAGTTTGGAGTCTTGCATGAGCGTCTGCAGTTATCCCCTGCACGGCATGGAATCACTACACGTATTTTCTCTTACTCTGATATTACTTAAATACTGAGAAAATGCAGGTTGTGATAGTCAGCCTTAGCTATCCGTAGTTTCTTAGGGTTAACAGGCTACTATCACATGTTCGTGGAGGGATTCTCAAGGATAGTGCTTCCTATCACCTCATTGAAAAAGAAGGATGTAACATTTACATGGACATAGAAATGCCAGGCAACATTTTAGGAGTTGAAGGACCGACTCACCTCTTCCCCCATCCTTGCCCTACCATGTGGGACGGAAGGATTCCACATCTACACTGATGCATCATACTAGGGGATGGGTGCAATTCTGATACAGCATGATCATGTGATAGCATATGCTTCAAGGAAACTGAAGAAACACAAGCGAAACTACCAGGTGCATGACACAGTGCTCAGGGCAGTGGTGTTTTCCTTGACGATATGGAGGCATTATCTGTACGGGGTTCATTATGATATCATCTTGGATCACAAGAACCTCAAATATATTTATAAACAGAAGGATCTGAACCTACACCAGAGGAGATGGCTAGAGTTTCTATGTGACAACGACTATACCATGCACTATCACCAGGGGAAGGTGAACTTAGTGACAAATGCTTTGGGCAGGAGAGCCGACACTACTGGACCAGAGCCCCAAGTGATGTCAATGGAGTTGGTTCAGATGTTGGAGGATATGTACATTTCCATGGTTTCTAGGTCAGAGCCAGATGTCTATATTTAGTACTTGGCCTCTCTGAGTATTATATACGATATACGAGACCATATCAGGGCGGATTAGAGACAGGATGTAGCCTTGGAGCCCATATTTAGATCACAGGAAGGGGGAAAGTCCGAGGATTATACAATACGTGATGAACTTATTCATTTATGTGGTCGTATCTATATACATGCAGGGGGTGGGATCCGAGAGGACATACTCACAGAGGCACACTACACTCAGTACTCAGTGCACCCCAGAATCACCAAGATGACAACATACCTACGATGGGACATGTACTGGCCCGGGATGAAGAGTGATATTAAACAATTTGTGACACAATGCGAGACCTGCCTGCGGATGAAGGTAGAGTGTAAGAGCCCGGGAGGACTTCTACAACCCTTGCCAGTGCTAGAGTGGAAGTTTGAGGACATTGCCATGGATTTTGTACACTAATTGGCTCGCTCCCACTCTGGGCATGATTCTGTCGGTTCATTATCGATAGATTGACCAAGGTGGCATGGTTTATTCCAGTCAGGAATGACACCCCAGTTGCATTTTTGGTAAGTATTTTTGTAGAGCAGTTGGTAAGATACCACGTCGTGCCCTGATGGATTGTCTCTGATCGCTATGGTTTGTTCACTTCGAGGGAGTGGAGAGCAGTGCAGACATACTTGGGTTCTCGACGTACTTTCAGTACCACTTTCCACCCATATACTGGCGGTCAGACGGAGCGGACCTTCCGTACCTTAGAGGACCTACTTCGTTTGTGCATCTTGTAAAGAGGGTGAAATTATCTAATGTCTACCTAAATCACCTAGAGGGGGGTGGGGGGTGAATAGGTGAGGTTTGTATCTTTTTGTGGAATAAAAATTACTAAAAAATTAAAGCACACAGAACACACAGATTTATAGCAGTTTCATGAGTTCGGTACGCCCACTCTCCCGCCTCGCCTATCTACCACGAAGGGTTAGATTCGGCTACTTCACCTTTCTAAGATTTCAACAAATCTTACACCTCGGATCCTCAACTCCTAAAACTCGGAGACAACACTCCTACCACTCAGAGAACAACCTCTCATATACTCGATCCATAGACAGGTTTACAACTCGGAGGGAGAAACCTCCTAAAAAGTAAAAAAGGAATTTGCACAAAATGATTACAAATAATCCTATTCAGATCTAAAATCTTCAATCCTTCGTTTTTCGAAAAGTTGTTCTTGAAAGAAATGGAGAACACGAAAAATCTGAAAGCTTTGCAGACTTGGATCTGAAATCAAGGATCGATTAGATCTAAAAGAATAGGAATCTTTAGAAAGCAACGATCCAGTCAATTCAGTGGAGGAAGATCAAATCCTGCAGTAAGCTTGCGTCGGCCGAGAGATGTTGTGCGATACGGATAGAAGCCGACGGAGAGTTTCATTTGGAAACTTTCTTGATTTTAAATTCAGCACGATTAGTATAATTAGGGTTGAAGAATAATCCACCCTAAATATATATATATAGAGATATTCCTTTGCAACAGCTAGAAAAGACCTACCATACCTGGAAGATCACGAGATACTATGCAGGGTGTACTGTTCAACCCGAGCTAGAATTTGAAAATAAGAAGAAAATAACCCTCAGTAATATTCGTCGAGTATAGTTGAGGATACTCGCCGAACAACAATGAATCTCCATGAATTTTACTTGGAGAAATTCAACCCGATTGAACTTAACACTCGATGCCCAGTAGAAGAGTCACTAGACGAATTTGACGAGTATCAGTTAGTATACTCTACGAACTCAACAAGTATCAGCTAGATACTCGACACATTCGATACCTAACCAAGTGATATTCGATGAATCTGACTCAGAAAATCAAGAGAAGTAAAGACAAAATGATTCGTAGAATTCGGCCTGTATCGACATATATATTCGAAGAATTCGGCGATATCGATAGATAAATTTGATGAATCTGATAAGTATACACGATGATACTTGATGATTTTTATTTGTCCGTTTTTCCAAGTTTCAGAGATTTACCGTAAGTAAAATACGAAGAATTCGACGAGTGCCAGTAGGTATACTCGATGAATTTGATGAGTATCAACCAATATACTCGATGAATTCGATGAATATCCCTTACGATACTCGACAAATTTTACTTAGGTAAAATTCTTGTTCTACTGATTTCCAGTCTTTGTCCTTCGTTGATCCTTCTAATGTACTTGAGATAAAAATACATTCTAAGAGATAGATTTACACGTGAGTCAACACATTGGCCTACACAATGAATGATTACATTATATAGTTTTGTGTTTCATGACCCACTGTACCCTGACATTGGGTTGTACTTAACAATACAGTCCTGCAAGCACATAACTAAAACACGATATCAATTTATCTTAGCTTATGGGACACTTCTTCAAATCAGGATTATTGTGGATACAATACCCAACAATCTCCCCTATTTGAAGAAGTCAGAACCCTACAAGCTATGGTGAATTGTAGACATAATATTAAAGCATAGAAAAGAAATACATATAAAATTAAGAATAAACCGCATTGCCGGACAAAACTTTCAATTTATATCTTTATTATATAAAAGAATATGTATATCTTGGATCACACCAACCATTCACTTTCAGCTGTTTGATAACAAAATTATTAATTTTGGACCCTTCGACCTCATCATCTCCAATATTTCGTTTCTTTCCTTCTCACAACCCCGTCAGCGTGTCCTCCCTCAAACCCGATAAAATCTCTCCGATAGAAAAACCTGAGGGCCAAACTGATTTCTAGTACTCACCTTTCTCTCGGCGGATGACAACTGCGATGCCAACAATGATGCCATCGCTGACACCAATACCATAGCCGATTTTGCTCACTGTGAGTGCTCCAGGATATATCGTGCCTGTCAGTTTAGGGCCGTTGAGCCTCACTCCATAAACCCTAACTCCTCCAACAACAAGTGCTCTTATTCTATCTCCACGTGCATCCACCTCGACTCCAGGAATGCATCCACTTCTTCATGAGTATGGGCATATTCAACTTGATCTCCCTCGTATCTATTTTTATCCAACATTTCTTCATTGTTTGCCTTCATGCGTCACAATGTTAGCTCATCTACCTCGCCACTCACATCAACGCTTGATTCTCATTGCAGATCTTCCCCTTCGCACATCTCACCTTCTCCGACCATGGTACGTCGGCTCCATAACGATCACACCATTTACACTTAATCATTCATAGCTCCTTTTCCAAACTATTAATCTTCCCTATTTCACAGATCTGTATCCTCCCAGTCTTCTTCGAACTACCGTCTTGGTACGACTCCTCCTCCCTATTTTGCAACCTCACTGGAATTTAATCCAAATTTATTAATAAAAAGAAGATACAAAAAGAGATTTTAGTTTTACTGTCACTCTTCTTGGGGATGACGTCCTAATAGTCATTTATCCATAGAAAGGGACACAGTACATATATTGCAAAATGTTAAGGATGCTACAAATGGAACCCCTAAAGGATATTATAGATGATGAATGTATGTCTCTGATGCAGGAGAAGAAGCTCCAATCGATCATAAGCGAGTACAAGCTTAAAGTATTGCAAATTGTATAATATGGATGTTGAGTTCTAGTTGTGGCCTTAAAATTAGCTTTCTTTCTCAGAAAACAAATCCATCTTGATTTTCTCATAAGATGTTTGACTCATGTCCTAATAGACCATATTATTTTCATATATGGTAATTAACTATCATTATATGACGTACTTCAGGATCACCATTCGATTTTCTATTTCCTGGGTGATTATTTAACTTCTCCCTATGAATTATCTATGTTTTCATTTACCTAGATTTTATAATTTTTCAGATTCCAATTCTTCCCACATCTGCTGATAACATAAGTCTCAATTTATATTATCTATCAATTTACCTAGATTTTAAGTTCTTATTTTGGATGAAGAAGTTTCGCATAGTGGATATGCCTTCCAAAATGGTCTTTTAGTGATTCTTTTAAATAGGGATATTGAAGAGCCTTCCTAGATGTTCATAAAAACAATGTAATTGTGATGTTTTTGAAAGTGCAAGTTTGATCTGATATACTCTAGAGGGGCGGGGGGGGGGGGGGGTGAATAGAGTATGGTGCTTGCTAAAAACCTTTAACAACAGTTGTTGTAATCCTAAGTGAACAGGGAAGCAAATAATATAAAGTGATCTAAACAAGAAGCAACTATCTAATCACAGATTAAACACAAAGCAATCGCAAAGCACAGCCAGAAACAAAAAGAAAGTAAGCAACCAAATGACACAAGGAGCTATAGTGGTTGCCCAATTAACCTGGGTACATCCACTCTTCTACCACCCTAGGTAGGAATCCACTACAGGATGAGTTGATCAGGTGTCCTGGGCACCAATGAGCTTTTGATAAGGTGCTTAAAAAGCAAACCAGATTTTTTGATCAGGTATCTTGCCACCAATGAGCTTTTGATAAGGTGCTCAAAAACCAAACACAAACTTTTGAAGGGAGTTTGAAAAACCATTTATAGTTGAGAGTTAGAGAGGGATGAGAAGATCTTCTCTGTCAACAGTCAGAGAGAAGATAGTGGATATTTTCAAAGCTCCCCCTGAGATCTGTAGTTGTTCAAGAAGTGAAGCTTTGCAGTAGGGTGATAGGCCTTCAGAAAATTTGATCTCCAGCAAATGATGATTTCAGCAACAGCTGAAATGTGAGGTGTCTAGAGTCTTGAATGATGATGGCCTTGAACACTTGAATCAAAAGAGATCTGAAGATTTCAGTTTGTTGATCTCCTTTGGTGATGGTGTTCTTGTATGAATCTTTGAGACTGAGAATGTCTGCAACAATTTTTTCTTTCTCTTGTGTAATTGTGTTGTAAGAGTTGTTGTTGCAGAGAGTATGCTTCTGACTTCTTGTTCTTCTTTTGCAGGAATGAAAAATCTAATCTTTTATTCCTTTTGTCTGAATAGAAATGATCTACTGTCCAAGATAGCCGTTGGCCTGTCATAAATAACTTCCATAATTGCAATTGTCTTCTGGAGGAAAGTCCAATAAAACATTCCTTGATAATTCCTTGAAACTTGCTCCAGAATAAATGAAAACGGCTACAAGATCTCTGAATTAAATGCTGAGAATAATTCCTTAACTGTCTGAATTTGAATCTTGAAAATTGTTGAACTCTTCAGAAAAACGTCAAACTGAGCTCCACTATCGTTGAACTGAGCTCAGAGATTTGGACTTAGACGGAAACAGAGATCGTCGATCTGAGCTCAACTATCGTCGAACTGAGCTCAGAGATAGCGGAACAAACTGGAGTCAAGATCGTCGAACTGAGCTCGAAGATCGTCGAATGGAGTTCGACGACTTGATGAAGTTGAGCTCAGAGATCGTCGAATGGAGTTCGACGTGTAACACCCCCTATCCGTCGCATAGCATATAGTAGTAGGTCCGGCCGGGGCCCGACGCCATATACTACAGACAGACCGGGTGGTTACTCATGGAAACCATCCAACCAATCATAACGTCCTACACCGAGCATTCTAGCGGAAGCAGTTTATAAAAGTTGCAAATAAGAACACAGCACTAAAGCATGAATGTCCACTAATACCAAATAGGAATGTTAAAAGATACACCAGTACAAGCCTTAAGGCATTACAAAAATTGTTCACTTCATATTACATGTTTTACAAACCACGGCACGCAGGTCGGTCACACATGAATAAAACAGTAAACACTTCCAATTAGGCCTTCGAGGGCCGACTTCGTACTTGGGCTTTAGCCCGCTATTGACCGCTTGGTCCAGCAGCACCTGCAAGCAACAAACCACCGCACGGTGGCAAAACAAGACAACGGTCAGCAATGCTGACCAAATTATAACGATCCCGCCCCCAACTCGGGGCGGCGATGCTCCTTCCCTGCGTTTCATTAGCATAAGCGAGCAATATATATATATATCCATTTCATCACAGATGTTGGCTCGCACGACCACACGCCCCGTGATCTCAGGGCACATTCTCGGTGAACCAGTCGATGTCACGTCAATTAAAGCCATAGACATTCCGGACTCACCACCGCCACTTTGACGGCCAAACCTATGAGCATTTTGTCTTCCTGGCCTGGGTCATGACAATTTAAGACATTAACCGCCGAAGACCCTAATCTATGCCAACGGCAAGTGCCACGTACCCTTAGGTCTCTTTAACCGAACGACATAGAACGGGTACGGTTCCATCTAACCCGTGCTCACATCGCAACGACAATTTAAGCCATATGCGCGGGTCAAACTTCTCTAGAGTCCCATTTCCATCACAATTCACATAACCCGGTTATGTTCAAGTTGGCTCTCAGGCCACCAAGTCGGCAAGATCTCGCATCCACCTAGTTTTTCGGGTGCACCTTTAGGTTAATCCCCAAGGCTCCCTGCTGCAATCTACCGCGTAGAAAACCCGAAAAACAATCAATAACACGGAGTCTTCTCCGGCATTTATGCAATGCAACATCACCGATCCAGACCAACATGTCCAGGTAGGCTTCACACATCATGCCTATGTCCGTTCTCGCTTACGGACTCTAAACAACGGGGACTTCACATATCTACCCAAAGGAACGCCTCCAACTCTCCGCAAACTCGCGAGAGCGGGCTTCCTATGGAAAGAAGGAGAGCTACTTATGCTCAAGAAGAGAATCGTTACCCTTGCATTCTTCTTTGGTGCCATGGAAAAATAAGCGGATGAAAAGCACCGCACTAGTTTTGCCTCCGTGGATCCGGAGTCGGCTCGCGATTTGGAGCTTCGAAACTCCTCCAATGGCCGGATCTAGCTCCTTCTTCCTTCCTTGGCTCTCCTCTCTCTCTAAGGTTTTAGAAAGATATCCACTCATTAAAAGTGAGGGTTTCTAAGTCCAATCCCGGGTATATCCCTTCAGGAACAACCCCCACCATTGGATCATCAATTAAAGAAATGAACGGCTTTGATTCGGGACTGAAATGCCCAATCTGGAGTGCATACGGCCTGGCACACGCCCGTGTCCAGGGCCGTGTGCCTCATTCTCCGTCAAAATCGGCTCGCCTGGAACAACACACGGGCATCGAACACGCCCGTGTTCGATCTGACATGCCCGTATTCCACCTGACACGGCCGTGTGGCCGGCCGTGTACCCCCATCATTTTTCCCCGAAAACAACCCGAGCACTGCACGGGTTCTAGGACACGCCCATGTCCTTTCCCGTGTCACCTCAACACACTTGGGCTCTAGGCCGTGTACATGGTCTCGACACTCGACACTTGTCGAGCGAAGATCGTCGACCTGATGACACGGCCTTGGACACGCCCGTATCCTAGGCCGTGTGCCTTATCTCGACACATCGTCGAGCAAAATGTCGACTTCCCGGGACGAGTGTCGACACGGGTTGACATGCCCTACGACACGCCCGTGTCGCAGGCCGTGTGCCATGTCTCGACACTTCGTCGAACACAGAGTGTCGACTTCGCGGGCTAAGAGTCGACACGGGTCTACACGCCCTGCGACACGCCCGTGTCGCATGCCGTGTGCCCATTCTCGACACAATGTCGAGCTCAAAATGTCGACTTCCCGGCTGAGTGTCGACACAAGCTTGACACGCCCTGGGACACGCCCGTGTCCCAGGTCGTGTGCCTGCAGCCAGAACCCAAAACTGGCCCAAAACGTCCCTCGTCGCTCCTTTGAGGTTCAGGGCGTTACAACACTCGCCCTCTTAAAAGAATTTCGTCCACGAAATTACATAAAGGAAAGACATGTACAAAACCAAAATTTGTACCTGAGCGGAACAACTCCGGATATTAGTCAAGCATAGTCTGCTCTCACTCACAAGAGAGCTCCTCACGACCGCAATTGTCCCACCGGACCTTGACCATCCTGATCTCTTTATTACGTAGCCGCTTGACCTCCGAGTCCTCAATCCGCACGGGCTTGACCTTTGTCGTCAACCCACTATCCACCGGCACTTGATCGACCGCGATCACTTGCGTAGGATCTTGCACCGCCTTCCAAAGCACCGAAATATGGAATACATCATGTAAACCACTAAGCTCCACTGAAAGCTTCAACCGATAGGCCGCTTCACCAACGCGCTCCAGAAACTCAAACGGCCCAAGGTACCTCGTGCTTAGCTTTTTCAATCGCCGCACCCGCAAGACACCCTTGAACGGCTTGATCTTTAACTATACATAGTCGCCCATAGTGAACTCCACGTTCCTGTGCTTGGCATTATAGTACTTCGCTTGCCGGTCCTGAGCGATAAGCAACCTCTCCCGAATGGTTCTCACCAAAGAAGTAGCATCCTCCAATTCCGATCGCTTATACAACTTTGACTCACCCGTTTCTAACCAAGACAACGGCGTGCGACATTTTCTACCATATAGGGCCTCGAAGGGCGCCATTTGAATACTCGCTTGGTAGCTATTGTTGTATGCGAACTCCACCAAATACAGGTGGTCTTCCCACTGCTTTCCAAAATCCAAGACACACATGCAGAGCATGTCTTCCATGGTTCTATTGACCCTCTCGGTCTGCCCATCCGTTTGCGGATGGAAGGCTGTGCTGAATTTCAGCTTTGTTCCCAACATTTGCTTCACAAGCTTCCAATCATTGGATGTGAACCGCCCATCTCGGTCACTCACGATGCTGCGGGGCACACCATGAAGCCGTACTATGTTATCCACATAAAGCTTTGCCAACTTCTCCATCGGGTCATCCTTCCTATGCGGAACGAAATGCGACACCTTCGTTAACCGATCCACGACCACCCAAATAACGTCGTTCCCCTTTTGCGACCTTGGCAAATCGTGCACAAAGTCCATAGAGATGTCGTCAAATTTCCACTCTGGAATAGGCAAGGACTTAAGAAATCCTCCCGGCTTTTGGCACTCTGCCTTCACCAAGGCGCAAGTTTGGCACTTCGCTATGTATAGCGCCACATCCTTTTTCAAACCCGGCCACCAAAACAGTTTCTTCACATCGCGGTACATCTTCGTGCTCCCCGGGTGAATCGAGTACTTGGTATGGTGTGCCTTGTATAACAACTCCACCCGCAAATTACCCACACTTGGGACGCACAGACGACCGTCCTTCCAAAGTAATCCGTCCTCCACGACGAATTGGGAATTTGACCCATCCAGAGCCTCTAACATGAACTACTTCATATGAGCATCCATATCCAAAGCCTGCCGAATACGATCAGCCAGGTCATATTGGACTTCAGTCCAATTCAGAACTGCTTCAGCACTTGATTGCCTGTCCACACAAACAATCTCCAACGCCTCCAACTCCCGCACCAACCACTCATCATGCACCGATAGCCAATTGGCTTGAGCTGGGGCTCGGCGACTCAACGCGTCCGCAACCGTATTCCCTTTACCAGGCACGTAATGGATCTTGAATGTATAGTCCCCCAGGAACTCCATCCATCTACGCTGCCGCATATTCAGATCTTTCTGATCAATAAGATACTTCAGGCTCTTGTGATCGGTGTAGATATCAATCTTCACACCGTACAAATAGTGTCTCCACAGCTTCAAGGCAAAAATCACGGCCGCTAACTCCAAGTCATGGACCGGATAGTTCCTTTCATGCACTTTTAGCTGTCTCGAGCCATAAGCTATTACATTTCCGTGTTGCAGTAGCACGCAACCCAAACCGCTGCCCGAAGCATCACTATAAATCTCATAGCCTTCGGTCCCACATGGCGAACTCAGCACAGGCGTCGTGGTCAACCGACACTTCAACTCCTCAAAAGCTCGCGCGCACTCCGGCGTCCAAACGAACTTATGCTCCTTCCTCGTCAAAGTAGTGAGAGGTAACTCTATCCGCGAGAAGTTCTCTACGAAGCGCCTATAATAGCCGGCAAGCCCCAAAAAGCTCCGGACTTCCGCTACCGAAGCAAGCTCAGGCCACTCCCGTATCGCAACAATCTTCGCCGGATCCACAGCAATACCCTCTCCACTCACTATATGACTGAGGAACGCCACTGAGGATAGCCAAAACTCGCACTTCGAGAACTTGGCATACAACTGATTTCTCCTTAGCGTCTCCAAAACCAAATGAAGATGCTTGAAGTGATCTTCGTCACTTTGCGAGTATACCAAAATATCGTCGATGAAGACGATCACGAAATGGTCCAAGTACTCCCTGAAAGTCCTGTTCATCAAATCCATGAACACTGACGGCGCATTAGTCAGCCCAAACAGCATGACCGTAAACTCATAATGCCCGTATCTCATACTAAACACTGTCTTCAGGATATCACTCTCCCTTATTCGCAGCTGATAGTACCCCGACTTGAGATCCAACTTCGAGTACACCGTCGACCAGACTAACTGATCAAAAAGATCATCCATCCGGGGGATTGGGTACTTGTTCTTCTCCGTCAACTTGTTGAGCTCCCGATAATCAATACATAGCCTCAAGCTTCCGTCCTTCTTCTTAACAAAGAGGACTGGTGCGCTCCAAGGCAAAGAACTCAGGCGCACATAACCTTGCTCCAACAACTCCTGTAGTTGAGCTTTCTGCTCCGCCATTTCCTTAGGTGCTAGCCGATAAGGAGATCGTGACACAGGTTTTGCACCTGGCACTAGCTCAATCGTAAAATCTATCTCCCGTTGAGGCGGGGCTCCAGGAAGATCTGCGGGGAACACATCAGGGTATTCCGATAACACTGAGATACTATCCAACGCGGGCTTCAGTTTTGCAACCTCCACTAGTGTAAAGAACAGTTCTGCACCGGCACGAACCGCCTTCACCACCTGAAGAGCAGACATCAACGTCTTGCTCGACCCCTTTAAGCCCGTAAAAGTCGTCTCACGACTTGCTCCCAGCTTGACTTCCTTGCGACCGCAGTCAATATAGGCCTGCTGCTCCGAGAGCCAGTCCATGCCAAATATAACGTCGAACTCCACCAACGGAAGTAAAAATGCCTGCAGGTCGAACTCCTGATTCCCAATACGAATCTTAACATCGCAGATCCTATCCGCTCGCATCGAACACCCATTGGGCAACAACACATCCAACTTATCCTTCGCCATCGAAGAAGGGACTCCGATGCGTGATATAAATCCTTCGGACAAGAAGGAGTGTGAAGCTCCCGTATCGAAGAGTGCTCGTGCTGGATTTTCATAAATTAAAACAAATCCTAAACAAGCAGGGGTAAGGTAACATGTGCATAACAAGTATTTAAGGAAATTGACTTGCTATAAATTAAACCGTACCTGTCACCACATCAGCTTGTTTGATGGCCTCCTGTTGGCCAAGATTATACACCCTTGGTTGGGCCGGAGCATAGTGGGACGCGGTCGACTCCACCGCCTTTCCCTTCTCTTCATAAGTCGCTCCCAGCCTTCTCTCGGACTTAGGACGTCCGCTCCAACAGTCACGGGCAAAATGCCCCGTCTTGCCACAAGTAAAACACGCGCCCGGGGTCCGACTCGTAGTCGCCCCAGAAGCACCAGAAGGAGCTGGACCTGAAGTCCTATGCTTCTTGAAAGACCTCCGATAGCCGGACTTTGAAGTAGTCGGCACTTTAAATTCAGATTTCCTATCACCCAAGCTTTTCTTTGCTTGTACAATCTTCATGTCCTTCTCCAAGGACCGGGAAGTATTGACCAAGGTTAAGAAACCCTGCGTCATCGGCCCCGAAAGTAGTAATCTCAACACATCTCTCAAGCCTTCATAGAAGCGATTAGTCTTGCGCTCCTCATCCACAATAGTGGAGCTAGCATAACGACTCAGACGAGTAAACTCGTGGAGATATTCATCCACGCTCCTCTCACCCTGAACCAACTTCAGAAACTCATTCTCCAACGCTATCCTCTGCGTCGAAGGGAGGTATCTAGCCAAGAACAATCTCGTGAACTCCTCCATCGAGACATCAACAAGTTGCCTACCTCTCAACAAGTGCAGGTCCAATCCTTCCCACCACATTCTCGCTTCACCATCCAGAAGGAACGTAGCGATGATGTTCATTTGCCACTCCTCCGTCTCCGTTGCTGTCATGACTCTCTTCACCCTGGAGAGCCAGTCTTCAGCCTGAGATGGGGTTCCCAACCCCGAGAATATCGGAGGGTTAAAGCTCATTATATGCTTAAGATGCCTCTCGGTTGCCCTCCTTGGCATCACCGGTTCCACAACCACTTGCTCCACTCTCCCCGGCTAAGCCTCTTAAAGAGGTTCCTACTCCATCACAGGGGCGAGCTACTGCGTTTGCCTTGCAGGCTGCACATTTATCACGGCCAACACCGCTTCAGCCATCAATCGTATGTTCTCAGCCGATAGAGGTGTTGCGGGAGCAACATCTAGTGCACTGCTAGACTCAGAAACTCGACGTTTCGACGGCCCAACACCACTTCTGGTCAGCTATAGTGGTACAAAACACCGTTAAGCGACCAAATAAATTGCAAATAGCAATTATAGGAACACGCAGGTTCCTCAAACATGTGTATTTTCATTCCTAAGTGGACATTCATGGGTTCTTTTACTGTTATAACGATGACGCACATAATGTGCTCACCACCCCTTAAAAAGAATTCGTCCACGAATTCATTTTAAGCCCGACCAAAACCAGTAGTCTGATACCAAATTGTAACACCGCCTATCCGTCGCATAGCATATAGCAGTAGGTCCGGCCGGGGCCCGACGCCATATACTACAGACAGACCGGGTGGTTACTCATGGAAACCATCCAACCAATCATAACGTCCTACACAGAGCATTCTAGCGGAAGCAGTTTATAAAAGTTGCAAATAAGAACCCAGCACTAAAGCATGAATGTCCACTAATACCAAATAGGAATGTTATAAGATACACCAGTACAAGCCTTAAGGCCTTACAAAAATTGTTCACTTCATATTACATGTTTTACAAACCACGGCACGCAGGCTGGTCACACATGAATAAAACAGTAAACACTTCCAATTAGGCCTTCGAGGGCCGGCTTCGCACTTGGGCTTTAGCCCGCTATTGACCGCTTGGTGCAGCAGCACCTGCAAGCAACAAACCACCGCACGGTGGCAAAACAAGGCAACGGTCAGCAATGCTGACCAAATTATAACGATCCCGCCCCCAACTCGGGGTGGCGATGCTCCTCCCCTGCATTTCATTAGCATAAGCGAGCAATATATATATATATATATATATATATATATATATATATATATATATATATATATATATATATATATATATATATCCATTTCATCACAGACGTTGGCTCGAACAGCCACACGCCCCGTGCTCTCAGGGCACAGTCTCGGTGAACCGGTCGATGTCATGTCAATTAAAGCCATAGACATTTTGGACTCACCACCGCCACTTTGACGGCCAAACCTATGAGCATTTTGTCTTCCTGGCCTGGGTCATGACAATTTGATCCATTGACCACCGAAGACCCTAATCTATGCCAACGGCAAGTGCCACGTACCCTTAGGACTCTTTAACCGAACGATATAGAACGGGTACGGTTCCATCTAACCCGTGCTCACATCGCAACGACAATTTAAGCCATATGTGCGGGTCAAACTTCCCCCGAGTCCAATTTCCATCACAATTCACATAACCCGGTTATGTTCAAGTTGGCTCTCAGGCCACCAAGTTGGCAAGATCTCGCATTCGCCCAGTTTTCCGGGTGCACCTTTGGGTTAATCCCCAAGGCTCCCTGCTGCAATCTACCGCGTAAAAACCAGAAAAACTATCAATAACACAGAGTCTTCTCTGGCATTTATGCAATGGAACATCACCGATCCAGACCAACATGTCCGGGTAGGCTTCACACATCATGCCTATGTCCGTTCTCGCTTACGGACTCTAAACAATGGGGACTTCACATATCTACCCGAAGGAACGCCTCCAACTCTCCGCAAACTCGCGAGAGCGGGCTTCCTATGCAAAGTAGGAGAGCTACTCATGCTCATGAAGAGAATCATTACCCTTGCGTTCTTCTTTGGCGCCATGGAAAATAAGCGGATGAAAAGCACCGCACTAGCTTTGCCTCCATAGATCCGGAGTCGGCTCGCGATTTGGAGCTTCGAAACTCCTCCAATGGCCGGATCTAGCTCCTTCTTCCTTCCTTGGCTCTCCTCTCTCTCTAAGGTTTTAGAAAGATATTCACTCATGAAAAGTGAGGGTTTCTAAGTCCAATCCTCGGTATATCCCTTCAGGAACAACCCCCAGCTGTTGGATCATCAATTAAAGAAATGAACGGCTTTGATTCGGGACTAAAATGCCCAATCTGGACCGCACACGGCCTGGCACACGCCCGTGTCAAGGGCCGTGTGCCTCATTCGTCGTCAAAATCGGCTCGCCTGGAACAACACACGGGCATCGAACACGCCCGTGTTCGATCTGACACGCCCGTTTTCCACCTAACACGGCCGTATGGTCGGCCGTGTACCCCCATCATTTTTCCCCGAAAACAACTCGAGCACTACACGGGTTCTAGGACACGCCCGTATCCTTGCCCGTGTCACCTCAACACGCCTGGGATCCAGGCCGTGTACACGGTCTCGACACTCGACACTTCGTCGAGCGAAGATCGTCGACCTGATGACACGGCCTTGGACACGCCCGTGTCCTAGTCCGTGTGCCTTGTCTCTACACATCGTCGAGCAAAATGTCAACTTCCCGGGACGAGTGTCTACACGGGTTGACACGCCATGCGACACGCCCGTGTCGCAGGCCGTGTGCCATGTCTCGACACTTCGTCCAACGTAGAGTGTCGACTTCGCGGGCTAAGTGTCGAAACGGGTCGACACGCCCTGCGACACGACCGTGTCGCAGGCCGTGTGCCCAGTCTCGACACAATGTCGAGCTCAAAATGTCGACTTCCCGGCTGAGTGTCAACACAATCTTGACACGACTTGGGACACGCCCGTGTCCCAGGCCGTGTGACTGCAGCCAGAACCCAAAACTGGCCCAAAACGTCCCCCGTCTCTCCTTTGAGGTTTGGGGTGTTACACGACGACTCGTCGAAGTGAGCTCAACGATCGTCGAATGGAGTTCGACGATTCGTCGTACTGAGCTCGACGAAATGACTTAGTCTCCAGAAACTGAAAAACCTGGTCTTGAGGGCAGCTTCCAAACCTAATTACTAACCCTTAGACTCAATTATACTTGACCTTTAGATCTATACAATGAGGTCAAAAAAGGTTTCCTAAGAGACATAGTGATCCTGACCCAAATCAGTAATAGGGTGTTCCAACAATCTCCCCCTATTTTGGTTAGGATTACTATTTACAGATATTGGAAAATTAAAAACATATACAAGGCAACAATATAACAAACAATACATTGCAGAATCACACACATATTGTCGCAGATAGATCAGAAATCAAAATAACTGTCACCTTACAGAATTACTCCTTTTATTTGCCCTTTATAAGTACTATTTCTCT
The DNA here is from genome assembly GCA_039583875.1 of Platanthera guangdongensis. Taxonomy (NCBI): domain Eukaryota; kingdom Viridiplantae; phylum Streptophyta; class Magnoliopsida; order Asparagales; family Orchidaceae; genus Platanthera; species Platanthera guangdongensis. Next base: position 135,760,000 of record CM077147.1, read on the forward strand.
ATTTGGATTGAGAGCTTCCTTTTTAGATCTTCTGTCATCAGCTGCACCTAAAGAGGTTTGTTGCTTAGGCCTGGGCACTACAACTTCAGGATGCAGCTTCATGTAGCTTTCGGAATCAAAGAACTTGCTGGAAGCATATCTTTCAAGTTCCTTTTTCCTTTGTTATGATAAAGTAGTAATATTGGAAGTGTCTTTGCCTTGTTCTCTAGCTTTCTTAATTTGATCCAAAGCAGCTAATTCCTTCATCCTAGCTGTCCATGAAGTTGGATTGTTCTCTGGATCCTCAAAAGGAACTGGAGGCTCATATCTGTTTGAGCGATTGTTTGGAGGAGCTCTAGATGAGACTAACTCTTTAAGCTTGTAGGGAAAGGGACCTGAAGTAGTATCAGAGGAAGCTTGTCCTTCCCTTGAATAAGGGTGTTGCCTGGAATAGCCTTTGGAGTATACTTGAAATTCTCTTTGGTTTCCTCTATAGTTTCCTCTCCTTGATTGGTAGCCTCTGGATTGACTTCCCCTGTACTGGGATCTACCTTGAGGTTGATAAGGGGTTTGGCTTCTGGCAGAGGGTTGAACAGCAGAGCTACCACCTGCACCTACATCAGGAGGAGGAGGAGGAGGATGATGGAACTGAGAGGAACCTTTCTCATACTTTCTCTTCTTCTTCATGGCCTTCAATTGATTCTTAGAGTATTGCATCCAGTGTTCTGTGATATGACAGTTATGCAGTATGTAATAAGGAATATCATTGGTATCTTTGACTTTTGCTGGAGGAACCCTTTTCATAGCCTTGCTTCTGGCCTTTCTTTTCCTTGCAATAGTTGCAGAGGAGTCATCTGAATCAGTCCTATATTGATCACTTTCTGAGCTTTGTTCATCATACAGTGCATCAATCCTTTTCAGATAGTGTATCTGTTGTTGGGATTGAGCAGAGGTAACAGTAGTGACAGCAGTTGTGGCAGAAACAGTAGAAGGAGGAATAGAAGCAACACTAGCAGAGGAGATTACATCAGCAGATACAAAACTTTCAGAAGTAACACTCTCAGAAATGGAAGGTACAGCAGCAGTAGATACATCAGTAACTGGGGCAGCAGCAGATACAGATAAAATACTTTCAGATACAATAGGTTCAGTAACAGAAATAACATCAGTAGTAACAACATGATCAAATTCAAATGCCTCTGTCATATGTATGTCCTCAGATACTGAAACATCAGAATTAAGAGCAATATCAACAATATCAGTAGAAGCAGCAACAACAGAAACAGCAGGGGCAGCAGCAGAAAGGGACTTTACAAAAGAATAAATTAAGCTGGTGTCATAGCTTGAAATGGGCACAATGGCCTTAGATAGATCTTCAGATGGCTGGACTGCAGTGCTCTCTAGAAGACAGCTGAAATAAACTGAATAAAAATCTGATAATAATGACCTGAGGTCCATTGAGAAAACTGTAACTTGTGGTGTTGAGGCTTGAGCTTGAACGGAGGTAACAACAGCAGCAGACAATCTAACCACTTCATAAGGCATCTCCACCTGCCTAGATTCAGTCAGTACTGGATCAAGGCACCTAGATGAAGGGATTGCCTGAGGAGGAATGAGGGAGGAGAGCCTGGCAGACAGGTCTGCAACTGACTTTAAAAGTGGAGCCAAGGAGGTCTCCAACAAGAGGGATAGCCTGGGAGCTATTAGCTCATAAAGTCTGTCTGCTAAGGCTAGAAGATCTACATGCTTAATAGGGACTTGAGCAGAGGTAGAGAATGAAGGTGGAACAGCTAGAGATGTTGGTGGAGAGCTGGTGTATGGGGGAAAGGAGGGTTGAGATATGGGAATTGTGGAAATTGAAGATAATGGAATGGAAATGGATGGGGTGAAGGATGGTTGTGCAATGATGTCTTGAAGTAACTGTTGGTAGGATGTGGATGAAGAGGGTAGATCAGGAGGGGATGAAGGGGAATCATCCATAAAGGAATCATCTATCAGATTGAAAGATGGAAGATGAGATGATGATTCAATTTCTAGGTGAGGGTATTGATGTAGAGGATGGAAAAGTTCTTCTGTGAGAGGTGGAGGTGGAGAAATTGAAGTTGGAGATGGGGTTGAAATAATGATTGTGGAGGAAATTTGAATGGTGGAGGTTGTTGGAACACCCTAGTACTAATTTGGGTCAGGATCACTATGTCTCTTAGGAAACTTTTTTTTGACCTCATTATATAGATCTAAAGGTCAAGTAGAATTGAGTCTAAGGGTTAGTACTTAGGTTTGGAAGCTGCCCTCAAGACCAAGATTTTTAGTTCCAAAAAACTAAGTCATTTTGTCGAGCTCAGTACGACGAATCGTCGAACTCCAATCGACGATCGTTGAGCTCACTTCAACGGATCGTCGAAATCCATTCGACGATTGCTGAGCTCAACTTCATCAAGTCATCGAACTCCATTCGGCGATCTTCGAGCTCAGATCGACGATCTTGACTCCAGTTTGGTTCTCAATTTCTGAGCTCAGTTCGACGATAGTTGAGCTCAGATCGACGATCTCTGTTTCTGTCAAAGTCCAAATCTCTGAGCTCAGTTCGACGATAGTGGAGCTCAGTTCGATGTTTTTCTGAAGAGTTCAACAATTTTCAAGATTCAAATTTGGACAGCTGTGGAATTACTGTCAGCATTTATTTCAGAGATCTTGTAGTCGTTTTCATTTATTCTGGAGCAAGTTTCAAGGAATTATCAAGGAATGTTTTTATTGGACTTTCCTCCAGAAGACAATTACAGTTAAGGAAATCATTTAATGATAGGCCAACGACTATCTTGACATTGGATCATTTCTGTTCAGACATTAAGAGAATAAAAGATTAGATTTTTCAGAACTGAAAAAGTAGAACACAAGGAGAGACACAACTTCTGAAATATTCATTCTCTACAAAACTTCTTCTGCAACAACTCTTACAACATCAAAATCAATTACACAAGAGAAAGATAAAGAGTTGCAGACATTCTCTGTCTCAAGAATTCATACAGAACACATCACCAAAGGAGATCAATCATCTGAAATTTTCAGATCTCTTTTTCAAGTGTTCAAGGCCATCATCATTCAAGAATCCAGACACCTCACATTTCAGTTGTTGCTGAAATCATCATTTACTGGAGATCAATTTTCTGAAGGCCTATCACCCTATTGCAAAGCTTCACTTCCTGAACAACTATAGATCTCAGGGGGAGCTTTGACAACATCCACAATCTTCTCTCTGACTGTTGACTGAGAAGATCTTCTTATCCCTCTCTCTCTCTCTCTGCTGTAAAGGGTTTTTCAAACTCCCTTCAAAAGTTTGTGTGTGGTTTTTGAGCACCTTATCAAAAGCTCATTGGTGGCAAGACACCTGATCAAAAAATCTGGTTTGGTTTTTGAGCACCTTATCAAAAGCTCATTGGTGCCCAGGACACCTGATCAACTCATCCTGTAGTGGATTCCTACCTAGGGTGTTAGAAAAGTGGATGCACCCAGGTTGATTGGGGAACCATTATAGTTCCTTGTGTCTTCTGGTTGCTTGTTTTTCTTTTGTTTCTAGCTGTGGCTTGTGATTAGTTTCCATTGTGGTTTGTGACTAGGTTGCTATGTGTTTAGATAGTTTCTGTGGTTAGACTTACTATTTGCTTCCCTGTTCACATTAGAATACAACAACTGTTGTAAAAGTTTTTAGCAAGCACCATACTCTATTCACCCCCCCCCCTCTAGAGTATATCAGATCTTACTCACACTTTCAATTGGTATCAAAGCGAGGTTGGTTAAAAATACCACATCTCAGTGGTTGCATAGGCTAACACCTGAACCCAAAGATTCCTATTGTTAGATCTGTTTGTTGTAGATTTTCTTATTAGAATTATTTCTTCACAAATCATGGCCCAAAACAAAGATTAAGCTAGCACCAGACCTCCAGTGTGCAAACTATCCAAGTTTGAACTTTGGACGGCAAGGATTAGACTCTACATGAATTCTATTGATGAGGACATTTTTAATTCTGTTTTGACAGTGTGTCCAAGACCTCCAGAGAACACAAGCACAAATGCTGTTCAACCTCCCTCAGGAACAGATGCAAAGATCAAGAAGTGGAAGGTAGCAGATGCAAAGACTATGAACATCTTAGCCCATACTATGTCTGATGACATTTTTCAAAAGGTAGCAGAATGCAACTCAGCAAAGGAGATCTGGGACAAGCTATCTGAAATAGTCTCAGGATCAGCTGATGAAAGAAAGGATAGAAGATCCCACCTCATATCCCAATATGAGAATTTCAAGAAAGCAGAAGCTGAGTCAGCAGCTGAAATGTACAACAGACTCAGTCTTATAGTCAATGAGCTGAAAACTTTGGATAAGGAGATATCATTGACTGGGCTAAATGACAAAATCCTAATGTGCTTCCCAAGCACCTGAGACTCAAGAATCTGGCCAATCAAGGATGCCAGAAGTCTGAATGAGATTACAACAGAAGCTCTATTGGGCAAGCTCAAGTCTTATGAGCTGCTCATCAAAAATAGAGAAGAAGAGCAGAAGGCTGCCTCACCAGCCACAAGGAAGGAAAAGACAATAGCTTTCAAAGCCACTAAAGATCAGCCTGAAGACAAAATCCCAGGAAATGATGAGTTGCTTAGTCTGCTGGTCAAAAGATTTTACAAGATGGCCAGAAAGGACTTCAGGAAGAGATCATATAAAGAGCATGACAAGCCAAGGTATGATAAATCAAACAATAAAGAAATTGTCTGCTTTGGTTGCAGGAAACCAGGCCACATTGTGCCTGACTGTCCAGAGAACAAAAACAAGGACAGAAAGGATAAGAGAGAAAGAAGAAAAGACAAGGACTACAAGAAGAACAACAATGGTAAACCCTCCTCAAGCAAGAACAAACACACGAGGAAGGGATTTGTTGCTGAATCTTGGAGTGAAACAGGAGAAGAATCAGAAGCTTCATTCAGCTCCAGTGATGATGATGAAGATGATGCTGAAGAGAAGGAGTTCTGCATGATGGCAATCAATGCCTCTCAACACAATTCAGATGCAGAAGAGTCAAAGTCAGACTCAGATACTCAACCTGAAGAAGACCAGGTAATAGACTCATTTGATTTCAATTCCGAGGACTTTAAGTATGAATTTAAAGCACTGTGCTTAGACTTATTAAAATCTGAGATGGAAATTATCTCTCTCAGAAATCAATTGTCTGAACACAGTTCCTTAAAATCAGAAAACCTCAAACTCTCTGAGGAGTTGGACTGCTGTAGGGAGCAGATAGCTTCACTGAAAAGTGAGCTGTCACAGGCCAAGAAGCTTGAAGAATCCCTCAATGGGAGAAGTATCAAGCTAATGGACATCACAAGCACAGTGAACTCTAGATTCAATAGTACACTGGGCTTGGGTGCTTCATCCAGCCAACCTATAGTTCTAACAACCCCAATCAAATTTATCTCTGATAAAGGGAAGGGAGTTGTAGAGGTAGCTAGGAAAAATTCTGATCTACCTAAGAAAACCAAGTTACAGCAGAAATCATCGAACAAAGCTAGACGATCGCCGAACGCAGATCGACGATCTCAGGCAAAATTATCGAACTCAGGTCGACGATCTCTAATTCCTGAAATCTGTCATAGTCGACCGTCGAATGGAGCTTGACGATCTGACCCAAAATCGTCGAACGCAGCTCAACGATCGTCGAACAGAGATCAGATCTTTGGAAATTCTTTCAAGGGTAAATCAAAATCCAATCCTAGGGGTCCTTCATCCCAAAGATTTAACCCTTATACTAAATGGATAATACCTCCAAGGAGATATCATCCTGAAGGTTATAAGAGTCAACCAGGGATGTCATTTATTTCTAAATTTAAAGGTTATCAACCTAGGCCCAAGGTAAACTGGGTCAAAAGAAGTGAATTATTTTATGTGCAGGTGAAGACCTATCCAACATCAAACCAGCAATGGTATTTGGATAGTGGGTGCTCAAAGCACATGACAGGAAACAAGGACAATCTCACATCCTTTAAAGCCAAGCTTGGACCCAAAGACATATTTGGTGATTCAAACTTTGGACTGACAAAAGGATATGGTGCAGTTCAAATTGGCACAGTCATATTCAAGAGGGTAGCCTATGTGGAAGGATTGAAGCACAATTTGATCAGTATCAGTCAGCTATGTGATGAAGGCTACCAGGTGACTTTCAGCAAAGCCTTATGCAAGATCAAGTGAGAGGACAACACAACTGTGTTGACAGGTAAAAAGAAAGGTAACATCTACTTAGTAGATTTTCTTTCAGTAGAAGTAGATATTTGCCTGTTTAATTATGTTAGTAGACCTAATGTTTTATGGCATAAGAGACTAGGGCATATAAACCTTAGAACCATTGCTAGGCTATCCAAGGACAACCTTGTTAGGGGACTACCTTCTAGCCCCTACAAGAAGGAAGGACTCCACAGGGCTTGTCAATTAGGCAAGCAAACTAAAAATAGTTTCAAGTCACTTAATAAGAGTGATTCACCTAGGATTTTGTATCTGTTACACATGGATCTGTTTGGACCCATTACAGTACAAAGCTTAGGAGGGAAATCTTACACTTTAGTAGTTGTAGATGACTTCTCTAGATTCACATGGGTGTTCTTTCTGAGGAAGAAGTCTGATAACTTTAAATGTTTGACAGAGTTTCTCAAATGCATACAGACTGAGTTCAATACTCACATTGCCATGATCAGAAGTGATCATGAGACAGAGTTTGATTCTCTTCTTATGCAAGAGTTCTGTCAGAGTGAAGGGATCAGGCACACTTTCTCAGCTCCTAGAACTCCTCAACAAAATGGGGTAGCTGAAAGGAAAAATAGAACCCTTATTGAATCTGCCACTATATTGTTGTCAGATGCTCACCTTCCTCTATCTTTTTGGGCAGAGGCAGTGAACACCTCCAAATATGTGCTGAACAGAAGTTTAATACATAAACTAAAGGGCAAGACTCCCTATGAATTACTCAAAGGGAAGAAACCTAAAGTAGATTAATTTAGAATTTTTGGTTGTATTTGTTATATACACAATAATGACAAGAAGTATTTAGCAAAATTTCAAGCTAAAGCTGATGAAGGAGTGTTTCTGGGATACTCCATGATCAGTAAGGCTTATAGAGTTTATAATAAATCAACTCTTAAAATTGAAGAATCTGTTCACATATCTTTTGGTGAAACTAACATGTCTTTCAAGGAGAAGAATACTTCTACCATAGAACCTTTGCAGGTACACTCTCTAGCTGAAGACTTGGACAGAATACAAATCTTTCAAAAAGAGGAAAGCAGTGAGGATGAAGAAGACAATCAACACCTTGAAGAGAAACTTCTTGAAGAGCCAGTTGTTGTACCACTAGAGGAAATAACAACACAGGTTGGTGAACAATCAACACCACCTGTTGATTTAGTAACATCAAGAGACCATCCAATTTCCCATGTAATTGGAGACATCTCAGCTAGTATGCAAACCAGAATTCAGGTCAACCAAAACTTGTTGCACACTTACTTCCTATCTCAAATTGAACCTCAATCCATTCAAGATGCAGAGCAAGATCCACACTGGATCATGGCAATGCAAGAAGAGTTACATCAATTTGAAAGGAACAAAGTTTGGGAACTAGTACCAAGGCCTAAGGATCACTCCATTGTTGGAACAAAGTGGGTGTTCAGAAACAAATTGGATGATCAAGGAGTAATTGTAAGGAACAAGGCAAGACTAGTTGCTCAAGGGTACTCTCAAGAAGAAGGCATAGATTATGACCAGACTTTTGCACCAGTTGCAAGGTTGGAGGCTATTAGAATATTCTTAGCATATGCAGCACACAAAGGCTTCAAAGTATACCAGATGGATGTAAAGAGTGCTTTTCTAAATGGAGATATCAAAGAAGAAGTCTATGTCAGACAACCTCCAGGTTTCATCTCTCCATCTCATCCTGATTATATTTTTAAATTGAACAAAGCATTATATTGTCTCAAGCAAGCTCCTAGAGCATGGTATGAGACCCTAGCATGCTTTCTCCTAAAAAATGAATTTATAAGGGGTAGAGTAGACCAAACTCTTTTTATTCGAACCCATAAGTCACATACCCTACTAGTACAAATCTATGTAGATGATATTATCTTTGGTTCTACTGATTCAAATTTGTAAAGAAGGTTCTCCAATCTAATGCATTCTAAATTTGAAATGAGTAGCATGGGTGAGCTATCCTTCTTTCTAGGATTGCAAGTCAAACAACATGCTGAAGGCATATTGATTTCTCAAACCAAGTATGCAAAAGAATTGGTTAAGAAATTTGGTATTTCTGAAGCATCTTGTATGAAAACACCTATGCCTACTAATGTTGTATTGGATGCTGATGAACATGGGAAACCTATTGATCAGATAACATATAGAGCAATGATTGGCTCTTTACTGTACCTTACAGCTAGTAGACCTGACATAATGTTTGCTACATGCATATGTGCAAGATTCCAAGTGAGCCCTAGAGAGTCACACCTAATATTAGTTAAAAGGATTCTCAGGTATGTTAAAAGTTGTCCAAATCTAGGTCTCTGGTATCCAAAAGATTCAGCATTTGACTTAACTGGATTCTCTGATGCTGATTATGCTAGATGCAGAATTGACAGGAAAAGCACCAGTGGAACTTGTCAGTTTCTTTGTGATAGACTTGTCTCTTGGTTTTGCAAGAAACAAACATCTGTGTCAACTTCAACTGCTGAAGCTGAATATATGGCTGCAGGTAGTTGTTGTTCACAAATATTGTGGATTCAAAACCAACTCCTAGACTATGGCTATAACTTAGAGAAGTCAAAAATCTTTTGTGATAATACCAGTGCTATTTCTATAGCTCAAAATCCAGTCCTCCATAGTAGGACAAAATACATAGAAATTAGGCATCACTTTTTAAGGGATAATGTTGAGAAAAACAAAATTGAACTTCAATATATCCCAACTGATTTGCAAAGGGGAGATATTTTCACCAAACCCTTGGATGAAAAGAAACACACCTTCTTCCTAAATCAGTTAGGAATGTTAGATGGAGGAAGTCTAAAATAATGTCCAAGATTTTAAAACTCTAAAAATTGACCAAGAGTAGGCAAACATCTTGATTTTTTTAGTGTTTAGAGTGTTTCTAGTCTCTGAACTGCGCTCGACGATTTTCCCTCTTATCGTCGAACGGATATCGACGCTCTCCGAAATCGTCGACCAGAGTTCAGTGCTTCTCAGATAGTGTTCAACTATCTCTCCAGGTCAACGATCGTCGAAAGGCGCTCGACGATTTTGTTTTCTGAACTATCGTCGAACGGAGCTCGACGCTCTCCAATATCGTCGAACGGAGATTCACGATATTGAAGACCCTTCAGATTCCTTTAGAAGCCCCGATCGTCGAACTGAGTTCAACGATCTTTCCTTTTCTACGTCGAACCCTAATATAAAATTCATTTTTCGGCCGTCGTTCTCCTTTTGCGCTTTCAATCTCTCTGCAAATTCTCTCTTTCCGTCCAAACCTCTCTACACTTGGTCGTTTGGTTGTTTATTTTTTGCAGGAAACCATGGCCGTCTCCGTCGCCATTCTGCCCGCCATGAAATTTGATGCAGGATTCGATATTGATATGGATTCTTTCAGCACCAGTGATCAGGTTTTCCAAGAAATTCTAGAACTTTTCAAGGAGCAAAAATTAGTTACTATCATGTCCACCAGAATCAAGTTGCCTGCTGATGAAATCAAGGAGTGGGTGTATACTGTCCACAATCAAGACCAAAATACAGTTGTTGGATCAATTTCTGGAACCCAGGTACCTCTGACACTTACTATTCTGACAGAGGTTTTTCAATTAAATTCTCGAAGAGATTCTGTTGAAATGTCTGGAGAAGAATTTTCTACTATGCTTGAAAGAATGGGTCATTCTGATGCAAACCCTAGCAAGCTGCTGAAAAAGAATTTATCTGTGGAATATAGATTTTTAGCTAATGTTGTAGGAAAAGTGCTTTTGCCCAAACATTCAGCCCATGATACCATCTCCAGGTATCAGCTGTGTTTGATGGGTGCTCTAGTGGATAAGAAACAATTAAACTGGGGAGAGATCTTCTTTGATCTGATTAAGAAGAAGATAAATAAGAATTTTGTGAATTATGGAAGGATACTAGGGCTGTTTCTTCAAAACAGATGCCCTGCCCTGCTTGTATCAACTGGGATGCACATCAATGCCTCCAAGAGGCTATCCTGTGCCCTGTTTGGCAAGTGGGACGGACAGATTGTGAAGCCCAGCAGGCCCTCTATAGCTGCAACTTCAGGCACAAGGACTATTACAGTCTCTTCCCCTCAAGTCTCTGCCCCTGCAGAATACTTGCCTGCTGCTTCTCCTTCTCCTACACCTCTTATTTCTATTCCACCAGTCACCTCCACCATTCAAATTTCATCCACCATCATAATTTCAACCCCATCTCCAACTTCAGTTTCACCAACTCTTCCTCTATCAGAAGAACTCTTCCACCCATTACATCACTACCCTCAACCAGATCTTGACACATCATCTCACATTCCATCCTTCAATCTTCTAGATGATTCCTTTATGGATGATTCACCTTCATCCCCTCCTGATCTACCCTCTTCATCCACATCTTATCAACAGCTACTGCAAGACATCATTGCTCAACCCTCCTTCAGACCTTCTATTTCCATTCCCCTATCTTCCATTTCAACAATCCCCACACCTCAAACTTCCTTTCCCCCATCCACCAGATCTCCACCAACATCTCCAGCTGCTCCACCGTCTTTCTCTACCTCTGCTCAAGTACCTACTGAGCATGTAGATATTTCAGTCTTAGCAGACAGACTTTATGAGCTGATAGCTCCCAGGCTATCACTTCTGTTGGAGACCTCCTTGGCTCCACTCCTAAATTCAATTGCAGACCTATCTGCCAGGCTCTCCTCCATCTTTCCTCCTCAGGCAATCCCTTCCTTTGGGTGCCTTAATCCAGCTATCTCTGAATCTAGACACGGGGAGATGCCTCATGAAGATGTTAGATTGCCTGCTGCTGCTACTGCTGCTGCTGTTACTTCAACTCAAGCTCCAGCCTCAACACCACAGGTTGCAGTTTTCTCAGTGGACCTCAGGTCCCTTTTATCAGAGTTTGATTATATTTACTTCAGCTGTCTTCCAGAGCAGAATGCAGTCCAGCCATCTGAGGATCTCTCCAACGCCATTGTGCCCTTTTCCAGCTGTGACACCAGTCTCATTAATTCTTTTATAAAGTCACTTTCTGCTGCTGCCCCTGCTGTTTATGTTGCTGTTGAAAGTACTGATACTGCTCCTACTGCTGCAAATGTTGCTGTTTCTGATACTTCTGATGCTGCTGATGAGTTAGTCTCTAAGGATATACTTATGACAGAGGCATTTGATCTTGAGCCTACTGTCATTACTGATGATATTGCTGTTACTAAAACTACTGTATCTGAAACTATTGTTTCTGAAACTGCTGATGTTTCCCCTGCTGATGTTCTTGTATCTGAAACTGTTATCTCTGAATCTGCTGCTGCCCCAGTTACTGCTGTTACTACTGCTGCTGTATCTTCTGAGAGTGTTGCTCCTGAAAGTTCTGTATCTGTTGTATCTACTGCTGTAGCCACAACTGCTGTCACTACTATTTCATCTGCTCAATCACAACTTCAAAAAGACTATCTTAAGAGGATTGTTGCTCTTTATGATGATCAGAGCTCTGAAAGTGATCAGTTCAGAACTGATTCTGATGATTCCTCAGCTACTATAGCAAGGAAAAGAAAAGCAAGAAGCAAGGCAATGAAAAGAGTTCCTCCAACTAAAGTCAAAGACACAAATGACATACCTTACTATATTCTGCATGACTGCCCTATAACAGAACATTGGATGCAATACTCTAAGAATCAATTAAAGGCTATGAAGAAGAAGAGAAAATATGACAAAGGCTCCTCTCAGTTCCATCATCCTCCTCCTCCTCCTCCTTCACCTGGTGCAGGTGCAAGTGGTAGCTATGATGTTCAACCCTCTGCCAGAAGTCAAACCCCCTATCAGCCTCAAGGAAGATCTCAACATAGGGGAAGCCAATCCAGAGGCTATCAATCAAGGAGAGGAAACTACAGAGGAAACCAAAGAGAACTTCAAGTTTATTCCAAAGGTTATTCCAGACAGCACCCATACTCAAGGGAAGGACCAGGTTCATCTGATACCACCTCGGGTCCCTTTCCTTATAAGCTTAAAGAATTAGTCTCCTCCAGAGCTCCTCTAGACAATCCCTCTAACAGATATGAGCCTCCAGTGCCTTTTGAGGATCCTGAGAATAATCCAACTTACTGGACAGCTAGGATGAAGGAATTAGCTGCTTTGGACCAGATTAAGAAAGCCAGAGAGCAAGGCAAAGACACCTCCAGCATTACTACCTTGTCAGATCAAAGGAAAAAGGAACTGGAAAGATACTCCTCCAGCAAGTTCTTTGATTATTAAAGCTACATGAAGCTGCACCCTGAAGCTGTAGTACCAAGGCCAAAACAACAAACATCTCTAGGTGCAGCTGATGACAGAAGATCAAATAAGGAAGCTCTTAATCCAAACAGGGAAATAAAACTTATAAAGAGCAAAGAAAAGGAGTAATTCTGTAAGGTGACAATATATTCTATTTTCTGATCTATCTGAGATATATCTATGATTCTGCAATGCTTTGTTTGTTGCATTTCTGTATTGTTGTTCTGTATTATTGCTTTTATTTTCAAATGTCTGTAAATAGTAATCCTAACCCAAATAGGGGGAGATTGTTGGAACACCCTATTACTAATTTGGGTCAGGATCACTATGTCTCTTAGGAAACTTTTTTTGACCTCATTGTATAGATCTAAAGGTCAAGTAGAATTGAGTCTAAGGGTTAGTACTTAGGTTTGGAAGCTGCCCTCAAGACCAAGATTTTCAGTTCCAGAAAACTAAGTCATTTCGTCGAGCTCAGTACGACGAATCGTCGAACTCCAATCGACGATCGTTGTGCTCACTTCGACGGATCATCGAACTCCATTCGACGATCGCTGAGCTCAACATCATCAAGTCGTCGAACTCCATTCGACGATCTTCGAGCTTGGATCGATGATCTTGACTCCAGTTTGGTTCTCAATCCCTGAGCTCAGTTCGATGATAGTTGAGCTCAGATCGAAGATCTCTGTTTCTGTCAAAGTCCAAATCTCTGAGCTCAGTTCGACGATAGTGGAGCTCAGTTCGACATTTTTTTGAAGAGTTCAACGATCTTCAAGATTCAAATTTGGACAGCTGTGGAATTACTGTCAGCATTTATTTCAGAGATCTTGTAGCCGTTTTCATTTATTCTGGAGCAAGTTTCAAGAAATTATCAAGGAATGTTTTTATTGGACTTTCCTCCAAAAGACAATTACAGTTAAGGAAGTCATTTAATGACAGGCCAACGGCTATCTTGACAGTGGATCATTTCTGTTCAGACATTAAGAAAATAAAAGATTAGATTTTTCAGAACTGAAAAAGTAGAAAACAAGGAGAGACACAACTTCTGAAATATTCATTCTCTGCAAAACTTGTTCTGCAACAACTCTTACAACATCAACATCAATTACACAAGAGAAAGAGTTGCAGACATTCTCTGTCTCAAGAATTCATACAGAACACATCACCAAAGGAGATCAATCATCTGAAATTTTCAGATCTCTTTTTCAAGTGTTCAAGGCCATCATCATTCAAGACTCCAGACACCTCACATTTCAGTTGTTGCTAAAATCATCATTTGCTGGAGATCAATTTTCTGAAGTCCTATCACCCTATTGCAAAGCTTCACTTCCTGAACAACTACAGATCTCAGGGGGAGCTTTGACAACATCCACAATCTTCTCTCTGACTGTTGACAGAGAAGATCTTCTTATCCCTCTCTCTCTCTCTGCTGTAAAGGGTTTTTCAAACTCCCTTCAAAAGTTTGTTTGTGATTTTTGAGCACCTTATCAAAAGCTCATTGGTGGCAAGACACCTGATCAAAAAATCTGGTTTAGTTTTTGAGCACCTTATCAAAATCTCATTGGTGCCCAGGACACCTGATCAACTCATGCTGCAGTGGATTCCTACCTAGGGTGGTAGAAGAGTGGATGTACCCAGGTTGATTGGGGAACCACTATAGTTCCTTGTGTCTTCTGGTTGCTTGTTTTTCTTTTGTTTCTGGCAGTGGCTTGTGATTAGTTTCCTTTGTGGTTTGTGACTAGGTTGCTCTGTGTTTAGATAATTTCTGTGGTTAGACTTACTATTTGCTTCCCTGTTCCTATTAGAATACAACAACTCTTGTAAAAGTTTTTAGCAAGCACCATACTCTATTCACCCCCCTCTAGAGTATATCAGATCTAACTCACACTTTCAGAGGTGACTGGTGGAGATGAAATAAGAGGTGGAGGAGGAGGAGAAGCAGCAGGCAAGTCTTCTGCAGGGGCAGACTTGAGGGGAAGAGACTGCAACAGTCCTTGTGCCTGAAGTTACACTTGCAGAGGGTCTACTGGGCTTCACAATTTGCCTGTCCCACTTTCCAAACAGGGCACAGGAGAGCCTCTTAGAGGCATTAATGTGCATCCCATTTGAGACTAGCAGTGCAGGGAATCTATTTTGAAGAAATAGCCCTAGTATCCTTCCAAAGTTGACAAAATTCTTGTTGATCTTTTTCTTAATCAGGTCAAAGAAAACTTCTCCCCAGTTTAACTGTTTCTTATCTACAATAGCACCCATCAAACATAGTTGGTATCTGGAGATGGTATCATGGGCTAAGTGTTTGGCCAACAATACTTTCCCAACAACATCATCCAAAACCTGTACTCCACAGATAAATTTTTCTTCAGGATTTTGCTAGGGTTTGCATCTGAGTGAACCATTCTAGCAAGTAAATTAGAAAAGGCTTCTCCAGATAGTTCAACAGAGTCTCCTCCAGAATTCAATCCAAAAATCTCTGTCAGGGCAGCAGGTGTAAGAGGTACCTGAGTTCCTGATACTATGCCAATCACTGTATTCTGGTCCTGGTTGTGGGCAGTATAGACCCACTCCTTGATTTCATCAGCAGCCAATTTGATTCTGGTGGACATTATACTAACTAGCTTTTGCTCCTTGAAAAGTTCTAAAATGTCTTGAAAATCTGATCACTGTTGTTAAACGAATCCATATCAATATCAAATCCTGCATCAAATTTCATTGCGGCCAGGACTGCAACTGAGACGGCCATTGATGCATGCAAAAAAAAATAAACAACCAAACGACCAAGTGTAGAGAAGTTTGGAGGGAAAGAGAAAATTTGCAGAGAGAATGAAAGCGCAAAGGGAGAACGAAGGCCGAAAAATGAATTTTATATTAGGGTTCGATGCAGAAAAGGAAAGATCGTTGAACTCAGTTCGACGATCTGGGCTTTTAAAGGAAACTGAAAGGTCATCAACATCATCGATCTCCGTTCGACGATATTGGAGAGCGTCGAGCTCCGTTCGACGATAGTTCAGAGAAAAAAATCGTCGAGCGCCGTTCGACGATCGCGGACCTGGAGAAATAGTTGAGCACTATCTGAGAAGCGCTGAACTCTGGTCGATGATTTTAGAAAGCATTAATCTCCGTTCGATGATCTGGGGAAAAATCGTCGAGCGCAGTTCAGAGACCAGAAACACTCTATACACTAGAAAAATCAAGATGTTTGCCTAGTCTTGGTCAATTTTTAGAGTTTTAAAATCTTGGATATTATTTTAGACTTCCTCCATCTAACATTCCTAACTGATTTAGGAAGAAGGTATGTTTCTTTTCATCCAAGGGTTTGGTGAAAATATCTCCCCTTTGCAAATCAGTTGGGATAAATTGAAGTTCAATTTTATTTTTCTCAACATTATCCCTTAAAAAGTGATGCCTAATTTCTATATGTTTTGTTCTACTATGGAGGACTGGATTTTGAGTTATAGAAATAGCACTGGTATTATCACAAAAGATTTTAGACTTCTCTAAGTTGTAGCCATAGTGTAGGAGTTGGTTTTGAATCCACAAGATTTGTGAACAACAATTACCTGCAGCCATATATTCAGCTTCAGCAGTTGAAGTTGACACAGATGTTTGTTTCTTGCAAAACTAAGAGACAAGTCTGTCACCAAGAAACTAACAAGTTCCACTGGTGCTTTTCCTGTCAATTCTGCATCCAGCATAATCAGCATCAGAAAATCTAGTTAAGTCAAATGCTGAATCTTTTGGATACCAGAGAATTAGATTTGGACAACTTTTTACATACCTGAGAATCTTTTTTACTAATGTTAGGTGTGACTCTCTAGGGATCACTTGGAATCTAGCACATATGCATGTACCAAACATTAGGTCAGGTCTACTAGCTGTAAGGTACAATAAGGAGCCAGTCATTGCTCTATATGTTGTCTGATCAATAGGTTTCCCATGTTCATCAGCATCTAATACAACATTAGTAGGCATAGGTGTTTTTATACAAGATGCTTCAAACATACTGAATTTCTTGACCAATTCCTTTGCATACATGGTTTGAGAAATAAATATGCCTTCAGTATGTTGTTTGATTTGCAATCCTAGAAAGAAGGATAACTCACCCATGCTACTCATTTCAAATTTAGAATGAATTAGATTGGAGAACCTTCTACACAAATTTGAATCAGTAGAACCAAAGATAATATCATCTACATAGATTTGTACTAGTAGGGTATGTGACTTATGGGTTCTAATAAAAAGAGTTTGGTCTACTCTATCCCTTATAAACTCATTTTTCAGAAGGAAGCATGCTAGAGTCTCATACAATGCTCTAGGAGCTTGCTTGAGACCATATAATGCTTTGTGCAATTTAAAAACATAATCAGGATGAGTTGGAGAGATAAAACCTGGAGGTTGTCTGACATAGACTTCTTCTTTGATATCTCCATTGAGAAAAGCACTCTTTACATCCATCTGGTATACTTTGAAACCCTTGTGTGCTGCATATGCTAAGAAGATCCTTATGGCCTCCAACCTTGCAACTGGTGCAAAAGTCTGGTCATAATCTATGCCTTCTTCTTGAGAGTACCCTTGAGCAACTAGCCTTGCCTTGTTCCTTACAATTACTCCTTGATCATCCAATTTGTTTTTGAACACCCACTTTGTTCCAACAATGGAGTGATCCTTAGGCCTTGGTACTAGTTCCCAAACTTTGTTCCTTTCAAATTGATGCAACTCTTCTTACATTGCAATGATCCAGTGTGGATCTTGCTCTGCATCTTGAATGTATTGAGGTTCAATTTGAGATAGGAAGCAAGTGTGCAACAGGTTTTGGTTGACCTGATTTCTGGTTTGCACAACAGCTGAGATGTCTCCAATTACTTGGGAAATTGGATGGTCTCTTGATGTTACTAAATCAATAGGAGGTGTTGATTATTCACCAACCTGTGTTGTTGTTTCCTCTTGTGGTACAACAACTGGCTCTTCAAGAGGTTTCTCTTCAGGATGTTGAATGTCTTCTTCATCTTCACTGCTTTCCTCTTTTTGAATGATTTGTAATCTGTCCAAGTCTTCAGCAAGAAAATGTACCTGCAAAGGTTCTATGGTAGAAGTGTTCTTCTCCTTCAAAGACATGTTAGATTCGTCAAAAGATATATGCACAGATTCTTCAATTTTAAGAGTTGATTTATTATATACGCTATAAGCCTTACTGATCATGAAGTATCCCAGAAACACTCCTTCATCAGCTTTAGCTTGAAATTTTGCTGAGTATTTCTTGTCATTATTATGAATATAACAAATACAACCAAAAATTCTAAAATAATCTACTTTAGGTTTCTTCCCTTTGAGTAATTCATAGGGAGTCTTGCCCTTCAGTTTATGTATTAAACTTCTATTCAGCACATAGTTGGAGGTGTTCACTGCCTCTGCCCAAAAGGATAGAGGAAGGTGAGCATCTGACAACAATGTAGTGGCAGATTCAATAAGGGTTCTATTTTTCTTTTCAGCTACCCCATTTTGTTGAGGAGTTCTAGGAGCTGAGAAAGTGTGCCTTTTCCCTTCACTCTGACAGAACTCTTGCATAAGAAGAGAATCAAACTCTGTCCCATGATCACTTCTGATCAGGGCAATGTGAGTATTGAACTCAGTCTGTATGCATTTGAGAAACTCTGTCAAACACTTAAAGTTATCAGACTTCTTCCTCAGAAAGAACACCCATGTGAATCTAGAGAAGTCATCTACAACCACTAAAGTGTAAGATTTCCCTCCTAAGCTTTGTACTGTAATGGGTCCAAAAAGATCCATGTGTAACAGATACAAAATCCTAGTGAATCACTGTTATTAAGTGACTTGAAACTATTTTTAGTTTGCTTGCCTAATTGACAAGCCCTGCAGAGTCCTTCCTTCTTGTAGGGGCCAGAAGGTAGTCCTCTAACAAGGTTATCCTTGGATAGCCTAGCAATGGTTCTAAGGATTATATGCCCTAATCTCTTATGCCATAATACATTAGGTCTACTAACAGAGTTAAACAAGCAAATATCTACTTCAGTTGAAAGAAAGTCTACTAAATAGATGTTACCTTTCCTTTTACCTGTCAACACAGTTGTGTTGTCCTCTGATTTGATCCTGCATAAGGATTTGCTAAAAGTCACCTAGTAGCCTTCATCACATAGCTGACTGATGCTGATCAGGTTGTGCTTCAGTCCTTCCACATAGGCTACCTTCTTGAATGTGACTGTCCCAATCTGAACTGCACCATATCCTTTAGTCAGTCCAAAGTTTGAATCACCAAATATGACTTTGGGTCCAATCTTGGATTTGAAGGATGTGAGGTTGTCCTTGTTTCCTGTCATGTGCTTTGATCACCCACTATCCAAATACCATTGTTGGTTTGATGTTGGATAGGTCTTCACCTGCACATAAAATAATTTACTTGTTTTTGACCAAGTTTACCTTGGGTCTAGGTTGATAACCTTTAAATTCAGAAATAAATGACATCCCTGGTTGACTCTTATAACCTTCAGGATGATATCTCCTTGGAGGTATTATCCATTAAGTATAAGGGTTAAATCTGGATGAAGGACCCCTAGGATTGGAATTTGAATTACCCTTGAAGAAGTTTTCAAATCTCTGATCTCTGCTCGACGATTGTTGAGCTGCGTTCGACGATCTTGGGTCAGATCGTCTAGCTCCGTTCGACGATCGACTGTGGCAGAGTTCAGGGTTTAGAGATCGTCGACCTGCATTCGATGATTTTGCCTGAGACCGTTGATCTCCGTTCGGCGATCGTCTAGCTCCGTTCGACGATTTATGTTGAATTCTTGGTTTCTTAGGTAAGTCAGAATTTTTCCTAGCTACCTCTACAACTCCCTTCCCTTTATTAGAAATAAACTTAATTGGGGGTTGTTAGTACTATAGGTTGGTTGGATGAAGCACCCAAGCCCAGTGTACTGTTGAATCTAGAGTTCACTATGCTTGTGATGTCCATTAGCTTGATGCTTCTCCCATTAAGGGATTCTTCAAGCTTTTTGGCCTCTGATAGCTCACTTTTCAGTGAAGCCATCTGCTCCCTACAGCACTCCAACTACTCAGAGAGTTTGAGGTTTTCTGATTTTAAGGTACTATGTTCAGACAATTATTTTCTGAGGGAAATGATTTCCTTCTCAGATTTTAATAAGTCTAATCATAGTGCTTTAAATTAATACTTAAAGTCCTTAGAATTAAAATCAAAAGAACCTATCACCTGATCCTCTTCAAGTTGAGTCTCTGAGTCTGACTCTGAATCTTCTGCATCAGAATTGTGTTGCGAGGCATTGATAGCGATCATGCAGAATTCCTTTTCTTCAGCATCATCCTCATCATCACTTGAGCTGGATGAAGCTTCTGATTCCTCTTCAGTCTCACTCCAAGATTCAGCAACAAATCCCTTCCTTGTGTGTTTGTTCTTGCTTGAGGAGGGTTTGCCATTGCTGTTCTTCTTGAAGTCCTTATCTTTTCTTCTTTCTTTATTGTCCTTTTTGTCCTTGTTTTTGTTCTCTGGAAAGTCAGGCACAATGTGACCTGGTTTCCTGCAACCAAAGCAAACAATTTCTTTATTGTTTTATTTATCATACCTTGGCTTGTCATGCACTTTGTATGATCTCTTCCTGAAGTCCTTTCTGGCCATTTTGTAAAATCTTTTGGCCAGTAGACTAAGCAGCTCATTATTGCCTGTGACCTTGTCTTTAGGCTAATCTTCAGTGGCTTTGAAAGCTATTGAATTTTCCTTTCTTGTGGCTGGTGAGGCAGCCTTCTACTCTTCTTCTCTATTTTTGATGAGCAGCTCATAAGACTTGAGCTTGCCCAAGAGAGCTTCTGTTGTGATTTCATTGAGACTTCTGGCATCCTTGATTGGACAGATCCTTGAGTCCCAAGTGCTTGGGAAGCATATTGGGATTTCATCATTTAGCTCAGTCAATGAGATCTCTTTTTCCAAAGTTTTCAGTTCATTGACTATCAGACTGAGTCTATTATACATGTCTACTACTGACTCAGCTTCTCCTTTCTTGAAGTTCTCATATTGGGTTATGAGGTGAGATCTTCTGTCTTTTTTTTCATCAGTAGATCCTGAGACTATTTCAGATAGCTTATCCCAGATTTCCTTTGCTGAGTTGCATTCAGCTACCTTTTGGAAAATTTCATCAGACATAGTCTGACCAAGAATGTTCATAGCTTTTGCATCTGCAACTTTCCATTTCTTGATGTCAGCATTTGTTCTTGATGGAGGTGGAACAGCATTTGTGCTTGTGTTCTCTGGAGGTCTTGGACACACTGTCAAAACAGAATTGAAGATGTCCTCATCAATAGAATTCATGTAGAGTCTAATCCTTGCCTTCCAAAGTGCAAACTTGGATAGATTGCACACTGGAGGTCTGGTGCTAGCATAATCTTTGTTTTGGGCCATGTTTTGTGAAGAAATAATTCGAATAACAAAATCTACAACAAGAAGATCTAACTATAGGAATCTTTGGGTTCAGGTGTTAGCCTGTGCAACCACCAAGGTGTGGTATGTTTAACCAACCACCCTCTGATACCAATTGAAAGTGCAAGTTAGATCTGATATACTCTAGAGGGGGGGGGGGGGTGAATAGAGTATGGTGCTTGCTAAAATTTTTTACAACAGTTGTTGTAATCCTAAGTGAACAAGGAAGCAAATAATATAAAGTGATCTAAACAAGAAGCAACTATCTAATCACAGATTAAACACAAAGCAATCACAAAGCACAGCCAGAAACAAAAAGAAAGTAAGCAACCAGATGACACAAGGAGCTATAGTAGTTCCCCAATAAACCTGGGTACATCCAATCTTCTACCACGCTAGGTAAGAATCCACTGCAAGATGAGGTTATCAGGTGTCCTGGGCACCAATGAGCTTTTGATAAGGTGCTCAAAAACCAAACCAGATTTTTTGATCAGGTGTCTTTCCACCAATGAGCTTTTGATAAGGTGCTCAAAAACCAAACACAAATATTTGAAGGGAGTTTGAAAAACCCTTTACAGTAGAGAGTGAGAGAGGGATGAGAACATCTTCTCTGTCAACAGTCAGAGAGAAGATAGTGGATGTTGTGAAAGCTCCCCCTGAGATCTGTAGTTGTTCAGGAAGTGAAGCTTTGCAGTAGGGTGATAGGCCTTCAGAAAATTTGATCTCCAGCAAATGATGATTTTAGCAACAGCTGAAATGTGAGGTGTCTGGAGTCTTGAGTGATGATGGCCTTGAACACTTGAATCAAAAGAGATCTGAAGATTTCAGTTTGTTGATCTCCTTTGGTGATGGTGTTCTTGTATGAATCTTTGAGACTGAGAATGTCTGCAACTCTTTTTTCTTTCTCTTGTGTAATTGTGTTGTAAGAGTTGTTGTTGCAGAGAGTATGTTTCTGACTTCTTGTTCTTCTTTTGCATGAATGAAAAATCTAATCTTTTATTCCTTTTGTCTGAATAGAAATGATCTACTGTCCAAGATAGCTGTTGGCCTGTCATAAATGACTTCCTTAATTGCAATTGTCTTCTGGAGGAAAGTCTAATAAAACATTCCTTGATAATTCCTTGAAACTTGCTCCAGATTAAATGAAAATGGCTACAAGATCTCCGAATTAAATGCTGAGAATAATTCCTTAACTGTCTGAATTTGAATCTTGAAAATCATTGAACTCTTCAGAAAAACGTTGAACTGAGCTCCACTATCGTTGAACTGAGCTCAGAGATTTGGACTTAGACGGAAACAAAGATCGTCGATCTGAGCTCAACTATCGTCGAACTGAGCTTAGAGATAGCAGAACAAACTGGAGTCAAGATCGTCGAACTGAGCTCGAAGATCGTCGAATGGAGTTCGACGACTTGATGAAGTTGAGCTCAGAGATCGTCGAATGGAGTTCGAAGACTCGTCGAAGTGAGCTCAACGATCGTCGAATGGAGTTCGACGATTCGTCGTACTGAGCTCGACGAAATGACTTAGTCTCCAGAAACTGAAAAACCTGGTCTTGAGGGCAGCTTCCAAACCTAACTACTAAACCTTAGACTCAATTCTACTTGACCTTTAGATCTATACAATGAGGTCAAAACAGGTTTCCTAAGAGACATAGTGATCCTGACCCAAATCAGTAATAGGGTGTTCCAACAGTTTTCTAATTGACATGAGTTGTCAGCTTTTGTGTGATTAATGACGAGCAAAAGAGGGATATAGATAAACATGGAGTAGATTAGTTTTTCTTTGAATTACTTTATCTCCTCGGTAAGCTCCAAAGCTCTGAAGATCTCATTACCTATAGATCCAAAATTTAAATGACTTCGAATAACTTAATAACAACTCAAAAAATTTATAACTAATAGAAAAGATAAAACATTAGTAGTAAGTAGAGGCAGTATGGAGTCATCGAGGGAGCATAGATTCCTGTGGAAAACTAACATGTTGGATTTGGAGTGCACAATTGTTTGGGCTCAAAGGCAGGGCCACCCCGAGCGGTGGGTCTGCCTGATCACCGCCGGACAACTTTCGACGGGTTCGCTGGACCCCCGGTGGAAGCGGGGCAGGCCGTCGGCAGCTCTGCCACATGCAACAGTCCACCACCAGCGGCGACCCTGCCCGCTAGACACTGGACAACCCCCAGCGGGTACGCCGGAGGCCGGCGAACCCCCCGGTGGGAGCCGGACAGGCAGCCAGCAGAAGGAGAATGCGGCGGCCCCTGCGCAGATTTTGTTTTTTTTTATTTTATAATTTAATAATCATTTAAATGATTTGTATTGTTTAAAATTAATAAAATTATTAAAAATTCAAATAATAAAATATTTGAATACTTTTATATTTTAAAAGTTTAAATAACTGCCGTGTGGGGTGATGCTCGCCTTGGGCTGGCGAAGCCCGCTTGAATGTCATGCGGGAGAAGCCCACTTGGTTGCTGGCGAAACCCGCTTGGTTTCTGGCGAAGCCCACTGCGACGCATCGAGAACGGGCAAAACCCGTTCTAAGATGCTAGTATATATATAAATGAGTTCTTATATTGGGGCAAACAGTGTTTAGAAAAACTATCAAGTCTGTTTTCCCTTGCTCTTCTGACTCTATCTGGCAAAATAAGCGTTTGGCTTGGGTAATATCTTAGCGGAGCTGGAGGTGTATTTGGATCATCAAAGTTGTGCTTCCGGAAATGTAGTCTTCGTTTGGCGCTTGCAATCTCATACTTGTGTCATTCCTCTGTATTGTAGTAGTCCCATCTGTTTTCATTAGCTAGGTCCACAATCTTGAATGTGTCCAGAATGATACTCTTTGAAATCGGATTCCATACCTTAGCCATTTCTCTGTTAGGATCAGACCTTACTGCAGATGAGCCTTCACCACATTTTCTTCTTTTCTGCGCTGGTTGAGGTATGTCTTCAACAACTTGAACTTCTGTATAGGCAGCAGCAGCAGTATAGTCTGGTTCAAACTGAGGGAAATCCTGAGTGCCTATCCAGTACTGTGAATAATCTCACACAAGATTAATAGGAACATCAAATGGAGCAGGCACTGCGGGCGCCGGGATTCTTGCATCACTGTGACTAGGCCTACCAAAGATCTCATCATGAAGCCAACAAAAGTTGTCATAACTATAGTTATTTACTCCTTTAAAATATTCTACCATGGCTGCTTCAAGAGCTATCACCTTAGCTTTTAATGCATCCGCCCCCTTTCTGAATTCTTCACAGTACCGTGGCTGCTATAGTATTTGAGTAGTAGACCATTTGTTGATCAAAATAATTCATACCAGTGTTTTGGGCCTCAATAACTGCCTTGGCATTAGTATCAATATTCTGGAAGACATTCAAATTACTATTTAGCCCAGCCATAATATTAAAAATTTCCTGACCACCTTCCACAAACCATGAATCCAGCATATCACCCAGTTTTTCATAACATGCCTTGATCGATACAAGGCCGTCATTCATGTCTTTCTCAGTCTCCTTGAATTTCTTCAACACTTTTTTTAAGGAACGATAAAAAGGTGTTTTCTACTTAGCCATTAGTGCTTCTATGGATTTTAGAATAGATACATCTGCACTAGTAGAAGGAATGTCTGTAGCTGGTACATTAGGAGGAGAAGGGATGTCTTCACTTCCCTCCGAGTCACTAGAAGACACGTCCATGGGAGTAATACGAGCTTTAGAAGGCAGCTCAGGAGCAGGAGCCTCCAGTGTAACATCTCATTTCCTTCTAGACCCCTTAACTTAGATTAGGGTAGGACATGTGGTGAGTGAAAAAAGATTAGCCTTGGTTTGACCCAAGGAGTTAGGGTGGCCTCACATGGGGCCACTATAGAGTTCAAGTTAACTTTGATCAAACTTGTCCAAATTTAAACCATGGTTACAAGTTGACCTCACCATTATGTACCTAACCCTAAAAGAAATCTAAATGACCCAAAGGCCCCATAATGGGTTGCACATTGACCCAATTTGACCAAAGTCAACCATAACCCTAATCTGGTCAAAACCACACACAAAGGCCCAATTAGCCCAAGTTGGGCATCACCATGGCCTAACCAAGTTTGGGTGATGACATAGGTCTCATGACCACCAAGTGGGGTCAGCCCACTCACCAATTTGACCTAGTCAACCCGAAGGTCAAACTTGGTCAACCTTAGGACTACTTAAGGAAATTTGAATACCAAGTCCATTCCTAATGGGCTAAGGCCTTGAGCCTTGATCCTACCCATGTTGGGTGATGTCATAGTGCTCATGACCACCAAGTGGGGCCAACCCACTCACCAATTTGACCAAGTCAACCCGAAAATTCAACTTGGTCAACACAAGGATTAAAGGAGAAAATGAGAGCCAAGCTCATTTCCAATGGGCTAAGCCCATGACACATGGCCCACTAGCAGCCCAAGTGCTCAATTACAGCCTCTACATTCTTGAATTGGAGGGTCGTAACATGCATGGGGGTATTTTGTGGATTTGACCAAGTGGAGGAGAGATAAAAGGAGGGAAAGAAGGAACGATGGCCATGTGACCCTCCTCCTCTCTCATGAAGCCCAACTATGAGCTGACAAGTTAATTCCCTACAGAATAACTGCAATGGATGTGCCACTTGGAGCCAAGGAGGAGCATCCTATGCTTGGACAAATTTACACATGTTCAAAACACCGTAACTAGCCAACTCCACCCCCATTTAACCTCACCATCAGCTTCAGAAGGTCGAGAGGAGTTGAAATCGATACCTAGATCAAGGAAAATGGTGGAGGAACGAGTTCAGGAGCAAGCTCGTCAGAGGTGAAGAATTCAACGACCAACCGCTGCCGTCGTCGCGGGCCCTAATTAAGGTCTGTTTCTCCTCCTCTCCCTCTGTGCTAGCTTCCTCAATCATTTGGGAGAGATATCGGGCTCAATTGAGCCCGATTTCATGTGAGGTGTGGGAGAAAATCGCAAGCAGTAGTGCTTGCTCGAGATCGCCTGGAGAGGAGTTTTCCGGTTGCCATGTTGCCGGGAAACACTAGCGACCACCTCAACGGAGGTGGTGGCGATAATCGCCGCCGCCGGCGGCGGCCCAGTAGCTGGGAAATAAGTGATTAAGTTGCTACAGGTGGGATGCATCTGGGTCGTTGGCTCATCAGGGAAGATGCATGGATGCTATCCATTCCATGTATTAAGAACTATAGTATAGTATTATTATTTAAAGTATTTCTCTGTCACACTTACAATAGTATGTTGCCTGTTAGATTTAAGCCATTTAGATGTAAATCCAGAACTGGTCACCAACATGAAAATTATAGATCTATGTCTTACCTTTAATTTGAAACCCTAACTTGCAATTTGGAGCACTGTAGCTCCTTGTAGGGCCATTCTCTTAGGACTACGCTTATGCTAGGGCAGAATTTCAAATGGATGTCTAGGCTATACCATAAGTCCACATGAAGTGAAACTCATGTCTTGCATGTGAGTACAGTAGATTTAGACTATGTCCAAAAATCAGAATTTTTGGAGAATAATTTTGAATAATTTTTGTAGAAATATGATTTATTAAATAAATAGAATTTAGCATGATTCACTATTCCAAATTCCCCCAATTTTAGGTGGCATGGCTCTGAGGTCATCCTAAGGCCTTGGTAAAAACTTGGAGCAATTTGGACCTATGTATGTTAGAGGATACAACATGCATGATGAAGGTAGAATAGTGAATGGTGTGCAAATAGTAAAAATATGAAAAATGGGAATTTAGCCAATTTGGCCTAATTCATGTCCATGAAATTTTGGACAGAGTCTTATGGTTCTGGATTACTCCTTTCTTGAAAAAATAGGGATTTTTGGAATCAAAAATCACATAAGTTAGAATTATTCAAAAAATAGCACACTTAGGTGTTTAAATGAAAAAGTTGCATTATGGAGACTGGGCGGTCTGGCGGTTTGTCTAGCAATCTGGCGGTTTCTCCCTGTAGCATGGTAGCTGGGCTGTTGCTGTTTGGTGTTCGAGAGGTCTAGTCATTTGTCTCAGGCGACTTGAAGACCGACGGTCTAAACATCTCATTTGGTGGCTTGTTATCTCTTTCTGGTGGTTGTCGAGCGGTTAGCCTATTCATCTAACCGTGCAGCTTGTTCGGTATATTTTTTGTAAAGCTACTTATACTTGTAATTATTTAGTGCCACATTGCTTATTTGTAATATCTCTCATCTCCTGCATTCTATAAAAGAGAGGTCATTCCTTTGTAATACTCACCTTTTGGATAATAAAAGTTTTGTTACTCCAAATTTTCTGTCTACTTTTTCTGTTTGCACATGGTATCAGAGGGACTCGATCTTTTCCTCCTGATCCCGTGAGCTTCCTCTTTCCGTGCGACTGTCCGTGCGGCTTAACCCTTCTTCTCGCGACCTGCCTTCGTGACTTGTTTCTTTCGCCTGTTTGCATACTGTTCGTGCGGTTTCTTTCTCTCCTTATCATTGCCCTTTGTGTGTGTGACCTATCTGATTGGCCTTTATTCTCGCCGCGACCTATTCTTAAGTTGTCGCGAACTGTTCTTATCGTCGCGACCTATTCTTAATTCATCGTGACCTGTTCTTCCTGCCGCGACTTGTGCTTAGTCACCACGGCCTACTTTTCTAGCCGCGACTTGTTCTTCTCGCTGCTCTCTACTCTCCTTTATGGCAACCTCTGATATCTCTACCACCACTAATCCCATTATTGCTCCTCCCTCTACTCCTCGTACTCCTTCGGGTAACCTTGGCACTGTTTCGAAACTCATCGGTCCCAACTAACCGGACTAGAGTGTCTCATTCACCTTCCTTCTCTGCTCTCAACTCAATTGCCATCATCTCACCAATGAATCTCCTCCAATAGACTCCTCTCTCTTTGATGATTGGGATGACAGCGACGGTTTTGTTCACACATGGCTGGCAAATAGTCTTTTTGATGAATGCCTACCCGTCATCCGTCATGATGAAACGGTCAAAGCTGCTTGGCTTCATCTTGCCACTCTCTACTCAAAGGGGGCTCAGACGTCGCGCATATATACTTTATATGCAGACCTCTTTGCCCATCCCTCAATGTCTCCTCTTGCTTACTAAGAAGTTCAGGCTCTAAGAGCCAAAATTTTCTAGAATCGCTCCTTCTCTGCGGATCTGGCTGAGCAACACATGCACTTCCAGGAGATTTTGGTTGTGTGCTACCTTCCGCGACTTCCAGAGTCATATGACATGATCCGTCAACATATCCTTGGCGAAGCGGTGTCTCCTACCCTAGATGTCACTACTGCTCGCATAACCGTGGTTATCTCTCTGCTACAACATCCGATGTTATCCTTCCCTCCTCAACAGGACAACTATACTCAGCAGACTCAGCAGAGTGGCTCTGGTGGCCGCAGCCACCAATCCGGCGAATGCGGTGCTTCCCATTTTCTCTGCTCTCACTGTGGCTGCACCGACCATGCGGTTGATCGCTGTAGGAAGAAGCATCCTCATCTTTGACCAACTTGTGACGCTTCCACCTCCTTTTAGAAGCAGTCCGCCTCAGTGGTCATGTATTCAGGTAGTGCCCACGTCTCTACTCAAGGTAAATGGCTGATCGACTCTGGTGCTGCAAATCACATGAACGATAATCCTCAGTGTTTATCTCTCCAAAAAAAGCATGATCGATTGCCCCCGGTCTCTATTGCCGACGGCTCTCCCTCACCGGTCAATGGAATAGGAGAGGTTCAAGTCACTCCATCTCTTCACTTGGCGGATACCTCTACGTGCCCAAGTTCCCTTACAATTTATTATGTATTACTTCTCTGTGCAAAAACCTACAGTGTTCCGTCATATTCACTCTTAATTCTTGTTCTTTTCAAGATTCGGGCTCCCAATGGACGATTACTACTGGGACTGAGAGTTGCGATCTCTACTTCCTCGACAACATTTCAGCGCGCTGTCTGCCTTCTCCTCCTCTTCTATTGATCTTCTCTAGTGGCACCTTCATCTTGCTCATGGTCCTCCATGACTTCTTTGTCAGCTTATGCCCCACCTTCCTCCGCAGAGTCCTCCTCTCAACTGTGACGCATGTCAGCTTGGCAAGCATCACTGCTTCTCCTTCCCACCAAAGCAAGGTCATGGATCTTCCCGACCATTTGATCTATTTCACTCTAATATCTGGGGTCCTGTTCTTACCCTCACCATAGGTCGGGGTAGTTCATATTTTGTAACTTTTATTGAGATTTCTCCCACTGTACATGGGTGTATCTCTTAAAAGATCACTCTAAATTATTCAATATATGGATGTGTTTTTATTTTATGATTAAGAATCAATTTGATGTCTCTGTTAAAATCTTTCACTCTAATAATGTAAAAAATATCTTAGTCATGATTTTTCCTCTTTCTGTATGCAACATAGTATTGTTCATCAAACTAGCTATGTCTATACCTCACATAAATGGCATGAAAAAACTCAAAAACCGTCACATCCTTGATGTCACGTGCACTCTGCTGACACAAATGCAGGTTCCTTACTCCTATTGGGGCTATGTTGTTCTCATCTCCTGTTATCTTATCAATCATATTCCCTCCACCGTTCTCCATGGCAAAACCCCCTTCTTCATTCTCTATCCGGGCAAGGATCTGTTTCCTCTCCCTCTACGTGTCTTTGGGTGCATAGCCTTTGTGCACTCTCCCTCAACCCCCCGTGACAAACTCTCACCATGGGCCATCAAATGTGTCTTTCTGGGGTACTCTACCACTCAGAACGGTTATTATTGCATTGACCTGGTTGCCCGCAAGG
This sequence comes from Platanthera guangdongensis, assembly GCA_039583875.1. Classification (NCBI taxonomy): domain Eukaryota; kingdom Viridiplantae; phylum Streptophyta; class Magnoliopsida; order Asparagales; family Orchidaceae; genus Platanthera; species Platanthera guangdongensis. The sequence continues at coordinate 135,789,733 of CM077147.1, forward strand.
AGTTCGTCTCTGTGGACGTCACCATCTTTGAAAATGCATCCTACTTCCCTCACAACTCCTCTTCTCCTCCTGATGTTCCTACTCCTCAAACCACCCCTTCCGTCCCATCCACACCTATCGAGATTCCTCCGCCTCCACCGTCTCCACCATCTCCTCCACCGTGTCCACCTCCCGAGATATCTCCCTCCTCTCTGCAGCCATCTCTCTCCACTCCCAGGCCAGCTCTCTCCGCCACGGATGCCCCGAAAACTGAGGTACACGGCGAACTGGATCTTCCCATTGCTCTTCACAAATGGGTGTGGATGTGTACCCGACAGCCGCTAGGTGTTGTTGTTTCCTATGATTGTCTAACTCCTTCTCGCAAGGCGTTTGACTTGGCTATCTCTGCCACTGCCTCTCCCCTCACCTACCAGGAAGCTGCTGTCCTCATTGGAAGACTGCCATAGATGAGGAAATTGCTACCTTCACTAAAAGGGGTACATGGACCCTTGTTTCTCCCTCTTTGGGCACTGATGTGGTTGGCTGTAGTTGGGTCTTTGTTGTTAAGTTTCATCCGGACGACAGCCTGTATCGATACAAAGCCAGCCTGGTCACCAAAGGCTTTACTCAGACTTATGGTGTTGATTACTTTGACACCTTCTCTCCCGTTTCTCGTCTCAGTACCATTCGGTTTCTTCTCTCTGTGGCTGTCAATAGGGATTGACCCATTTCACAACTGGAAGTCAAGAATGCCTTTCTCTATGGTGATCTTCAGGAGGATGTTTACATGGAGTAACCTCCTGAGTATGTTGCTCAGGGGGAGACACGAGTATGCCGGCTGAAGAAGGTCATCTATGACGTAAAGCAAAGCCCTCAGGGATAGTTTGACAAGTTTAGCCGTATTATTGTGGCCATTGGTTTTGCAAGAAGATCTGCCGATCACTCCTTATTCATCTGCAAAGCCTCCTCTAGTATGGTGGCTCTTGCTGTATATGTGGATGATATTCTTCTTACTATCGATGACCAGGCTGGGGTAGCCTTGACAAAGAAACATCTCCGTTAACACCTAGTCACGAAGGATATGGGCTCCCCCAAATACTTTTTGGGGATTGAAATCTCTCGGAAGCCCAACTCTTTGGTCCTCTCCTAACAGAAGTATGCTCTTGATTTACTAAAAGAGGCAGGGTTGACTGGTGCTAAGCCTGCCAGATGTCCCATGGCTACTGGAGAAGACAAAACTTGGACAGATGACTCGTCTCCTCTATCCGATACTACGAGGTAGGTTGGAAAACTCATTTATCTCACGGTGACCAGACCCGACATCTCTTATGCTATAGGCAAGGTTAGCCAATTCATTCAAGCTCCTAGGGAGTGCCATCTACAGTCTGTCTTGAGGATATTGAAGTATGTTAAAGCAGCACTTGGGAAAGGATTGCTTTTTTAGAAGAATGGTCACTTGAGGGTTGAAGCGTACTCATATTCGTGCTATGCTAATGACAAAGGAGCCGCAAGTCAACATCGGGCTTTTGCACATTTGTTGGAGGAAATCTTGTGAGCTGGAAGAGCATGAAACAGTCTGTTGTCTCCAGGTCTAGTGCAGAAGCGGAATATCGTATGGCGTCGACCACATGTGAGTTAAATTGGTTACAGTCTCTCATGCTTGACTTAGGAGAGGTCTACAACAATCCTCTTCCTATGTTCTGCGACAACAAGGCTGCGATATATATCTCTAAAAATCCAGTCTTTCATGAGAGAACAAAACACATAGAAGTCGTCTGTCATTTTATTTGGTAAGAGATTTTGAAGAAACAGATTTGTACTCCATTCGTCACTTATGACAACGAGTTGGCAGATATCTTCACCAAGCCGGTGTCCACTTCCTTATTTCACATTTGTGACAAGCTGGGCATGATTGATATCTATGCTCCAGCTTAAGTGGGAGTGTTATAGTATTGAGACCGGGAGGTCTGGTGGTTTGTCTAGAGGTCTGGCGATTTCTACCAGCGACTTGGTAGTCGAGATGTTGTTGTTTGGTGTCTGAGCGGTCTGGCAGTTTGTCTCAGGCGAATTGAAGACCGGAGTTATAAACATCTCCTTTGGCGACTTGTTATCTCCTTCTGGTGGTTGTCGAGCGGTTAGCCTATTCGTCTAACCTTGCGACTTGTTCGGTCTTTTGTAAAGCTGCTTATACCTATAATTATTTAGTCCCACATTGTGTATCTGTAATCTCTCTCATCTTCTCCATTATATAAAAGGGAGGCCATACCTTTGTAATACTCACCTTTTTGGATAATAAAAGTTTTGTTACTCTAAATTTTCGGTCTACTTTTTCTGTTCACACAGAAAATTAGGACTATTGACTTTAAGAAAGTCCAAATTGTTGATCCAAGCCCTAAAGGCTCATTCTTCACTTCTCTAGAAAAATTTATGAGAACATTTGATAAGTATTACTTTTGCAAATAGCATAATTACATTTTTTCCCATTTGTAATTTTAATTAAAAACATGATTAATAGTTCATGGAAAATTATGAAAAAATATTTAGACCGTTATTCTGTATTGTGAACTCCTGTAAATTTTAGTAAGATTTTTGGATGATTATTTATGGTGATTACTTCATTAGTGGCATTTCCGTAGATATTTTTAATTGTGAATATCTTAGGTGAAACCGCTGGATAAAATTATTAAAATTTATTTAGAGAATTATCCTATAAATTTTAGTGAGTAGAAATTTTTCCTGAATTTTTACATGATTATTTTTAGTACTTCAGTTGAAAAAAGGAAGATAATGTTATTTTAATCATAAATAGAAAATAAGAGTCAAATCAAGTTGAAAATTAGGATATTTGGTGAACAAACATTTTTAACCTAGATGAACTTCAGATAATTTATTTAGACATAATGGAGCACTGGTTAGAGTAATTTATGTTCAAAGTAACCTAGGTCACTTAATTAATTAATTCAAATTATGGTCCAAAATAATTTGAAAAATGATGGAATTCTGAATGATCAATATTATACACATGAAAAAACCATGATAAAAATTTGGAGGCGTTTAGCCCAAGGAATTGGAAATCATCTCATATTGGTTGGAATTAGGTCATGGGTTGCGTTTAGTAAAATTGACATGTAACATTAGGGCACCCAGGGTAGTGAGATGTAGCTGAATTGAGAGATGTATTGGGAAGTTTGAAACCCTGGTCGGTATCATAAGTATGTCACTACACTGTAACGAGTGTTAGAGTGCAAGCCACAAAGAGAACAATTATAATGTGGTCCGACGAAAGGTCCTCGTTTTTTCCAATAAGTACTTTAAATCATTAGGTATACACAAGAGCAACGATGAGATTGGGGTATTAATAATGGGTAGACACTAATAAAAGTAAGTGTTCTTTAGAAAGGGAGCTTTGGACTTCATCCCATCGTAGTTCCTAAGACCCTCGAGAGGCCTTCACCGGGCATGCCCTGGGCAGTCCAAGGATTAACCCTAAACTGCTATGTATAACAATAATTAGACAAGAGTAGTCTAATAGGTTAAGGGAATGATGTGAAAAACTCACTCGTATAGGGTTGGAGGGATTCAGGGTAGGTTTAGTTCTGCAAGCTGGAGGCTCAGATGTTTGGATACAGGACAGGTTTAGTACTGCGAGCTGGCGGCTTAGATGTTTGACACCAGGACGGGTTTAGTCCTACAAGTTGGAGGCTAGGGTGGTTACTTCAGGACTGGTTAGTCCTATGAGCTGGAGGCTCAGGTTTCGAAATAACTTGAATGTCCATAAAACATATTAATGGCAAGTCCTGCGGTACTGGGCCAGTCATCACACCGATGGCAGTACGGTGGCTCTAGCGAGGTGTGAGAGTTTGATGGGATAGTGGGTTGTTTTACACTGTAGTCTAGAGTACGATCCCTAAAAATGCACACTTGACCAACAAGACTAGGGGGATGTCCAACAAATTAGTGCGTAGAGACTCTAGAGTGCACCTAGGACGTGTATAGAGGCATACAAAGGGTCTACGCTAGTAGTGTGTATAATTACCCAGGAAATGGAGACTACTGCTCCATAGCTATCGTAGCCACAACAGTGGTACCAGAGAGTTTAGCTAACTCCAAAAAGTGGGAACTAAAGGTTTGTGATTACAGAGTCGTGTGTATGGGTTACACTTATATGAATCATAACCCGTATATCTCTTCATAGCATACATACTTAGTAGATATGTACTGCAGATCCTTATCATATAAATTAGTATGGGCACTTTTATATGATTAGTTATATTTATTAAACCTTAACTTATAAGTTTATATGAGAATTCATATAAGTTAAGGTACTCATGTGATGTTAGTGTAGTGGTAGATAGTTTACTTTCTGCTCAGTTTTTTAGTTTACTTACAACACTCCCTTTCAGTTCTACTTTACTTACTGCACCTATTTTCAGTACATCTTTTACTTTACTTGTGCTATATAGAACTGCTAGTATAATGATATAACTGTTAGAAATATGACCATGATATAATAGATCCATCGTCAACTGCTTTCTTTTGTTTCTGCCTTGTTGTCCTCCGCTTTCGTCCTCCCTCTTTCGTCCTCCCACTCGGTTCCTAGGAGTTGCATGGATGAGGTGAGGATAAAATGGCGTAGTCTTTATGACTAACGGGTGGTTGTGATTGCATCATTTTAGGAGCTCGAGGAGTTGGAGCAAAAGTGTGACCAGCTTTACGAGGTGGCAGGACGTAAGGAGCAGTTACCGCACATTACTACTACCACAGTTCGGCGTCCGGTGATGACGAGTGTTTCAGTTACTGCTTTCGTATAGTGTTGTAGTGTGAGAGAGATTTGCTCATATTTGGGATGTACCGGGCATAAGCCCTAATTCTCTCTCTTGTTGTACTCATTGTTGTAATTTGTTATTTTCATTATATATATATGATGTTGTAGTTGTGACTTGCGTACTTGCTAGCTTTTATATAACTGTTTGTTGTACTTCTATTCTTATTTGGCCTACAAGTTAATGATCGTACTAGCCGATAGGATCGGCGTCTTCAGGTTTCGACTAGCCCGTGTGTTAGTGTCACCATAAGGCGGTGGTTCTGGTCATAAGACAATGTAGCCTCCTTAGTAAGGGGAGGGGGTCTTACAAACTGGTATCACTTGAACAAATGATCATATGAGAAAGAAGTCCACAATACTTGGTCAACTCGCTCGAGCATTAGTTTGTGGACAAACTATGCTGCAGATGCAATAGTGTGTCCATTTGTAAAAAGTCACAGAAAATAGTCCATTTAAATAATGAGTTAGGCCAACCCAATTAGGACACCACTTTAGTTTGACTTACCAAGAGGATTTCGTGGCATATCTTAGTCTATAATCGACCTCTGGTATAGATTTATTAAGGTACAAGTATACCCAAATTGGCTAAGGGAAGAATTTAACGCAAGAGTCACTGCTTAAGGATTAAACTCCGATATCCCTACTCCACCTATCGAGGGATATTATCATTTCTTACCCAAGCTGATAGGACCTCCTCAACGAGAATTGATGCTTATAATATATAAGTGGAATAGTCGGGTACACTATACTCGTAAACTTAACCCGCATACCGATGACTTGATTACGTTGAGACAACCATTGTGACAAATACCAAAGGTCGAATAAGAATTCAAGCTTTAGAAGAGACCCATTTTTGCTGGGTCACATGTTGGCTTTGAGAAGATTATCGTAAATAGTAACCTTAAAGGCCTAAGGTATACAACATATTAATAAGTCTCAAAGTGGAACTCCAAGTCTATGATTGTTAACTCTAAGGATTGAGGCATATACAGTTATTAAAGAAATTTAGTTCAAAATATATGAGGACTTATCCTTTTGTTTATTGGGCTAAATTGGTAATGACTTGGATTTTCCCAGACCCAGTTTATAAAACATGTGTCCCAAACATAGTGATCTGAAAGACTTGATTTATTCAAATGTTGCTCAAGTAAAGATGAGGTTTTGTATATGCATAATCGACAAGATGATCAACCCTTCCTAAAAGTTTGGGATATACATGGAAGATTACCTACTTATATACATTACAATCTTAGAACAAGGAAAACCAACATGAGATGTTAGAAATTTTGTTAGACATGTGAATCGGAAGATTACTTAGCACAACTTAAAGAGAGATCATAATTTCATCGATGCATAATGATATACCATATTCAAATAACGAAATAAGTTGTGTACAATCCACAAGAATTCGAACAAATGGCTTTCCTATAAACTAAAATCAAAACATTAACGACGACACAAAGGTTTTATGTATAATTAAAGGAGCGTGTTACCTTAACAAAGCACATTACTAGATGCCCTAACACCTTAACCCACGTAACACTCGATTAATGATTATATCGTCGATTAAGGATTCAATTAATGAACTCAGATATATCACAAGAGAGAGCCAATGTGAATTGAGAATTCAACACACGACAGAAGTATAGTTGGAAATTTTATATAACTAGGGATCATAGGAAAGTGACCACGACTATCACATATTAAATGGGTAGAATTGGCAGAAGTAAAAATGATGATGGATCACTACTATCCGCGCCTCCATGACATACCCAGGTCATTATGTTGGAAACATATAGATTGGGATAGGATAACATCTTGGTAATAATATGAAGCAGTGATGGCAGGACTTAACTGTTATATGATTAGAGCCCATAAAGTGGGAATTCAAAATATTTGAATAATTACGTATATAACAATTGGAGTGTAGCAACCCCAGAAAACTTAAGGTCAATCAAAGAATCATACTAAATATTGGAAGATGTATATTCTAAGTATGATCTTTTGGATATGTCTCAGATGATCTCAAGAATTAAAACAAAAGTGTTTCATAATATAATAATCGCCATCAGAAAGATTCGGGATTTTGAGAGCAACTTATAATTACGAACATGTTATTATCCTTGGAATCAAACATTATAATAATTCAGATGATTTGAAATGCCCACTTTGCGGGTTACAAACACACTATCATGCTTAGTGAACTTAGTAAATTTGATCATGAGTAGACAATGCAAGCCTATCCTATGCACAAAGGAACAAATAAATTCAACCCTCCATATATTAGATAGTATGAATTATATATTTTTTGGTATATGTAAGTGGTGATAATTCATGACCTTAGAGAAATGATAGTCTCTACAATGCCATAATTTTTGGATGTTAGATTGAAGATTACTTATACTTATTCCACACACAGTTGAGCTAACCTTGTGAGTATAATGACTTTAGATGAGAATTCACCCATGCTTGTCTATTAAAGATAACTATATGAACATGCATAGGAAGGTTACTACGAGCATACCTAGGTTGAAATTCGAGCAAATAAAATATTAATTTGTCAAGCCATGGAGTTGAAAATGTAACAAGTCAACAAATTGAAATGGGGTGGATGATTAGTCGAAACGTACGCATATGTATGATCCCTTGATTATGATAGCATCGAGAACCAAGACACATACGTTGATAACATCATGATCACCTTAGGAAAATTCATGACTATGAAGAGATCAATTTTGGTTTGCGAAGGTGTATATGGTGAAATTACACGCGAAGTAATGTGTGTTTATTAAGATTCTCTTTATGATGAAATCGATTTTTTTCAGACCTCACAATTTTGAAAAGATACGCTTATAGATTTATGAATTAGACTCTATGTGGAAAGTGATTGGGAGTCACTTATTTTTATGATCGCTTGATGTACGCGGGAAGGTGAACACTCTATGAATTACGCATTATTGTTTATGTAGAGGTTTAATAAGTCATGAATTTGGAAGAAACAAAATGATGATCTCTTCATCACATTGTAATCCTGGAAGTTGGTTAATTACAATACATGATAGCATTGGTCACATGGGTATGATAATTTTAGTGGTAATAAATTCACGTCGATTGATAGATAATAATCCAGATGGACAGGAATAGAAAAGATTTCGGCATATAAGATTATTGATTTTCACGTGCTTGTTGATCATTGGTAGTAAGGGACTCCAAATCCAATGCGTAATTAAGGTTTGTTATAATGATAATATGTCAGAAGACTTGGAAATATGTCCATATATCTTTGATGGTGAGTATCCCAAAGTATAATAAAAATACATTTTGAAGGAGAATGTTACCTCTAATAGAGTTTTCTAATAACAGAAACCGCGAGTCCTATACGGTATGAAGTGTCGTATGCCGCTACATTGGGTCCAGGATGATGACCCACGGGCACTGGGATCATATTATACTGAGATTACGGACACACACATTGTTAATCAGGGACAGGATGCTAGAGGCACAAAGCAGACAGGCCATGTACAACGATGCGAGGCATTAGAAGGTGGAGTTATAGAGGCACAGATTCAGTGCATGGTGTTTCACGGGTGCGAAAGCAGAATAAGCTCGGCCATTGATTTATTGTATCATACTTGATCCTAGAGCGGATCGGTCCTTTGGCTTACCAGCTGGAGCTGTGGCAAGAGTTAGGTAACCTGCACGTCGTCTTCTACGTCTCCTCACTTTGGAGAGCACTACTTCGACCTAAGCAGCATATCACATCTACAGCAGGCCCAGTAGCCCCAGATATATCAGTTCGTTTGGAGCCGGTCAGGATCGATGATACAACGATTCGAGTCCTGCAGAAGAAGGTTCCCTTGGTCAAGGTGCTGTAATCCAACCATGGAAGGGAGGAGCACACCTGGGAGCCAATGGAGCTGATGCGGGAACAATATCTGAGACTCTTCACCTCAGGTATATCTTAAGTATTTTGAAAAGCTCCTTAAATTCTTATGCATAGAGCACCGTAGACCCAAAATTGAATTTCGGGGACAAAATTATTATTTTTTGTTTATTGGGATTTGTAACATCCCATTTTCTTCTAGACCCCTTAACTTAGATTAGGGTAGGACATGTGATTTGTGAAAAAGGATTAGGCTTGGATTGATCAAAGGAGTTAGGGTGGACTCACATGGGGCCCACTATATGGTTCCAGTCAACTTAGATCAAACTTGACCAAATTAAACCATGGTTACAAGGTTATCTCACCATTATGTCCATAACCCTAAAAGAAATCTAAATGATCCAAAGGCCCCATAATAGGGTCACCCATTGACCCAATTTGACCAAAGTCAACCATAACCCTAATTTGGTCAAAACCACACACATAGGCCCAATTAGCCCAAGTGGGGCTTCAACATGGCCCAACCAAGGTTGGGTGATGCCACAGGGCTCATGAACACCAAGTGGGGCTAGCCCACTAACCAATTTGACCAAGTCAACCCTAAGGTCAAACTTTGTCAACCTTAGGCCTGATTAAGGAAATTTGAAGACCAAGCACATTCCTAATGGGCTAAGGCCTTGAGCCTTGACCCAACCCATGTTGGATGATGTCATAGGGCTCATGACCACCAAGTGGGGCCAGCCAACTCACCAATATGACCAAGTCAACCCTAAAAGTCAACTTGGTCAACACAATGTCTAATGGAAAAAATTAGAGCCAAGCCCATTTCCAATGGGCTAAGCCCATGACCCATGGCCCACTAGCAGCCCATGTGCTCAATTACAGCCCATACACTCTGGTTCTGGAGGGTAGTAACATGCGTGGGGGTAATTTGGGGGTTTTACCAAGTGGAGGAAAGATAAAAGTAGGAAAATTAGGAATGAAGGTCATGTGGCCCTCCTCCTCTCTTCCCAAGCCCACCTCTGAGCTCACAAGTTAATTCCCTACAGAATTCCTGCAACGGTGGTGCCACTTAGATACAAGGAGGAGCATCTATTGTTTGCCGAATTTACACATGTTCAAAACACCACAGCCGGCCAACTCCACCCCTACTTGAGCTCACCATCAGCTTCAGAAGGTCGAGAGGTGTTGAAATCGATACCTGGATCAAGGAAAATGGTGGAGGAACGAGTTCAGGAGCATGCTCACCGGAGGTTAAGAATTCAACGTCTAACTACCACCACTGCCCCCTCGAGCCCTAATCAAAGTCCATTTCTCCTCCTCTCCCTCTGTGCTAGCTTCCTAGATCATTTAAGAGAGATATTTTCACAACTTGCATTTTCTCCAAATTTAAATGTATATCAGAGTAAGAGAAAACATGCGTCTTGATGCCACGCCGTGCAGGGGATAACTACAGACGTTCAGGCAAACTCCAATCCGAACACAATTTATGAAAATACCAAGTTATGATGCGAGAAAAAACTTGTTTCAAGTTAAGTTTTGATGGCCGTATCCTGTGGCTCAGTGGATCAACTGGTCCACGACTGAAAATATAAGTATACGCTGCGAAAATAGTTTGTTTACAATGGTTAAGATCCTAAATGATCATAAATGTCCCTATAGGACAACTCATGTTATGCATCACTCTATATTTAGTATAAGTATAGAAATTAGTTTGTATGTTCATTTAGATATAGTGACTTTAACTTCAAAAGATGTCATGCATGAGGTAATAGAGGTAATAATTTAAAATATCTAACATACAACCTAGCATAAAACCTTTCCAGAGAGCAAGTAAATTCAAACCATCATAGGATAAGGCTTAGCAATTAGCAAGTACTTAACATTAAACAAAAAAAATTCAGTGGGCATCAACAACCTAACACGAACCCACTAAAAGGTATGTATGTCTGAACTAAAAGAAAATAAACAACAACTACCTCACAGTCGGTGAGGAAACGATATCTGCAGAGTACCAGCCAAAAACTGACCATTGTCGCTCAACCGGCTACTTCTCCAAAACTAAGGGATTCAAAGAAAGAACACTCAGGGAGAATGAAAATACAAGTGGAGATCAAAGATCAAAAGTTAGCAATAAACCAAAAAGGAATAAAGGGTTACCAACACAAATATAAGGAAGCTATCAAATCTCAACAATTGATCATATGACAATGGTAAAAGATTTACTTATTGAGTTCTAAAATTTGAAAGTTGTACCAAGTGTGAAACGAAGCCATACTTCGAGAATATCTGCAAAAGTAAGCAGAATAAGAAATATCTATACAATACAAGGAAAGAGACTTAATAACTCTACTCATATATATCATTACCACTGGTAAGAAATGGTCCTGAGTTGGTGGCCACATTGTCCCACCCGAACTTACAGACCCAACATATTCCAAGAAGGTATTGTGGTGGTGGCAACACTGTCCAACACAACCTGATAGTCCAATTGTCTCAACAAGACACTAGGGTGGTAACAACATTATCCAACTCAACCCAAAAAACAAAATATATATAAACAAGGAGTTGTGGTGGTGGAAACATTGTCCAACTCAACAAACATACCAAAATCAGGCCTATCTGTGTAATGATTCACAATATAGCACTAGGTTGGGCATCCTTTATCCACTATCATCCAAGGGCCACATATAATATCCATAAACACCTATAACCTCAACTAGGATACAACAACTCTCCTTGATATAGTAGAAGAAAATTTCCAAGTGATAGCCATTCTAAGTCATACTTGACGAATTCAACTTAATCTGGAAAAACTTCTAAGCCCAAGGGGAAAAGCATCGAGTGCATTTGATGTCGCGTTGAGTGCATTCAACTCACTCAATGCCAACCAGATTACTCAACAAAATTACCTCCACTCAACGCCGCGTTGAGTCCACTCAACGCCGAGTTGATTCCACTCAAAGTCGTGTTGAGTCAACTCAACGCTTTTGACTTTGTCTAGAAGCTACTCAACACCAAGGTTTCACTCAATGTCAAGGCTTCACTCAATGCTGCGTTGAGAACACTCAATGCTTTTGCCTTATCCTTATAGGCCTCTCAATGCCAAAGCTTCACTCAATGCCAAGTGAACTTCACTCAACGCCACGTTGAGTGCATTTAGCGCACTCAATTCTTTTGACTTAATCTCAGAACTACTCAACGCCCAGACTAAAGTCAATGCTATTTCACTCAATGCCGCATTGAGTGCATTCAACGCACTCAACACTTTGGACTTAGTCTCGAAACTACATAATGCCCAGACTACAGTCAATACTATTTCACTCAATGCTGTGTTGAGTGCATTCATTGCACTCAACACTATTGCATTCAGTGCACTCAATGCTTCTGACTTAGTCTCAGAACTACTCAACGTCCAAACTACAGTAAACGCTATTTCACTTAATGCCGCCTTTAGTGCATTCAGCGCACTCCACGTTTTTGACTTAGCACCAATCTATTTTTCGGCAATTTTGACATTTGTCAAAATCGACTAATTTACTAAACTAATCAGCCTTATCAGATGACATAATCCTAAGCTAATCTTCAAAACCGACGAATCCCCTCACTGCTATACACGACAAACTAAACTAGGGTTTACTAACCTATACTCGACGGATATACACACGGACCAACAGTGAATATAACATAAACTAGGACTTAAAAATGATGAATATACACATCACCGGAACAAGGATCTACCCGATACAGCAGGTAGAACCTGGTCAAACCCTACACTATTCCCAAATTCTAAGAAAGAAAAAGGTGTAAAAACAGTGAATATAAGGAAGGAATGCTTGACAAGGGGAAAAAATCACCACTTTCCCCGATCTTATCGGAATCCGGCCACACCACCACTGTTCCTCACGGATCTGGCCGCAAAAACACCTAAGAAGTAAACCCTGAAACTTTTCGAGAGGAGAGAAGGTCAAAACCGCATACCTTAATCTCTAAAAATTCAAGAAACAGGAAAAACTCACAGTAGAAACATAGATCTTGGAGAGAGCTAACCGGATCTACTCTCTACCGACGATTTCGTGCACCAGAGATCCTATAATCAATGGCCGAAGGCCTTGTAAGGTCACCTCCCTCCTCTTCCGCAATACAGCCGACAGTTTTAAGGAAGAAGATGAATAGGATTTCCATCTTATCGCGAGGCTATTTATAGGGGATAAATAATATAATATATTATTATTATAATTAAAATGTCCAAATGACCAAACCTCCCACTAACTCTGATTTCTACGAAAATCACACCGTATCTAAATATCGACGTTACGAATCCAATGATGAAGTCGAAATCAAAATCCAACAAACCAAACTCGGGTAAACACTCCCTGAAGTGAAAAATACCAAATATCCCCAAAACGCTCTGTCGTGTTCCAAAACAAACCCCAGCTCGCAAGGGAATATCAAAACATAGGATAAATTTGCCAAGTTAATTCTCCCTAACCAAAATCTTGGATACAAACGAGCAAAAGTCACGCTCATACAACGATACTCACCAACTACATGTCAACGTAACGGCCTATGGTCAAAATACGTTATTTAAGGGGTTTTAAATAAGAAATGGAAAATCAGGGGCGTTACAAATATAGTGCACAGTTGCGCCTGATTCCATGTAAGGTGTGGGAGGAAATCACAAGGAATAGAGCTTGCTCAAGATCGCCGAGAGGCAGTTTTCGGCCGCCATGTCGTCGGGAAACACTAGCCACCAACTCAATGGAGATGGTGGCGATAATCGTCGGCGGTGGTGGTGGCCCATTAGGCGAGAAATAGGAGATGAAGTTGCTACAATTGGGATTCATCTGGGCCATTGGCTCATCGGGAAAGATGCATGGATGTCGTCCATTCCATGTATTAAGCAAATATAATGAAAATACAAATCACAAAGACATGATTTAATATAAGCGTTTTACAATTAAGCACACATCATCTATAAATAAAGATTACAACAACAATAAAGGAATAACAAGGCAAGAGATCGACCGAATCCGAAGCTTGCTGAGGATTCACGGTTGGAATCATCGGGTTGTCAATCTGCGTCCAAGCTCAGTCCTCAACTGCGTCCGGGGTAGAGAAGGGCTGTCACCACCTTCCAATGGCCCGTCTTCTTCATGTCACGATAGAGGACGAAAGTTGCAAGCTTCCTTTTGCTTGATGGCTATGGAATTGAAGCTTGAAATGAGCCCAAGAGATGATGGAGGAGGCTGAGAGAAAGCTCCGGCTTGGATTTGCGGTAAAAGCTTGCTCGAAGAACCTCCCTAGGGTGGAGATTGAAGGAGGATGGCAGAATCCCTCCTCGGAGACCAAAATGGCGGAGGAAAAATGAGCGATCTGGAATTAGGGCGGCACTTGCATATTTATAGAAAGCAGAATTGAACAATGTGCACGATCACGGGCGCATGACCAGCGGTCGTGCACACTATGTCCAGTGATCGTGCGCACTGGTATGGCAGATTAGGAAGAAGAACTGGAGTACTGCGCACGAGCAATGGCGCACGACCGGTGGTCGTGCGCACTATGTCCAATGGTCGTGCGATAACCCCAGACAAAACTCCAGGAAAAGAGGAATCAATGCACACGATCAGTGGCACATGACCGGTGGTCGTGCGCACTGTGTCCAGTGGTCATGCGTATGCCCAGGCAGAACTTGGAAAAGGAAGGCAAGTGCGCACGATCATTGACGCACGACCAGTGGTCGTGCGCAGTAGATCCGATGATCGTGCGCAGTATTCCTGTTTCCAAACACTCCCGGAACACGTACACGACCCCTGTACCAATAGGAAAAACAAATCAATGATATGTGCAAACATTCCAGACTTTCACAATAAGGAGTACAAACAATAAAAGTACAAAAATATACAACACGGGCCAAAGTGTGCACTTCCTATGGAAATATAGATAAGAAGAAATATGAACAATATATAACTAAAAGTGAAGTGCAAATGCATGAAAACTAACCCAGATGAGTCTGAAAAACCCTATATAAATCGGACTCATCACACCTGCAGACTTAACTGTTTGCGCATCCCGAGCAAACAAAATCTATGCAGATAGGGAAAATGATTTAGCTAACAAGGAAATTGCGATACAGAGTACCATGCGAAGTCGCATGCTCGCACACGTAAAATTATAGTAGAAGAAATTTCTAAGTATACAAAATAGTTTAAACTTTTCACAATGCGTATCAACATTTTATTATTACACAAAATGGAATCACGGTGAATCAGTCGGTCACGCGTAGGGAGAAAGTAGACTAATCGCTAGGCGAGCATTGCCAAAGATTGGGGCTCGGGATAACCTCCAAAGGAATCCACCAATGTTGGTGACCATATGCTTGCCCTTTCGCATTCTCGCCACGACACTGGTTTGGTTCACAAACGAATCAGTAGGACTTTAGGTGAAGAGATGGGGCTTGGGTTTCGGTGAGGTAAACAAAGATAAACAGGAAGGCTAAACACCTAACCCAAATGAGCTATCATAAAAAGAATCCCTCTGCTAAGCAAATACACGCGGGTACACCATATCCCCAGACTTAATTTTTCAAATATGGGTGTGTGTACCGCCTACTCCAAATACAATCACATCTCAAAAAGAAATTTCAATCAAACTTTTTCTTCTTTTCACTTTTCTTTTTCACAATTAATTTTTTTTGTATATATTTTTTTAATCCTATTTTTTTTTAACAATTTCAGCAAATAAAACTTTGGAGCACATCCACATATTCACATGTAATATCACCACATCACATCCCAAAATGAAAATGTAAAACTCTAAAGCTCAACTTCAGTGTGCGACTAGGATTGGCTATGAGGCTTTGGTGAAATCATGGTGGAGCTGAATCAAAAGGAGGGGTAGACACAACAGGGCTAGGGAGGATAAGACATTAGGAATGGTACAAAGCTCAACCGGGCCAAAATAATGGCCTACATCACGCTCATGCGAGTGAACTAACATATACCCATGCTTCAAGAATTTCTTGGGGCAAGTTCTTCGCCAACGAGAAAGACTATCCATCCTCCCGACTCGAGCAATACGAACCTAACAGCCGTCTACACACATCCCTAAGCTACCGTCGGATTCACACTGGATTCACCAATTTTTGAGTAGAATAAAAAGTATTTACGCAATTAGAAAAATATAAAACTATAAGCATACAGAAAAATTAAATCTACTCTAATTTCTACACGAGACGAGAGCACTCGACTAGGAGCACAGCAGGGTCAACATTTTACTCCGTCTCACAATCATATGTCAGCACCATAATTTTCCCAAATCATACAAAAAAACGAGTTTAACTCGCAGCACGCAAAAAGCTAAGCACGCGCTCATGTGGGTGCAGTGGTGTGTGATGCAATGAACTAATCATAATAAATCTATAAAAGCTTCTAGTATGCACATGAAATGTGCGTGTGCAATAGGTAACAAATCTCTCCCCCAGACTTAAACTAAGCTGCACAACATATGATATAGGAATTTAAATAAAATAGAGACAGGGGAAGAAGTTACCCAATGCTCAGCCAATGAGCATACCAGAAGACGCGTGGAAAACAGAAGCAGGTCCGCCATACGAAGAATCACAACCCCGCCAATGCAATTTGCCATGAATACCTACAGGGGTGAGCTCCGCAAAAACAAAAGAAAAATAGAAAATACAAAGAAATGCTAAAACTAAGCTAGACATGAAAAATAAAAATGCAGGAAATATAAGATAACTACTGCGGTTATTGTCACCCCAGCATGTAAGACCCCTTTTTTTCCTTTTTAAACCCCGGGGTCTTATCCCCAAAAATGCCGTTTTGCGGTGGCCCCGACTCTCGGGAAGGCCGCCACTACAAAACACCGCTTCTGCCGGCCTTTTCGATCAACAAGAGAGAGCAATATAATATAGTTTCGGATAAAACTAAGTCCACATCACTGTATTAAATGTAAATGAAATCACATCGCGTCCATAAAATAATATAGAGTACTGAAAGGTAACAAAATGGAAATATAAACGGGCTTAAGCCCGGTACATCAGATCCTCGCTACAATCTCTCGTGGAAGCTATAAAAAGACTATCACTCACGGAGCTGGTCGCTGGTGCTCCGGTACTAGACTGGCCCACCTCCATGCACACCGTACTCCGCAGGTGCTGGTCCCTGTATTGCTGGTCCCTATCTTCAAGCGTGCCATCCTCCGGGGCTGCTCCTCTATGGTGGGCTCCAAGAAATTTATGATAAACATAATATGACTATTGAACATAAAATTCAAAGTTTTTCAACTCTTCAGCAAGATTTAAGCCCCTTATAAATTAATTCAATATAAATACAATAAATGGAATTAAATAGAGAAGTACCTTAAAATATTATCCAAAAATTACACAAAATTTTCCATGGCTATAACATGATCATAAATCATCACTGACTAAGTTTCATTACATTATAAGTTAGTTTAACCTTGACTTTATCAAAAATCATCCTTTGGGGCAACATAAAGATTATAACTATAAGTATAAGCTTATATTTTCCAAATATCCTACAATAATTTCTAGAGACTCATATTGTTATAAAAACTCTTCTACCAAAATTTCAGAAGTATCCAAGGTGATATGACTCCTCCATATTTTCCTAAAAGTTAAAGACCTAAACTAACCCTAATTTGTTTAAGTTGTGTGTCTAAGTCTAAATGTCACCAAATTCCTCCCTAGGGAATTTCACCACTCTAGAATCACATGGGCTAAACACCAAGTCCATACAAGGACATATGGTGATATGTCCTTCACAAACCCCCAAAGTTCAACCTTAGGGTTTGAACTAGGGTCCTAGTTGTAACACCCTGAAACTCAAAAGAGCGACGGGGGACGTTTTGGTCCAGTTTTGGGTTCTGGCTCCAGGCACACGGCCTGGGACATGGGCGTGTCCCAGGGCGTGTCAAGCTTGTGTCGACACTCAGCCGGGAAGTCGACATTTTGATCTCGACATTGTGTCGAGATTGGGAACACGGCCTGCGACACGGGCATGACGCAGGGCGTGTCGACCCGTGTCGACACTTAGCCCGCGAAGTCGACACTCTGCGTTCGACGAAGTGTCGAGACATGGCACACGGCCTGCGACACGGGCGTGTCGCAGGGCGTGTCGACCCGTGTCGACACTCATCCCGGGGACTCGACGAACTTTGCTCGACGAAGTGCCGAAACAAGGCACACGGCCTAGGACACGGGCGTGTCCAAGGCCGTGTCATCAGGTCGACGATCTTCGCTCGACGAAGTGTCGAGTGTCGAGACCATGTACACGGCCTGGATCCCAGGCATGTTGAGGTGACAAGGGCAAGTACACGGGCGTGTCCTAGAACCCGTGTAGTGTTCGGTTGTTTTCGGGGAAAAATGATGGGGGTACACGGCCGGCCACACGACCGTGTTAGATGGAACACGGGCGCGTCAGATCGAGTACGGGCGTGTTCGATACCCGTGTGTTGTTCCAGACGAGCCGATTTTGACGGTGAATGAGGCACACGGCCCTGGACAAGGGCGTGTGCCAGACCGTATGCAGTCCAGATTGGGCATTTCAGTCCCGAATCAAAGTCGTTCATTTATTTAATTGATGATCCAACGGCTGGGGGTTGTTCCTGAAGGGATATACCCAGGATTGGACTTAGAAACCCTCACTTTTCATGAGTGGATATCTTTCTAAAAGCTTAGAGAGAGAGAGGAGAGCCAAGGAAGGAAGAAGAAGCTATATCCGGCCATTGGAGGAGCTTCGAAGCTCCAAATCGCGAGCCGACTCCGGATCCACGGAGGCAAAGCTAGTGCGGTGCTTTTCATATGCTTACTTTTACATGGCGCCAAAGAGGAACGCTAGGGAAACCATACTCTTCTTGAGCATGAGTAGCTCTCCTTCTTTGCATAGGAAGCCCGCTCTCGCGAGTTTGCGGTGAGTTGGAGGCGTTCCTTCGGGTAGATATGTGAAGTCCCCGTTGTTTAGAGTCTGCAAGCGAGAACAGACATAGGCATGATGTGTGAAGCCTACCCGGACATGTTGGTCTGGATCGGTGATGTTGCATTGCATAAATGCCGGAGAAGACTCCGTGCTATTGGTTGTTTTTCGGGTTTTCTACACGGTAGATTGCAACAGGGAGCCTTGGGGATTAACCCAAATGTGAACCCGGAAAACTGGGCGGATGCGTGATCTTGCAAACTTGGTGGCCTGCGAGCCAACTTGAACATAACCGGATGATGTGAAATGTGATGGTAATGGGACTCGGGAGAAGTTTGACCCGCGCAAATGGCTTAAATTGTCGTTGCGACGTGAGGACAGGTTAGATGGAACCGTACCCACTTCTATGTCGTTCGGGTTAAAGAGACCTAAAGTTACGTGGCACTTGCCGTTGGCATAGATTAGGGTCTTCGGCGGTCTATGGCTTAAATTGTCGTGACCCAGGCTAAGAAGACAAATTGCTCATAGGTTTGGCCATCAAAGTGGCGATGGTGAGTCCGTAATGTCTATGGCTTTAATTGACGTGACATCGACCGGTTCACCGAGAATGTGCCCTGAGAGCACGGGGCGTGTGGCCGTGAGAGCCAACGTCTGTGATGAAATGAATATTGTTATTTATTGCTCGCTTATGCTAACGAAATGCAGGGAAGGAGAATAGCCGCCCCGAGTTGGGGGCAGGATCGTTATAATTTGGTCAGCATTGCTGACCGTTGCCTTGTTTTGCCACTGTGTGGTGGTTTGTTGCTTGCAGGTACTGCTGGACCAACCGGTCAATAGCGGGCTAAAGCCCAAGTGCGAAGCCGGCCCTCGAAGGCCTAATTGGAAGTGTTTACTGTTTTATTCATGTATGACCGGCCTGCGTGCCGTGGTTTGTAAAAAACTTAATATGAAGTGGACAATTTTTGTAAGGCCTTAAGGCTTGTACTGGTGTATGCATAACATTCCTATTTGGTTTTAGTGGACATTCATGCTTTAGTGCTGGGTTCTTTATTGCAACTTTTATAAATTGCTTCTGCTAGAATGCTCTGTGTAGGACGTTGTGATTGGTTGGATGGTTTCCATGAGTAACCTCCCGGTCTGTCTATGGCATACGGCGTCGGGCCCCGGCTGGACCTACTGCTATATGCTATGCGACAGATAGGGGGTGTTACAATTTGGTATCAGACTACTGGTTTTGGTCGGGCTTAAAGTGAATTCGTGGGCGAATTCTTTTTAAGGGATGGTGAGCACATTGTGTGTGTCATCGTTATAACAGTAAAAGAACCCATGAATGTCCACTTAGGAATTAAAATACATGTGTTTGAGGAACTGATGCAATAGATCACGACAGTGAACCGATCGCACAAGTAATATAAAATGGGGGTTTTCCCAAGTATCGATCTCACAAGAAACACAGTAAGGTGGAGTTAATTTCGAGGAGGACTTGAGATTGAAGTCCTCAGGTCGGAGCTAACTAAGGGGAGGTTTTGATGTTGCGGAAACAGAAAATAAAATGCTAACAACTACTCCTATGCAACACCGCTATGCGATGCTTAGCCAGGCGGGATGGAAAACTAGTCGGGCCACTATGCACCGAATCACTAGGCGGATGGACGAGAAGGCTAGCGGATGAGGTGGTTAAAATGGCGGAATGAGGGTCGTAAGCACCTCTTCGCAACGCACGCCACTAGCAATTGCTAGTGCGGCAAGGGTGGATGGATGGTGGATGGACTATGGCACACCTCAAGTAAATAACGAAAATACACAAAATCACATAGACATGATTGAATATAAGCGTTTTACAAATAAGCATACATCATCTATAAATAAGTTTTACAACAACACATAAACAATAATAAAGGAAGAACAAGTCAAGAGATCGACCGAATCCGAAATCTTGCTGAGGATTCACGGTTGGAATCGTCGGGTTGTCATTCCGCGTCCAAGCTCGGTCCTCAACTGCTTTCGGGATAGAGAAGGGCTGTCACCACCTTCCAATGGCCCATCTTCTTCGTCTCACGACAGCGGTCGAAAGTTGAAAGCTTCCCTTTGCTTGATTGCTATGGCGTTGAAACTTGAAATGAACCCAAGAGATGATGGAGGAGGCCGAGAGGAAGCTCCGGCTTGGATTTGGCGGTGAACGCTTGCCCGGAGCACCTCCCTAGGGTGGAAGATGAAGGGGAACGACGGAAACGGCGGAGGAAATGGGCGATCTGCGGATCTCCGTGCGGATCTCCGCTTAGGGCGAGACCTGCAGTATTTATACAAAAACAGAATTGAACAATGCGCACGATCACAGGCGCACGACCTGTGGTCGTGCGCACTATGTCCTGTGCTCGTGCGCACTGGCATGGAATAACAGGAAGAAGAACTGGGATACTGCGCACGAGTAGTAGCGCACGACCAGTGGTCGTGCGCACTAAGTCCAATGGTGGTGCGATTACCCAGACAGGACTCCATAAATGAGGAATCAATGCACACGATCAGTGGCGCACGACCGGTGGTCGTGCGCAATATGTCCAGTGGTCGTGCACTTACCCCAGGCTGATTCTGGAAAACGAAGAGTAGTGCGCACGATCGGGGGCGCACGACCAGTGGTCGTGCGCATTAGATCCCATGATCGTGCGCAGTAGTCCTGTTTCACAACCACCCCGGAACACGAACACGACCCCTGTACCGAAAGGAAAAACCAACCACTAATCTGTGCAGACATTCCAAATAATAACAAAAAAGAGTACAGACTAAAAGAATTACACAATACACAACCACGGGATAAAATGTGCACTTCCTATGGAAATAAAGACAGGATGCAATATATATGATAATGAACTAAAAGTGAAGTGCAACCGTGTGAAAACTAGCCCAGATGAGTCCGAAAATAGGTATATAAAGTGGACTCATCACACCCCCAGACTTAACTGTTTGCGCATCCCGAGCAAACAAAATCTAAGCAGATAAGAAAAAATACTAGTTAATAAAGAAATTGCGATACGAAGGACCATGCGAAGTCGCATGCTCGCGCGCGTAAAAATATAATAGAAGAAATTTCTAAGTATACAAAATAGTTTATACTTTTTGCAATGCGTATCAACATTTTATTATTACTCAAAAGTAGAATCACGGTGTATCACCCGGTCACGCGTAGGGAGAAAGTAGACTAATCGCTAGGCGAGCTTTACCAAAGATCGGGGCTCCGGATAACCTCCAAAGGAATCCACCAATGTCGGTGACCATATGCTTGCCCTTTCGCATTCTCTCCACGGCACTGGTTTGGTTCATACACGAATCAGTAGGACTTTAGGTGAAGAGATGTGGTTTGGGTTTTGGTAAGGTAAACAAGGATAACAAGAAGGCTATGCACCTAACCCAAAGGAGCTAGTATGAAGGGAATCCATCAGCTAACCAAAAGATATGCGGGTACACCACACCCCCAAACTAAACTTTTAACATATGGGTGTGTGCACCGCCTACTCCAAATATAATCACATTTCCAAAAAGATTTTCAATTTAAACTTTTTCTTTTCACTTTTTTTTTTTTTTTTCTTTACAAAAAATTTTTCTTTTCCTTTTTTTTCTTTTTCCTTTTATTTTCACAATTCAGTAGATATAAACTTGGGAGCACTTCCACATTTTTACAAATAAAATCACCACATCACATCCCAACATTAAAATGTCAACACTAAAGCTCAACTTGGGTGTGCGACTAGGATTGGCTATGAGGCTTTGGTGAATGAAGGTTGAGCTGAATCAAAAGAAGGGTAGGCACAATGTGGCTAGCGAGGATATGACGTTAGGAACGGTACAAAGCTCAACCGGGCCAAAATGATGGCCTACATCACACTCATGCATGACTAACCTATACCCATGCTTCAAGAATAGCTTCGGGCAAGTTCTTAGCCAACGAGAAAGACTATCCATCCTCTCAACTCGAGCAATACGAACCTAACGGCCGTCTACACACATCCCTAAGTTACCGTCGGATTCACACCGGATTCACCAACTTTTGAGTAGAATAAAAAGTCTTTACGCAAATAGAAAGATATAAAACTATAAGCATACAGAAAAATTAAATCTACTCGAATTTCTACACGAGACGAGAGCAGTTGACTAGGATCACAACAAGGCCAACATTTTACTCCGTCTCACAATCCTATGTCAGCACCATAATTTTCCCAAATCTAACGAAGAAATGAGTTTAACTCGCAGCACGCAAAAAGCTAAGCACGCGCTCATGTGGGTGCAGTGGTGTATGATGCAATGAACTAATCAAAATATAACAATAAAAGCTTCTAGTATGCACATGAGATGTGTACGTGCAATAGGTAACAGATCTCTCCCCCAGACTTAAACTAAGCAACAAGTCATAAGATAGAGAAATTAAAATCATACAGAGCTAAGGGAAGAGGTTACCCAATGCTCAGCTAGTGAGCATACCAGAAGACGCGTGGAAACAGAAGCAGGCCCGCCATACGAAGAATCAGAACTCTGCCAATGCAATTTGCTAAGAATACCTGCAGGGGTGAGCTCTGCAAAAACAAAAGAAAAATATACAAAAAGAAATGCTAAAACTAAAATAAACATGAAAAATAAAATGCAGAAAATGAAAGATAAGTACTGGGGTTACTGTCATCCCAGCACGACTTATTAAATTCTAAACAGTTCTAGCTAATGGGCCTATGAAATAAAAAGTGCACAGGTAACTGGCCTAAAATCCGTTTCGGTAACGGGTACCGATACGGTGATAGAACAGTTACCCCTCTACCTAAATAATAATGCATGCTCCTCGCAGGCAGAGGACATAGGAAGTAGGATGAGGAGGAGGCCTGGTCCTCACTCATCTCACCACAAAACAAATCCTTGCCTAGCAAGGTATCGTCTATCACAGGCCCGCAGGAGGCGATGGCAACGACATGAGCACATAGCTCATCATCATCCCAACGTACCTGTGGAGACTCATCCTGCACAGGCTCAGATAAGGAAGGGGGATCAAGTAATAAAAGAGAAGAAGAAGTAAAAGAATCAGAAAATGGGAGAGTTATCCCGGTATCACTCTCAGCAGGATCCAAGCAGAGATCATCATCGGTATCATACGAGTCGTACCGAGGAGAATCCGAGAACTCGAGGTCCGCGGTGGTAAGAAGAACGGCCTCATCCAATAAGGAGGGGCAAACCTCCGCATCGGAAAGAGGATATTCCTCATCCCACCGGGGTGCGTAAAAATGTTCCGAAGATCCACTTTCTCCGTCGGAGATAGAGGAATCATCATCCCACTTCGGCGCAACCTCGGGCACCGAATCATCCATAATCACGGCATCATTAACCGACTCACAAAAAAGAGGAATAGCACAATCCGACAAAAATTGCGGAGGGGCAAGACTGCTCTAAAAATCAAGCACTGAATGAGCAGGCCCCATCGCAAAATCATTCGTCGACGCCACCCCGTCGATGACCGGAACAATATCATCGTCCCATACAGGAGTGTCCATGAGTTCCTGCTCCACTTTTTGTTGGCTAACACCAGAGTGATCATCATCACTCAAGGAAAGCTCGCAAAAAGGATCGAGGGACCCATGAAAGAGTTGTATGCGGCCAGAGATTCTTCAGTTATCTCAACGGGTAAAGAATGAGCAAAGTGCGTTATGTCAGTGTATGGGCCAGACAACACCCTGGTAGGCCTATCCACAACAGTCTTCCGCGGACGGGAGGTTGTTGTGCACATGCCCTCAGAGGAAGAAGGCTTGCACAAACGAGGGCAATCCTTCAACATGTGGCCCACACCTTGACATAACAAACACCGAATGCAATGCTCGGCATTGATAGCAGCAATGACATCGATGGATAGGCGCAAAGTGTCAAGGATACGGCACTCAGCATCAGGATCCATCACAAATAAAAATAATTGCTGAAAAAGTGCTACACAACTATAATGAAAATAGCACGGATCTGCTATCTAAATCAAAAATCAGAAAAGTGATAAAATGAAATAAGCAAAAAAATAAAAATTCTAATAACAAAAGCAAATAAAAAAAATGATATGCACAAATGGAAAAGGGCTTCAATCTATTATCTCCCTCTCCAAAAACTCACACGTCTGTATTCCCCGACAACGGCGCCAAAAACTTGATGCAATAGATCACGGCAGTGAACCGGTCGCACAAGTAATATAAAATGGGGGTTTTCACAAGTATCGATCTCACAAGGAACACAGTAAGGTGGAGTTAATTTCGAGGAGGACTTGAGATTGAAGTCCTCAGGTCGGAGCTAACTAAGGGGAGGTTTTGATGTTGCGGAAACAGAAAATAAAATGCTAACAACTACTCCTATGCAACGCCGCTATGCGATGCTTCGCCAGGCGGGATGGAAAACTAGTCGGGCCGCTATGCACCGAATCACTAGGCGGATGGACGAGAAGGCTAGCATATGAGGTGGTTAAAACAGCGGAATGAGGGTCGTAAGCACCTCTTCGCAACGCACGCCACTAGCAATTTCTAGTGCGGCAAGGGTGGATGGATGGTGTATGGACTATGACACACCTCAAGTAAATAACGAAAATACACAAAATCACATAGACATGATTGAATATAAACGTTTTACAAATAAGCATACATCATCTATAAATAAGGTTTACAACAACACATAAGCAACAATAAAGGAAGAACAAGTCAAGAGATCGACCGAATCCGAAGTCTTGCTTAGGATTCACGGATGGAATCGTCGGGTTGTCATTCCGCGTCCAAGCTCGGTCCTCAACTGCTTCCGGGATAGAGAAGGGCTGTCACCACCTTCCAATGGCCCGTCTTCTTCATCTTACGACAGCAGACGAAAGTTGAAAGCTTCCCTTTGCTTGATGGCTATGGCGTTGAAACTTGAAATGAACCGAAGAGATGATGGAGGAGGCCGAGAGGAAGCTCCGGCTTGGATTTGGCGGTAAACGCTTGCCCGGAGCACCTCCCTAGGGTGGAAGATGAAGGGGAATGGCGGAAACGGAGGAGGAAATGGGCGATCTGCGGATCTCCGTGTGGATCTCCGATTAGGCCGAGACCTACAGTATTTATACAAAAACAGAATTGAACAATGCGCACGATCACAGGCGCACGACCAGTGGTCGTGCGCACTATGTCCTGTGTTCGTGCGCACTGGCATGGAATAACAGGAAGACGAACTGGGATACTGCGCACGAGTAGTGGCGCACGACCAGTGGTCGTGCGCACTAAGTCCAATGGTCATGCGATTACCCAGACAGGACTCCAGAAATGAGGAATCAATGCACACGATCAGTGGCGCACGACCGGTGGTCGTGCGCAATATGTCCAGTGGTCGTGCGCTTACCCCAGGCTGATTTTGGAAAACGAAGAGTAGTGCGCACGATCGGGGGCGCACGACCAGTGGTCGTGCGCATTAGATCCCATGATCGTGCGCAGTATTCCTGTTTCACAACCACCCCGGAACACGCACACGACCACTGCACCGAGAGGAAAAACCAACCACTAATCTGTGCAGACATTCCAAACAATAACAAAAAGGAGTACAGACTAAAAGAATTACACAATACACAACCACGGGATAAAATGTGCACTTCCTATGGAAATAAAGACAGGATGCAATATATATGATATTGAACTAAAAGTGAAGTGCAACCGTGTGAAAACTAGCACAGATGAGTCCGAAAATAGGTATATAAAGTGGACTCATCAGGAACCTGCGTGTTCCTATAATTGTTGTTTGCAATTTTATTTGGTCGCTTAACGGTGTTTTGTACCACTATAGGTGTCCAGAAGTGGTGTTGGGCCGTCGGAAAGCCGCATTACTGAGGCTAGCAGTGCACCGGATGTTGCTCCTGCAACACCTCTATCGGCTAAGAACTTACGATTGGTGGCCGAAGCAGTGTTGGCCATGATAAATGCGCGGCCTGCAATGCAAACGCAGCAGCCCGCTCCTGCGATGGAGTAGGAACCTCTTCAAGAGGCTGAGCCGAGGAGAGTGGAACAAGTGGCAGTGGAACCGTTGGTGCCAAGGAGGGCAACCGAGAGGCAGCTTAAGCATGTAATGAGCTTTAACCCTCCGGTATTCTCGGGGTTGGGAACCCCATCTCAAGCTGAAGACTGGCTCTCCAGGGTGAAGAGAGTCATGACAGCAACGGAGACGGAGGAGTGGCAAATGACCACCATCGCTACGTTCCTTCTGGACGGTGAAGCGAGAATGTGGTGGGAAGGCTTGGAGCTGTAATTGTTGAGAGGTAGGCAACTTGTTGATGTCTCGATGGAGGAGTTCTCGAGATTGTTCTTGGCTAGATACCTCCCTTCGATGAAGAGGATAGCGTTGGAGAATGAGTTTCTGAAGTTGGTTCAGGGTGAGAGGAGCGTGGATGAATATCTCCATGAGTTTACTCGTCTGAGACGTTATGCTAGCTCCATTATTGTGGATGAGGAGCGCAAGACTAATCGCTTCTATGAAGTGTTGAGAGATGAGTTGAGGTTACTACTCTCGGGGCCGATGACGCAGGGTTTCTTAACCTTGGTCAATACTGCCCGGTCCTTGGAGAAGGACATGAAGATTGTACAAGCAAAGAAAAGCTTGGTTGATAGGAAATCTGAATTCAAAGTGCCGACTACTTCAAAGTCCAGCTATCGGAGGTCTTTTAAGAAGCATGGGACTTTGGGTCCAGCTCCTTCTGGTGCTTCTGGGGCGACTACGAGTCGGACCCCGGGCGCGTGTTTTACTTGTGGCAAGACGGGGCATTTTGCCCGTGACTGTTGGAGCGGATGTCCTAAGTCCGAGAAAAGGTCGGGAGCGACTTATGAAGAGAAGGGAAAGGTGGTGGAGTCGAACGCATCCCACTATGCTCCGGCCCAACCAAGGGACTATAATCTTGGCCAACAGGAGGCCATCAAACAGCTGATGTGGTGACAGGTACGGTTTAATTTATGACAAGTCAATTTCTTTAAATACTTGTTATGCGCATGTCACCTTACCACTGCTTGTTTAGGATTTGTATTGATTTGTGAAAATCCGGCACGAGCACTCTTCGATACGGGAGCTTCAAACTCCTTCTTGTCCGAAGGATTTATATCACGCATCGGAGCCCCTTCTTCGATGACGAAGGATAGGTTGGATGTGTTGTTGCCCAATGGGTGTTTGATGCGAGCGGTTAGGATCTGCGATGTTAAGATTCGTATTGGGGATCAGGAGTTCGACCTGCAGGTGTCTTTACTTCCGTTGGTGGAGTTCGACGTTATATTTGGCATGGACTGGCTCTCGGAGCAGCAGGCCGATATTGACTGCGGTCGCAAGGAAGTCAAGCTAGGAGCAAGTCGTGAGACGACTTTTACGGGCTTAAAGGGTCGAGCAAGACGTTGATGTCTGCTCTTCAGGTGGTGAAGGCGGTTCGTGCCGGTGCAGAACTGTTCTTCACACTAGTGGAGGTTGCGAAGCTGAAGCACGCGTTGGATAGTATTTCAGTGGTATCGGAATACCCTGATGTGTTCCCCGCAGTTCTTCCTAGAGCCCCGCCTCAGCGGGATATAGATTTCACGATTGAGCTAGTACCAGGTGCAAAGCCTGTGTCACGATCTCCTTATCGGCTAGCGCTTAAAGAAATGGCGGAGCTGAAAGTTCAACTGCAAGAGTTGTTGGAGCAAGGGTATGTGCGCCCGAGCTCTTCGCCTTGGAGCGCACCGGTCCTCTTTGTTAAGAAGAACGACGGAAGCTTGAGGCTGTGTATTGATTATCGGGAGCTCAACAAGTTGACGGAGAAGAACAAGTACCCGATCCCCCGGATTGATGATCTTTTTGATCATTTAGTAGGGTCGACGGTGTACTCGAAGTTGGATCTCAAGGCTGGGTACTATCAGCTGCGAATAAGGGAGAGTGATATCCCAAAGACAGCGTTTAGTACGAGATACGGGCATTATGTGTTTACGGTCATGCCGTTTGGGCTGATTAATGCGCTGGCAGTGTTCATGGATTTGATGAACATGACTTTCAGGGAGTACTTGGACCATTTTGTGATCATCTTCATCGACGATATTTTGGTGTACTCGCAAAGTGAGGAAGATCACTTCAAGCATCTTCATTTGGTTCTGGAGACGCTAAGGAGAAATCAGTTGTATGTCAAGTTCTCGAAGTGCGAGTTTTGGCTATCCTCAGTGGCGTTCCTCGGTCATATAATGAGTGGAGATGGTATTGCTGTGGATCCGGCGAAGATCGTTGCGATACGGGAGTGGTCTGAGCTTGCTACGATAGCAGAAGTCCGGAGCTTTTTGGGGCTTGCCGGCTATTATAGGTGCTTCGTAGAGAACTTCTCGCGGATAACGTTACCTCTCACTACTTTGACGAGGAAGGAGCATAAGTTCATTTGGATGTTGTAGTGCGTGCGAGCTTTTGAGGAGTTGAAGTGTCGGTTGACTACGGTGCCTGTGCTGAGTTCACCATGTGGGACCGAAGGCTATGAGATTTATAGTGATGCTTCGGGCAGCGGTTTGGGTTGCGTGCTACTACAACACGGAAGTGTAATAGCTTATGGCTCGAGACAGCTAAAAGTGCATGAAAGGAACTATCCGGTCCATGACTTGGAGTTAGCGGCCGTGATTTTTGCCTTGAAGCTGTGGAGACACTATTTGTACGGTGTGAAGATTGATATCTACACCGATCATAAGAGCCTGAAATATCTGATTGATCAGAAGGATCTGAATATGCGGCAGCGTAGATGGATGGAGTTCCTGGGGGACTATACATTTAAGATCCACTACGTGCCTGGTAAAGGGAATGCGGTTGCGGATGCGTTGAGTCACCGAGCCCCAGCTCAAGCCAATTGGCTATCGATGCATGATGAGCGGTTGGTGCGGGAGTTGGAGGCATTGGAGATTGTTTGTGTGGATAGGCAATCAAGTGCTGAAGCAGTTCTGAATTGGACAGAAGTCCAATATGACCTGGCTTATCGTATTCGGCAGGCTTTGGATATGGATGCTCATATGAAGCAGTTCATGATGGAGGCTCTGGATGGGTCAAATTCCCAATTCATCGTGGAGGACGGATTACTTTGGAAGGACGATCGTCTGTGCGTCCCAAGTGTGGGTAATTTGCGGGTGGAGTTGTTGTACGAGGCACACCATACCAAGTACTCGATTCACCCGAGGAGCACGAAGATGTACAGTGATGTGAAGAAACTATTTTGGTTGCCGGGTTTGAAGAAAGATGTGGCGCTCTACGTAGCGAAGTGCCAAACTTGCGCCGTGGTGAAGGCGGAGTGCCAAAAGCCGGGAGGATTTCTTAAGTACTTACCTATCCCAGAGTGGAAATTCGACGACATCTCTATGGACTTTGTGCACTTTTTGCCAAGGTCGCAAAAGGGGAATGATGCTATTTGGGTCGTCGTGGATCGGTTAACGAAGGTGTCGCATTTCATTCCGCATAGGAAGGATGATCCGGTGGAGAAGTTGGCAAAACTTTATGTGGATAACATAGTACGGCTTAATGGTGTGCCCCGCAGCATCGTGAGTGACCGAGATGGGCGGTTCACATCCAATGATTGGAGACTTGTGCAGCAAATGTTGGGAACAAAGCTGAAATTCAGCACAGCCTTCCATCCGCAAACGGATGGGCAGACCAAGAGGGTCAATAGAAACATGGAAGACATGCTCCGCATGTGTGTCTTGGATTTTGGAAAGCAATGGGAAGACAACCTTTATTTGGTGGAGTTCGCATACAATAATAGCTACCAAGCGAGTATTCAGATGGCGCCATTCGAGGCCCTATATGGTAGAAAATGTCGCACGCCGTTGTCTTGGTTAGAAACGGGTGAGTCAAAGTTGTATAAGCGATTGGAAGTGGAGGATGCTACTTCTTTGGTGAGAACCATTCGGGAGAGGTTGCTTATCGCTCAGGACCGGCAAGCGAAGTACTATAATGCCAAGCACAGGAATGTGGAGTTCGCTGTGGGCGACTATATGTACTTAAAGATCAAGCCGTTCAAGGGTGTCTCGCGGGTGTGGCGACTGAAAAAGCTAAGCCCGAGGTACCTTGGGCCGTTTGAGGTTCTGGAGCGAGTCGGTGAAGCGGCCTATCGGTTGAAGCTTTCAGTGGAGCTTAGTGGTTTACATGATGTATTCCATATTTCGGTGCTCTGGAAGGCAGTGCAAGAGCCTACGCAAGTGATCACGGTCGATCAAGTGCCGGTGGATAGTGGGTTGATGACAAAGGTCAAGCCCGTGCGGATTGAGGACTCGGAGGTCAAGCAGCTACGCAATAAAGAGATCAGGATGGTAAAGGTCCGGTGGGACAATTGCGGTCGTGAGGAGCTCTCTTGGGTGCAAGAGCAGACTATGCTTGACGAGTATCCGGAGTTGTTCCGCTCAGGTACAAATTTTGGTTTTGTACATATCTTTCCTTTATATAATTTCGTGGATGTAATTCTTTTAAGAGAGGGAGAGTTGTAACGCCACGAAACTCAAAAGAGCGACGAGGGATGTTTTGGGCCAGTTTTGGGTTCTGGCTGCAGGCACACGGCCTGGGACACGGGAGTGTCCCAGGGCGTGTCAAGCTTGTGTCGACACTCAGTCGGGAAGTCGACATTTTGATCTCGACATTGTGTCGAGACAGGGCACACGGCCTGCGACACGGGCGTGTCGTAGGGCGTGTCGACCTATGTCGACACTTAGCCCGCGAAGTCGACACTCTGCGTTCGACGAAGTGTCGAGACATGGCACACGGCCTGCGACACGGGCGTGCGCAGGGTGTGTCGACCCGTGTCGACACTCGTCCCAGGGAGTCTACGAACTTTGCTCGACGAAGTGTCGAGATAAGGCACACGGCCTAGGACACGGGCGTGTCCAAGGCCGTATCATCAGGTCGACGATCTTCGCTCGACGAAGTTTTGAGTGTCGAGACCGTGTACACGGCCTGGAGCCCAGGTGTGTTGAGGTGACACGGGCAAGGACACGGGCGTGTCCTAGAACCCGTGAAGTGCTCGGGTTGTTTTCGGGGAAAAACGATGGGGGTACACGGCCTGCCACACGGCCGTGTCAGGTGGAACACGGGCATTTCAGATCGAACAAGGGCGTGTTCGATACCCGTGTGCTGTTCCAGGAGAGCCGATTTTGACGGCGAATGAGGCACACGGCCCTGGACACGGGGGTGTGCCAGGCTGTGTGCGGTCCATATTGGGCATTTCAGTCCCGAATCAAAGCCATTCATTTCTTTAATTGATGATCCAATGGCTGGGGGTTGTTCCTGAAGGGATATACCCGGGATTGGACTTAGAAACCCTCACTTTTCATGAGTGGATATCTTTATAAAAGCTTAGAGAGAGAGGAGAGCCAAGGAAGGAAGAAGAAGCTAGATCCGGCCATTGGAGGAGCTTCGAATCTCCAAATCGCGAGCCGACTCCGGATCCACGGAGGCAAAGCTAGTGTTGTGCTTTTCATCCGCTTACTTTTCCATGGCGCTAAAGAGGAATTCTAGGGTAACGATCCTCTTCTTGAGCATGAGTAGCTCTCCTTCTTTGCATAGGAAGCCCGCTCTCGCGAGTTTGCGGTGAGTTGGAGGCGTTCCTTCGGGTAGATATTTGAAGTCCCCGTTGTTTAGAGTCCGTAAGCAAGAATGGACATAGGCATGATGTGTGATGCCTACCCGGACATGTTGGTCTGGATCGGTGATGTTGCATTGCATAAATGCCGGAGAAGACTCCGTGCTATTGGTTGTTTTTCGGGTTTTCTACATGGTAGATTGCAACAGGGAGCCTTGGGGATTAACCCAAAGGTGCACCCGGAAAACTGGGCGGATGCGTGATCTTGCCAACTTGGTGGCCTTAGAGCCAACTTGAACATAACCGAGTTATGTGAAATGTGATGGTAATGGGACTCGGGAGAAGTTTGACCCGCGCAAATGGCTTAAATTGTCATTGCGACGTGAGCACGGGTTAGATGGAACCGTACCCACTTCTATGTCGTTCGGGTTAAAGAGACCTAAAGTTACGTGGCACTTGTCGTTGGCATAGATTAGGGTCTTCGGCGGTCGATGGCTTAAATTGTCGTGACCTAGGCCAAGAAGACAAATTGCTCATAGGTTTGGCCGTCAAAGTGGCGGTGGTGAGTCCGGAATGTCTATGGCTTTAATTGACGTGACATCGACCGGTTCACCGAGAATGTGCCCTGAGAGCACGGGGCGTGTGGCCGTGCGTGCCAACGTCTATGATGAAATGAATATTGTTATTTATTGCTCGCTTATGCTAATGAAATGCAGGGAATGAGCATCGCCGCCCCGAGTTGGGGGCGGGATCGTTATAATTTGGTCAGCATTGCTAGCCGTTGCCTTGTTTTGCCACCATGCGGTGGTTTGTTGCTTGCATGTGCTGCTGGACCAAGCGTTCAATAGCGGGCTAAAGCCCAAGTGCGAAGCCGGCCCTCGAAGGCCTAATTAGAAGTGTTTACTGTTTTATTCCTGTATGACCGGCCTGCGTGCCGTGGTTTGTAAAACACGTAATATGAAGTGAACAATTTTTGTAAGGCCTTAAGGCTTGTACTAGTGTATGTATAACATTCCTATTTGGTTTTAGTGGACATTCATGATTTAGTGCTGGGTTCTTTATTGCAACTTTTATAAATTGCTTCCGCTAGAATGCTCTGTGTAGGACGTTGTGATTGGTTGGATGGTTTCCATGAGTAACCTCTCGGTCTGTCTGTGGCATACGACGTCGGGCCCCGGCCGGACCTACTGCTATATGCTATGCGACGGATAGGGGGTGTTACACTAGTGCTAACCGACCACAATCCATCTCAAACTCTATGAGAGGGTGTTTTTACTGACCATGGGGCTCTGGCCAAAGTCCCACCCCCTTTGGGTGAGGATTGGCCCCTCCATGCCCCAAACACTCTTTGCCCTAAATTAACCCATTAAGGGCCAAACTCTGGTCTCACCAAAACCTATCCAAATTAAATCCAATTGGTCTGAATGTTTAACCACAGTCAGGCCAGAACCCTAAGAGACAGACACCAAAAGATTGGTGGGTTTAGAGGTAATTAGATCCCTTAAATAATTCATGCAATGTTTATTAAATTTCTACAAAAATGTTAGGAAAAGTTGCTCCAAAAATTCTCATTTTTGGAAATATTATAGGTGTAGGTAAGAGTGACCCACAACCAAACTTTCAAGTCATTTGGATGGCTGGATTGATGGGGGCACTCACAATTAAGTCTATGATCAAGCGTATGTATATGCTGCACTATTTTGAGTGTTGTGGTCAAACCACTTAACTAACTGGGCTGAAATAAATTTTAAAACAAAGTAGACTCCAATGTCTACAACTTTTGTGACTGGCTACTTTTCCTAAAACGGCCTCTAACGGCCTCATTTAATGGCAGCAAAGCATTCATGTTAAAGAAATAATAAATTACTAAATTATATATATAAATATAAATAAGTTGTCCTGTTCATCTTCTCAAACCCGAACAGCAACCTGTAAAAAAAACCGCCCTAAGTCTGTAGCTCCTCCAAGCTCCTTTGCCAGCCACCCGTCCACCTCCCTGCCCAGCCACCGCCACCACCACCTCCGTTGAGGTGATGGCTATCGCCCGACGGTGGTTTGGCCGCCGGAGGTGGTGGTTTCCGGCGAACCCGCCACCATGATTTTTCTCGGAAAACTCCATTTTTTCTCACTTGGATCGGCTCGTTTGAGCCCGATTTCTCAGACTAATTTGATCTAAGATACTGGCACAAGGGGAGAGGAGGAGAAGCGGACCTTGTTTGGGGTTCGATGACGGCGGAGGCGGTGGTCGGCCATGGCGTTGTTCCTCTCCGGCGAGCTTGCCCGATTCCTCGATCCTCCACCAAAACCTTTGATCCAATACGTTATTTTGACTGCCAAGGACTTTTTGAAGGTGATGGGAAGGTCAGAAATTGAAATGGGGGGCTGTATAGGGGAATTTTTATTTTTCATGGGAGAGGAGGTGAAGGGTTGGTTGGCCATGGTGGTTGGGCTCCCCCCATTAGTGTTGGTTGGCTGGCATTGATAGCATCATCATCCCAAGAGGCAAGGGAGTTGAATGGGGACAATGGAGAGCTGAATGGAGTGGCCCATTGCCTCCCTCCATAACTGCTCTCTCTTTTTTCCTCTTTCTCTCTCATCCATTAAGGAGAAAACTCACATTTTCTCTCTCCTAGTCACCCCCTCCGAAATTTAGGTGGCAACCCACATAAATATCAGCCTCCTAAAGTTAATGGGCCACTCAAGTTGGGCTTAGCCTAAGTGGCTTGGGCTTGGTTAGGTCATTTAGACTAGTTTGACCTATTTTAGGGTTGAGTTGACTTTTGTCAATTTGACCATTTGGGTCAAGCCCAATGGGTCTTTGGTGAGCCATTGGCCTCCCCTAAGGTCTAGGTAGACTTTTTTAGGGTTGGTTTGACACCTTGTAGGCCACTTGACCCTTAATAAGGGCACTTTGACCACTTTGGAGCTAGAGTTGACTTTGGTCAACTTGACCACTTGAGTTGACCCAAATGGGTCCTTAGTGACCTAATGTACCTTTTAAAAGGTTAGGGAGGTTTAGGTGGGATTATTTTGGCAAGTTGGAGGTCCATTGGACCCAAATAAGCTACTTTGACTATTTTTGCATTAGGGTTGACTTTGGTTAACTTGACCTTTTAAGTTGACCACAATGGATCCTTATGGCTCTAATGTACCCCCTATTGGGTTAGGGATGTTGTGGTGGGGTTATGGAGTCATGGTGAAGCCCTATGGTCATCCTAAACTATTGTTTATAATTCTACTATTTGCAAACCATGGTGATTTCCAACTTCATGCATAAGCTCACTTGATCTTCTTGGGCTTCCTAGGGTTTTGTCATGACCTAGTCATGACAAAACCACTCTTAGGGGTCTAGTTGGAAATGAGATGTTACACAGCATGACTTATTAAATTCTATACAGTTCTAGCTAATGGGCATATGAAAATTAAAATGCACAGGTAACTGGCCTAATATTCGTTGCGGTAGTAGGTACCGATACGGAGATAGAGCAGTTACCCCTCTAGCTAAATAGCAATACCTGCCCAACACAGGTAGAGGAAATAAGAAATAAGAAGAGAAGGAGCACTAGTCCTCGCTCATCTTATCACAAAATAAATCCTTGCCTAGCAAGGTATCGTCTACAGGGAGACTGCAGGAGGAGAAAGAGATGAATGGAGCTTCCTCAACAGAGGAGGAATCAACCTCCTCGCAAAAGAGGATGCTATCATCCATGACTCGAGCTGCAAGATCCAAGTCCTCCTGAAGCACCTGCGAAGACTCAACCAGCACAGGCTCGGATACAGAAATGGGATCAAGAAATAAAGGAGATGAATAACTAAAAGAATCAGAAATAGGGGGAGTGGTCCCGGTCTCACTCCCAGCAGGATCCAAACATAGCTCATCGTCCGTGTCATATGAGTCATGGCGCGGGGAATCCGAGACTCGAGGTCCTCGGTGGCAAGAGAAATGGCCTCGTTGATGAATTGTAAATATACGCATTTTTTTGTACATTAATTTAGTCGTTTCCATTTCTTTTCGTCATTTTTTCATGTTTTTGCTTAATAAATTGCTCCTTTTTTGTAAATAATTTTGCTGACTTGCTTTATTTTTATGTTTCAGAAAATATCAAAAATCTGCCAAAAATTGCAAAGTCATGCCCGTGACATATTGGTCACGCCCGTGACCAGGGCGTGACACGTCAAATTCCAGTGAAATCAGCAAATTTTGAAGAGAAAAGCTTGACACGCCCGAGGTCATGCCCGTGTCACCCGACACGGGGCGTGACCCAAGCCCGTGTCCACTCGCTCGACGTTTTCAGCTCGACAATCGTCGACCTCCTCGAGATGCCTAGCGTCACGCCCGTGACCCAGGGCGTGACACCTCCACCCGCTCGACGATTTTCAACTCGACATTTTCCGCTCGACGTTTGTCGAGTGTCGACACCAGCCGACACGCCTAGAGTCACGCCCGTGACCTAGGGCGTGACATCTCCACCAGGCCGACAAGACCCGTGCGACGACTTTCGGCACAACCCGCGCCCAGATCCACCTCCTTGACTCGCCCACCGTCACGCCCGTGACCTGGGGCGTGACCGCCGCGAGACCGACACGTGTCCAGCCCGAAGTCAAATTTCCAATCACATCGCTGGCCGCCATCATGAATAGTGTCGACACGCCCCCTGACACGCCCGTGTTAGAGGGCGTGTACTTGTAAATTTTTTGTCTATAAATTCAGAGCTTCTGCTTGAGTTCTTGTTACCTTTTTGGATCCATTTTGCTTAGGAGTTATGCTGCTGGGATGAATTCCAATGCTTTGTAAGGGATATTTTCTCCCCCTCTTTTTAGCGTTTTGTTTTCGTTCCTTTGTAATCGTGTTTTTACTTAATAAAATGTGTTATTTTTGTCTCTTTATATGGTGTTGGAATGAGTCTAAGCAACACTGTCTTAAACAATCTTATTTTTCATTTTGTTTTAACTTAGTTTTTTTCGCTCCTTTTTATACGTGTGTGTGTGTGTATGAGAGTAAAATGTTTTTTCTTCTTTTTATTGTTAAGTAGATGTTTTCATCTTCATAATAGTTATTTAGTTTTTGTTCTAAAACCAGTCATTATAAACTATAAAAACGATTTTAAAGTGGTTTTGTCATTTTCATTTCACTTAGACTTTTTAGTTTTGTAAAACATTTCGTCCTTTTTTCTTTTCTTCCACTTTTTAGAAGTTTTTATAGCATTATAAGAATGTAAATATTGTTATTTTGTTTTTCCAAACACTTGTATTTTTCCTTTATTTTCCAAAACTTTTGCTCTTTTAAGTTTTTCGTTCTCTTTTTACGCATTTCTACCGCATTCTAGCGGTAGAAATGTATTCGTTTCAATTTTTTGGGCATTTTCATTTTGCGTTTATTTGCAAACCTTTTTG
Source organism: Platanthera guangdongensis (assembly GCA_039583875.1). Taxonomy (NCBI): domain Eukaryota; kingdom Viridiplantae; phylum Streptophyta; class Magnoliopsida; order Asparagales; family Orchidaceae; genus Platanthera; species Platanthera guangdongensis. The sequence continues at coordinate 135,827,331 of CM077147.1, forward strand.
CCCAGTTTATTTTTATTTCATCTTTTTACGCATTTTTACCGCATTCTAGTGGTAGAAATGCAGTCGTTTTAATTTTTCGTCAACTTAGTTTTTCTTAATTTTTTCGCTCATATGTGTATGCGCATTTATTTCCGCCTACTCGTTAAGAGTTAAATGGCGCTTGCTTAGTTTACTTTCTGTAGAGTGCGTGAGTTTGTAATTTTCTTTATTTCCGCCTACTCATTCGAGTTAAATGGCAGGTATTTATTTTCCCTACTCATTTGAGTAGCATTTGTGTGTGTTTTTTTCATTTATGTCGAGAGAGTGTGTGCGTGAGTTTTACTTTATGTCGAGTGTGTGCTTGCGTTGCATTTATTTTGTCCTACTCGATTTAGTAGGACCCGCATTTATTTTCTCGTACTCATTTGAGTAGGACTTGCGTGTGTGCGTTTTACCGCTTTCTTTCTCCCGCCCACGCATTTGCGCCGGGACTCGCAATTTACAGCTTTCTTCAGTCCTACTTGTTTGGGTAGGACTTGCAATTTTCAGCTTTCCTTTACTGCTTTATTTTACTGCTTTCATTTCCTGCTTTCCATTTTCTGCTTTCTTTTCTGCTTTTCCCGCAAGCCGTCCCCATTCCGATGAGTGGCTAACTGTTCTTAGCCCTCGATATCGAAGGGCATTGGGACAGATAAAATAGCTTAAAATAACTAAAGGTCTAATTTTTCTAATTAATTAAAAGTACTTAAGGTTTGCCCGGGGTTAACGACGCGTAGGACCACATATCGATGTGTGGGCCCTATTTCCGTAGTCCATATGCTAGCTAGCCGAGAGGCCGTGCATATGGACCGATCACCCCTTGGCAAAGAGAGTTCCGCACTAACCCTCGAGAGAGGAGGCACGCCAACTCTACCGGATTGGGTTCCCCACCCAATAGTGGGGTTCGTAGCGTAATGCGGGCGTTAAGAGGAATCCTTCGTCGGACGAGAGACCGGTCGAATAGTCTTAGCGTTCCGGTGAGCGATAGCCCTATAACTAGGTGAGCTCATTTTAGTGGAACCTCCACGGCCAAGTCTCCGCCTTAATTAATTAGAAATTTAGGAGCTCTTTTTATTTAAAGTCTATTTTAGTTCAATTGTTTTTTCGGTGCCATCGAGATAAGCTCTTCATCGGCACCACCTTATTGCTTTCCTTTTATGACTTTTATCTTCTGTCATTTTTATTATATATAATATATAACCCGACAAGTTAATTATCGGTAAAATAATAGTCCCCTCCAGGGAAGAGTAGAAATAATCGAACCGACCCCGAGAATAATACGACCTCGATATTCTATCCAGAATATCATGTACTACTCACGATAGGTGCACTTGCCTCCTTTCGTTAAAACTCGATCACACCCGTTTTATATCCAAAATAAATAAATACGCGCGCCCCATTTTCTAAATAAAACCACTTCCGCTCTACTTAAATAAAACCGCCCGGGGCGCCGCGCTTCATAAATAATTTTTGGAGTTTTAACGCATCACTCGTCCAATAAAGAGGTGCAAACCTCCACATCAGAAAGAGGGTATTCCTCACCCCACAGAGGTGCGTCATAGTGCTCTGAAGATCCACACTCTCCATCGGAGAAAGTAGAGTCCTCATCCCACTTCGGTGCAACCTCGGGCTCTGAATCACAATCCAGCCTAACATCATCAACCGACTCACTAAAAATAGGGATAGATAATTCTTGCAAAGAAGGAGAAGGAATAACAAAATCAGAGAAAATATGTGTGGGTTCCTCCGTGGGTGAATCAACAAGAGGGGAAGAATGCATAAGGAGAGACGGTACCACAATGTAGTCACACCAATCAGCAGAAAGTCTGATGGGTATATCCATTGTAGTCCCCCATAGACAAGGTGGTGTTGCGAATATATGATCAGAATCAGAAGGGGCGGCCATTTGAAAGGGTGATAAAGTGAATCAGATACCCGGTTCATCATCCTCCTCCAACTGGCGCTGAAATTCTGTGCAATCTTTCAACACGTGCTCGGTGCTACGACAACACAAACACCATTTTCCATGACTCCTCGGTCCAGGTGGGACCGGAGAGGAAAAAGAAAAAGATGAATGCGTAGAAGAGTAGTGACCATAAGACCTGGGTTGGGTGTATGAAGTACCATAGGAATATGGTGCTCCATACACAGAACCACGAGAATTATGCTCATAATCATCAGTGGGGCAATCATCACTACCATGCTTATAATCCCCCACACCATCGGCAACGGATATTCATATAAGAATACATGGTACAACAAGAAGAATTCACCAACAGAAAGTTTCTAAAAAATAATTAACTACACAGCACAGGTAAAAGAATAGGAAAACCTGCTACAGAAAAATTAAAACTAGAAGATCAACAAATAAAAACAAGAAACAGATTTTAAAAACTAAAGCAAAGAAGAAACATGAAATATACAAATAGAAAAGGGCTTCTATCTCCTATCTCCCTCTCCAAAAACTCACACGACTGTGTTCCCCGGCAACGTTGGCAAAAACGTGATGCTATAGATCACGACAGTGAACCGGTCGCACAAGTTATATAAAATGGACGAGTGTTCCCAAGTATCGATCTCTCAAGGAACACAGTAAGGTGGAGTTAATTTCGAGGAGGACAAGGATTGAAGTCCTTAGGTCAGAGTTAACTAAGGGGGGTTTTGATATTTGCGGAAAAAGAAAATAAAAGGCTAACAACTACTCCTATGCAACGCAGCTATGCGATGCTTCGCCAGGCGGGATGGAATACTAGTCGGGCCGTTATGCACCGAATCGCTGGGCGGATGGATAGGTAGGCTTGCAGATGAGGTGGTTAGAACGACAGAATGAGGGTCGAAAGCACCTCTTCGCTACACACGCCACTAACAATTGCTAGTGCGGCAAGGGTGGATGGTGGTGGATGGAATATGGCGCACCTCAAGAAAATATAACGAAAATACAAATCACAAAGACATGATTTAATATAAGCGTTTTACAACTAAGCGCACATCATCTATAAATAATGTTTACAATAACACATAAACAACAATAAAGGAAGAACAAGGCAAGAGATCGACTGAATCTGATGTGTTGTTGAGGATTCACGGTTGGAATCATCGGGTTGTCAATCCGCGTCCAAGCTCGGTCCTCAACTACGTCCGGGGTAGAGAAGGGCTGTCACCACCTTCTAATGGACCGTCTTCGTCATGTCACGGTAGCTGATGAAAGTTACAAGCTCTCCTTTGCCTGATGGCTATGGCATTGAAGCTTGAAATGAGCTCAAGAGATGATGGAGGAGGCCTAGAGGAAGCTCCGGCTTGGATTTTGCAGTGAAAGCTTGCCCGGAGCACCTCCCTTGGGTGGAGATTGAAGGAGGATGGCGAAATCCCTCCTTAGACACAAAAACTGCGGAGGAAAAATGAGCGATCTGGAATTAGGGCGGCACTTGCATATTTATAGAAAGCAGAATTGAACAATGCGCACGATCACTAGCGCACGACCAGTGGTCGTGCGCACTATGTCCAGTGATCGTGCGCACTGGCATGGCAGATTAGGAAGAAGAACTGGGGTACTACGCACGAGCAATGGCGCACGACCGGTGGTCATGCGCACTATGTCCAATGGTTGTGCGATTACCCCAGACAGAACTCCAGGAAAAGAGGAATCAATGCACATGATCCGTGGCGCACGACCGGTGGTCGTGCGCACTATGTCCAGTGGTCTTGTGTATGCCCAGGCAGAACTTGGAAAAGGAAGGCAAGTGGGCACGATCATCGACGCACGAGCAGTGGTCGTGCGCAGTAGATCCGATGATTGTGCGCAGTATTGTTGTTTCCAAACACTCCCGAAACATGTACACAACCCCTGTACCAATAGGAAAAACAAATCACAGATATGTGGAGACATTTCAGGCAATCACAATAAGGAGTACAAACAATAAAAGTACAAAAATACACAACACAGGCCAAAGTGTGCACTTCCTATGGAAATATAGATAAAAAGAAATATGAACGATATAGAACTAAAAGTGAAGTGCAAACGCGTGAAAACTAGTCCAGATGAGTCCGAAAAAACCTATATAAATCGGACTCATCAAAGCCATAGTCTGATACCAAATTGTAACACCCCCATCCGTCATATGAGATATAACAGAAGGTCCGGCCTGGGCCCCATGCCATATACCACGGACAGCTAGTCGAGTTACGTATTAATTCCAAAATACTGCCTAAGGAACACGCGTCCTAACTCAGAGCATTCTAGCGGAAGCTTTTAAAATAGTTATAAGAACCCATGGCACAACATGAATATCCACTAAAAACCCATAACAGGAATGAGCGTACAAATACACAAAGTACTTGGTGTTATGGCCTTACAAGAATTTTACTATAAATAATACATGTCTTCCAAACATCGGCACGCAGGTCGGCCGCACATGAGCATAAAAGTAAACATTGGCTTTTGGCCTTCGAGGGTCGGCTCAGCAACATGGGCGACAACCCGCTAATTGACACTAGGCTCTGTAGCACCTGCAATCAACATTCCGCCGCAATGGTGCCAAACAAAACCAACGGTCAGCTAAAGCTGACCAAATTATAACGACCCCACCCCTAAATCGGGGCGACGGTGCTCCTTCCCTGCAATTTATTAGTATAACCAAACAAGATAGTGAACTTACAATTTAAGCACACTTCACCACATGCGTAGGCACGCACGGCCACACACCTGGTGCTCTCAGGGCACATTCTCGGTGAATCTGATCCATTACGTGGCTTCACCACCGCCCCCAAGATGGCAAATAGCGTGAGCATTTTAGTCTTTCCGGCCGAAGACTAAGACTCGCCCTCTATGCCAAAAGTAAGTGCCACGTACCTTAGGTGATGGCGACAGCCACCACGACGGACAACTTGGTGATGAAGATGACGTCCATGGCGCACCGGCAAAAGACTTGCGGCGTCGTGGCGGTCACAGATACAATCTTCGCCCACGCAACAATATTTGAATTTAATTTATCTTGCTAGTTTGTGGTCTGCATTTATCTTGCTAGTTTGTGGTTTGTATTAAACTATTTTATTTCTGTAATTTTGAACTTATGGTGCGCGTTTAGCCACTAATTATGGGCTGCTAACAGCCCCTTGGATGTAAGCCTTATATAAGGCCAAAACTTTTTTTTTTGTCATTTTAGACAAATATTGAAATCACCCAAGGAATTCTCCAACCCTAATTTTCTATCTTCCCCCCTCCCTCTCTCCTTGCCGCCGCCTAAGGGGTCTCCCCTCCTTCAAGCTCTTAGCCGCCCCCCTCTCTTCTAATTCTCTTTTCTTCCCTCATCCCTCTTCCTTACTACATCCTCTCATCCACGTTCCTATCCAGCAATCTCATAGGTTTTCGGCCCACCTCGGAGGAGAAGATACAAGTGCAAGAAAGAAAGGCTTGGGTGAACTTCTATGGCGTGAAGCAGGGAAGACGGACCAGTTATTCATCCATGGTGCACTTCCCGCGGATTTCGAGGGAATAGCGATTATTTCTTGTGGATCCAAACATCTCGGATCTACGTTTCCGAGAGGGTTAACGAAATTCCTACTCAAGAGATTTTCCCTCTTTGATTGTTCTTGTGGTGGATGATTTTTGCGTGGATTTTCGAAGTCTTAATTTTCACGGTATTTCTCATAATAGATTTGTGATTTTAGTTTGTTTTCCGATAACGCCCGAGAGGATTGGCGATCCTCGCTTTTTCTTTAGTTGGGTTAGATCGTACCACTTTCGAATCGTGATTTATTTGGTGGATCTATTTTGGTACAACTCCAAGCTTGTCGGAACCAATATTGTTCCTTTTAGCCGGAGAGGATTTTATCTCTGATCCACTTGCGGTTTGGCTACCCGTAAGTTAGCGCGAGAGATAAATAAAATCCATTGTATTTGCTGTGTTTCGTTAGTGTGTGGAAAAGTGGGTGTTGAACGTAGTGAGAGTCGTCGATACGTCGTCCGTATAGGATCTCTTAGGACGGGACTACAACAATTTTGGTATCAAAGCGAGGTTGTGTTGATTTCTCAATCGACACCATCCTTAAATCTTTCTGTCGTAGGGTTTTCGACTCTCACTTGGTTGTGCATGATCCGTAATTTACAACTTAAACCTGAAATTTCTATAATCTGGTCTGCGATTAGCAAAAACAAAAAAAATCTCCTGCAGAAAAATTACAAATAAATTCCGGAGAACTCTCCTTATTTTTTTTAGAACAAAAGCCTGAAAAAGTATTATTGTTTGCCCAGTCGATAAGTGTTAAAAAATCCAACTTTATAAAATTATTCTGGTCTAAACCACCATTTCTCATGTTGTTCATGCGCACTAGGCTTTGCACGGAGTATCCCCCATCCACTTCAAATATGACAGACGACCGTGATAATGAGCACGCTTCGGCAACAATCGCGGAGATTCGGGAAGAGTTTAATGTTAGGTTCGATGCACTCACCCAATTAATACAAGGGCTAGCGATAAATCAAGCGGCACCTCGAAATCACGGCGTTGGGATAAATCGACCGGGTCCCCAACCCCAGGCATCCAACCAATGAGAAGAAAGACAAAACCAACCTCGTGATCAGGACGATGAGCAAGTACCTCGAGACCCTTATGAGTTCGATGTAACTACGGCCGTTAAGATTGATCCACCATCGTATGATGGTATGGGTGAACCCCAAGTATTTCTAGACTAGAACATGGAGATCGATTGCTATTTTGAGTGGCACATCCTTACGGACAGTGAGAAGGTGCGGGTTGCATTGATGAAACTTCTGGGTAGGGCCAAATCGTTCTGGGCGAACGAAGAGAGGCCTTTAGGCACCGTAAATGGAGTACCACCAATTGGGTGGGCTGCCATGAAAGCACTCCTGACTGACCAATTTGTTCCTGCGTATCACCGAAACCAAATGTTTCACGAGTTGTCCACCCTTTATCAGGGGGGCAAATTGGTAGCGGAGTACATGGGACTCCTTAAGGATATAATGGTGCGTTGTGATGTCCGAGAAATGCCTGAAGTTACACTCTCCCGTTTTCGTAAGGGACTCAACCCAGACATTCAAGGCAAGCTCCTGCGTTATGGTCATATGGACCTTAACACGACATTCAATGCATCCTTGGATATAAAAAAGCACCATGCCTAGAAGTCCAAGGGACAAGCATTACAGAAGGAAAACTCCATTTTCGGACACCGCCCCTTCCCAGAAAACCGCGAACTCGGCGGACACAGTTGGCGAACACAATGAGGCTGAAAAATCATCCCCCAACTCCCAAGAGCCCATCATTAACCTTGATGAAGATATGTGAACTGCGGGAGAAGAGGTTGGCAAGGACGCGCCTTCAAAGGCATTGATCGCTGCGAACCTTGAGACGGTCCGCGAGAGCCAGCCCGATTTAGGAAAGGCTGCCGCGGACTCTGCCGAGAAAAGAGCTTCTAGAAAGAAGAGGAAGAGGGACGGGTCGACCGTGGCTGAGCGGGTTGAAAAGTGAGCGATGGAGAAGAACATCTCCAAGCGGACTGGAGACGTGGACTTGCAGCACAGACCGCGCGAGAAAGAAGTTCCTGAAAGCGAGTTAGTTACTCAGGAGGCTCAAATCCAGGGAGATAATTCCCTCTCCACGGTCAGTTTATCTACGGATGAGATACTAGATTCCATTGATGTCGATCAATTTGATCTGATCAACGAATCCCTGCTGGGTGCACTGTAGCAACCTGAAGTGGAAATCCTTGGGGTCAAGGGCGACAAACTCCTCTCTTTATCCGCTGCTGATGAAAAAGAGAGGGAAAGGCTGAAAGCGAAAATAGAGGAGCAAAAGAAGCAGATCGCTGCCCACGTAGCTACTGTCGAGGTGGCCTCGAAGCAGGTCGTGACGGATAAGAATGCTGAGGATCTGCGGACTGCTGCAGAGCTATTACAGTCAGGTAATCTTCAACCGGCGCCTAAATATTTTAAGCGTCAGTGGATTTACAGGTCGCCGAAGCGGAAGTCGAGGCCGATTAAGATCATCACCAAGACCGAAGATATTGTTGTTTCAAAAAGTTCTGCTGCTGAACAAAGAGCTAAAGTCCATCGCGAATGGAAGAAGCGGTTAAGCATCTTTGACCCGGAGCGGGCAAGGCGGCCTGTCTTTTTCGATATTCGGCAACTTGCTGCTGCTTTGTCCCAATGTGATCTTTTTTCCTGATTCTTTGAGTCCGTTGCGGACTATATTTGAATGTGAAATTGACCTTCTTTGTTGCAGGTAGAAAGTCTCCACCGGGCTCCGTCGAGAGTGGGCAGATTGTGGTTATGCCCAGTACTGGTGTTGACGCGATCTTGCCTGAGGAATCCGCAAGAGATGAGCAGCACAACCTGAGCGACATCAGGGAGTTACAAAGGAAATTTCAAGCTGAAATTCAGAATATTAAAGCGGAGTTAAAGAAGGTGGAAGAGAGCGAGAAAGCATCCGCGGAGCGTGAGAAAGCCCTAAAGGACCAGATCGCCAGCATCTCAAGGGCGCTGGAGAGGTCCGATAGGGAGAAGAAGAGGCTCGCTGATGATGTCCGCTTCTACAAGGGCAAGCACTTGGCGTCGGCGCGGGAAGAAAAGGGGAAGCCGGATGCTGAGGTCGCTGAGCAAAGATCGCGATTGCCGGATCGCGTTGCTCCGGAGGTCGCAGCATCGGCAGGTTGTGGCCAACAGGTCGCGGATGAGGAGTTGAGGCCGGCAATGGAGCCGATGGTTCCCATTAGTCGGGTAGACCGGGAGGCTGCTCATATGCACCGGACTATCAACTCTATTCATCACCACATCTGTCGCTTGTACAACGAAGTCCTCCAAATAAGCGACAAAGCTGCGCACTTGTGCAGAGATAGGACTGTTGGGTACATTGGAATATATGTACCTGATTTGAAGAAGCCTCACCCTACTCAATGATATACATCAAGGTGTATTTGATGTGCTTTGAGTTTCTTTGTGCAGGTTAAGTAACTGCAGGTTTGCAGGAAAAGTTTCTAAGTCCATGTGTCGACACCTAAAAGAAAAGTGTCGACACTTAAGAAGGCTTGTGTCGACACCTAGAGAAGATGTGTCGACACTTGGAGTAATTGTGTCGACACCAGGAAGGCAGAGTCAACACCAGAAGAAAAGTGTCGACACATACAGGTTGTGTCGACACACAATGAAGAATTGTCTACATAATCAGTGTCGACACTTAGAAGCAGTGTCGACACTCAAATAAACTTTGTCGACAGCAGAAAGTGTCGACACTAGGAGGCTGTGTCGACACTCAGCAAACTTCAACAAAGTTTAAGTACAAGAGTCGACACAAAGGAGATGTGTCGACACTCAGCAAAGTCTCAACACATGAAGAATGTGTCGACACAAAGGAGATGTGTCGACACTCAGCAAATGTTTCAACACAAGAAGATGTGTCGACACTTAAAAAGTTTCAACACAAGAAGATGTGTCGACACAAAGGAGTTGTGTCGACACTTAGCAGAAATCAACTAAGTATTGAAGGAGAAGGACTTGTGTCGACACACAGAATCATTGTCGACACATTCTGAAGAAGCAGTGTCGAGAAGCTATTCCAACAACATAAGGAGTTGTGTTGACACCATGAAGGCTATTGTCGACACTTAGTCTACTTATGTCGACACATAGTCTATTTGTGTCGACACATAAAGACTATTTGTCCCGACACTTTCAGACAGTGACAGAGATTTCAAGAAGTGACTAGATGACTTGACAGCTGCCATTTCAACCGGTCAACTGCTACTGTCAGAGCTGTTAGAAGATTGTTAGAAACCCGATCAGCCGGTCACCATGAAGAAAGCTTATATAAAGGCTTATTCCTTCAACAGAAGAAGATCGAGAAAGCAATCAATAAAGTTAAAAACAACACAATAAGAAGAAGACCTTCAAGAGAAGATCTAAGAAGTTGGAGAGAGAGAGCTCCTTCTAAGAAGACTAGCTGTTGAACCAAGCTGATAAGGAAGATTCAGATTGATATCAGAAACTTAAGACAGTAGTTGATTGAAGATCATCTGCATAGAGATACAACCCTACTGTGTTCTAATTCAAGAAGCTTTGAAGAAGGCCAAGGGAGGTTGATCTTTCCTAAGTTCTTCTAAGAACTCATCAAGAAGCCAGTCAACTCATCTCTCTCTATCTAGAGTTGTGGTCATATACTTTGTATTTTCTAATTTCTGTAGGATCTTGTATAGATCTGAGTTGTAAGCCTAAATCTATAAAGGCTGAGGTAGGGCCTGTGAGCCTGAGTGTAGGAGAATCATTTCTCTGAGTGTAGGCCTTGTTGAAGGCTGAGGTAGGGCTGTTGTGGCTGAGTGTAGGTCTTGTTAAAGACTGAGTGGTAAGGCTTTTGTGCCTGAGTTGTAGGAGTGGGATCACTCTGAGTTGTAGGAACCTATTTGGGGTTCTGAGTTGTAAGATCTGAGGATCTGAGGAGAAGTGGAGAAGTTAGGCCGAATCTAGTACACTACTAGATAGGCGAAGGGGGAAAGTGGATGTACCCAGACCTTGGGGAACCACTATAAAATTTGTCTGTTCTCTGTGTGTGATTAATTCTGTGATTGCTGTGTTATCTGTGCTGAATTGCTGTAAAGAATTGCATAAACAGGTCTAATAATTCAGTGTTTCTGCCTTAAAAGTTAAAAAGATTGAGTGCACTTATTCACCCCCCCCCCCTCTAGGTGTTTAGGCACTAGTTCTTTCAAGTGGTATCAGAGGGAGGTTACTCAAAAAGGACATAACAATTTGAGTAAAGATCCTGGAGGCAGGATCAGCATAATCAAGAATCAAGAAAATGGGTTCAATTGAGAATCACAAAGAGCTAGGATCCATGAAATTGCCAATCTGCAGAAAAGAGATTTTTGACATATGGAAAGAGAGGGTTAGACTTTTTATGGAAGCCTCTGACCCAAGAATTTACATTACAGTCAAAGAAGGGTCATATGTGCCAACGAAAGTATCTGTTCTAGATGCCAATCAGAGAACTCCCAAAGACTATTCATAAATGACCAAGGATGAAATAATTCTGGCCACTATGGACAAGAGGGCCCAGAATATTATTGTAAGTGCAATTGATGATGCCACATTTCAGAATGTGATTCATTGTAAAACATCAAAGGAAATGTGGGACACACTGATAGTCTATATGGAGGGATCTGAAGAGGTAAGACAAGACAAGAAGTCTTTATTAAATCAAGAGTATGAAAGCTTCAGACAAGGCAGGTCTGATAGCATAACTGAATGCTACAAGAAATTCTATAGGATAGTCAATGAATTGATGTCCTATGGAAGAGAGTTCAGCAATTATGAGTTGAATGATAAGTTCTTGAGATCTCTGACAAAGTACTGGGACACCAAGATTTGTGCCATAAGGGAAATGGCCAAATTAGCTGACATACCTCCTCCAACTTTGTTTTGAAAACTGTTATCTTATGAGATGCACTTAATGGTAAGGAAGGAGGAAGAAAAGACTACTAGGGTGGAGCACAAAGAAAGAGATATGGCCTTCAAGACTGAAGCCACTAGGAAATATAAAATCAAGTCTCCATCTCCACCTCAAAAAGTTACTGAGGTTGAGACAGATACTTCAGATAGCAAGAAGTCAGAAAGCAGTGAAAGTGATGAAGACTTTGCTGCATTTACTAGGCATTTTCAGAAGTTTCTAAAGAAGAAGCAATGGAGGTCCAAGCCATCCACTTCACAGCCAAAAGATGACTACTACCAGAAAAGGAAGTCATCAAGGAATGACAGGAGAAAGTCCAAGTCTAGTAAAACTACATCCTCAAAAATAGTATGCTATTGTTGCAATAGACAAGGACATGTAGTAGCTGATTGTCCAGAAAAGAGGAAAGAGTCCACTGACAAGAAGAAGACTCAATTTAAGGGCAAAAAGGAAAGGTCCTTTGTTGCTAAGAAGGATAAAAGTCTGACCGATATGTCATCTTCAGAAACAGATTCAGAAGCTGAAGCCTATATTGGCTTGTTTGCTGAAGAAGAAGAAAATGAGTTCATGTAGCTAATTAACTCAATTTATGAGCATGAGGACATTCAGTGCAAGGGACTGATGGCCTTATCAGAAGGAGACAAGATCCAGGATCAGTTAGGACCAAGTAAGGTACAAATTTGTTCTTCTAGTTCAAGTTTGAGTGCTGGATCAGAATCAGATACATCAGCATCAAGTGATGCGAGTGGATCTGAATCTGAAGGAGACATTCATCAGTTGATTGATGAATATAGAGTATTGTTGCAGGGTTTGAAGAAAAGCAAACTCTTGGCCAAAATTCAGGCTAAGGAGATTGCTAGTCTCAAAGTGGCTGCAATAGATTTTGACAAGTTGCTTGATCAGAATCTAAATGAAATAGCTAGGCTGAAAAACATTACTGTTATTCAGATGAGTACTATTACATTCAAGAATGATCAAATTAGAAATCTGGAGGCTAGACTTCAGAAGGAGAGAGATATTGTAGCAAGTTTTTCTAAAGCAAAATCTGTTCTACCTTTGATAGATGAGTTTGTATCTCATAAGGGTAAAACTTGATTGGGGTTTACAAAACCTGCCTGGACAGTAAAGTCCAAGTCTAAGGGCAAAGCCCCAGTACTCAACAAGAAGCCTGCTGTAGATAAAACAGCCAGGGTTGTACCTAAACAAAGGTACAACAGATTTGAGTGCTGGTGTTGTGGCAAGGTAGGCCACTTTGCCATAGACTGTTGGCACAATTCAAGTGTCAAGGAGAGTAGCAAACTGCCTGTTAGAAGATCTACAGGTAGTTTTGTTAAAAGTCAAACTAACCTGCACCAAGGACGCAAGAATTATTTGGGTTCTAAGGTTAACTAATCTGTTTTGCAGGTGAGTCCAAGTGGCCATGCCCCTATATGGTACTTGGACAGTGGATGTTCCAGGCATATGACTAGAACTAGGGGATTGCTGAAGGACTATACACCAATCAAGGATGGTCCTAAGGTTACCATTGGTGGTTCAGAAAAAGGTATCATCAAAGGCTTTGGTAACATTTCTTGTAACCAAATTACAATTACTCAAGTGGCTTATGTAAAGTGTTTGAAACATAACCTCATTAGCATAAGTCAGTTGAGTGATTTAGGATATGACATCTCATTTGTCAAAAATGGTTGTCATATCAAGAGGTCAAATGATCAAATGATCATTCTGACAGGATATAGGAAGAGAAATGTCTATTGTCTAGACATTATGTGTGAGAACAATGCTTCTCCTATTTGTCTTGTAGCTGATGAAAGAGTCTCACATTGTGTTAAATGGCACAAGAGGCTGGCTCATCTTAACTATAAGACAATTGGACAACTCTTTAGCAAAGAGTTAGTGAGGAATGGTCCTCAGGTTAAGTGTATAAAGGATGGGATATGCTCAGCTTGTCAAAAGGGCAAGCAGACCAAATCCACCTTTCATAGCCTTGAGAACAAAGATGCTGTGAGGTGTTTATACCTCTTGCATATGGATCTTTTTGGTCCTATGCCAGTTCACATCCTAGGTAGGAAGGTCTACACATTTGTGGTAGTTGATGACTACTCAAGGTATTCCTGGGTGTTCTTCCTAAGGAAAAAATCTGAAACATCAAGTATCTTGTATAGTTTTGTTAAACAAATTCAGAATGAATTGAACAGTACAGTGGTCAAAAGCAGAAGTGACCATGGTACTGAGTTTCAGTCTGAAAGTATGACAAAACTGTGTGAAGAGTTTGGAATTTTTCAGGAATTTTACTCACCAAGAACACCTCAGCAAAATGGTATTGCTGAGAGGAAAAATAGAACCTTGATAAAGGCTGGTAGAACTCTGTTGAGTGACACATCTCTCCCAGAATAGTTCTGGGCTGAGGCAGTTAATACTGCATGTCATGTGATCAATAGGGCTACTATCACCAAGAGCCACAAGAAGACCCCCTATGAGATTGTGAAGGGCAGAAAACCAAATCTATCCTATTTCAGGATCTTTGGTTGCAAGTGCTATATCCTTAACAATGGTAAGTCTTATCTAACCAAGTTTGCTGCCAAATCCCAAGAGGGAATCCTTATTGGGTACAGCAACAACAGTAAGGCTTAAATGGTCTACAACTTGATTACTCAAGTTGTAGAAGAGTCAGTTCATGTAGTTTTTGATGAAGCAATGCTCATTAACAATGAATTGCCTAGAAGTGTTTGCAGCTCCACAGGTGTAACTGAGAAGATGGACAAGCTTACCTTAACTGAAGGTCCTTCTACAAGTCAGCAAGAGGAGGATGGTAGTTGCTGTCCAGGGGGAGTACAAGATACTCCTGTTGCTGAAGAAGACCAAGAGGAGCAGCTGAATGAAGAAGCTGAAGGTGTATAACCAGAAGACAGGATGCCTCCAACAAATAGGCATTTAAAAGATCATCCAGCCAATCAAATTATTGGAGATCTCAGACAAGGGGTACAAACAAGGAGCAGGAATCTAAGTTCAGTTCTGTACTCCAACTTTCTATCCCAAGTAGAGCCAAAGAAATTTGAAGAAGCAATCCTAGACCCTCATTGGATTGAAGCCACGCAAGAGGAGTTGAACCAGTTCAAAAGATACAAGGTCTGGGAGCTAGTTCCTAAACCAAAAGACCACAACATTATTGGAACTAAGTAGATCTTTAGGAATAAGTTGGATGAGAATGGAATTATTATAAAGAATAAAGCTAGACTAGTTGCAAAAGGATATAGGAAGGAAGAAGGTATTGATTTTGATCAAACCTTTGCTCCAGTAGCAAGACTGGAAGCAATAAGGACGTTCCTTTCCTATGCAACATTCCAAGGATTTAAGATCTATCAAATGGATGTTAAGTCAGCTTTTCTGAATGGAAACCTGAAGGAAGAAGTCTATGTAGAGCAGCCATCAGGTTTTGTAGATTCTCTTAAACCTGATTATGTATATAAACTTAGGAAGGCTTTGTATGGGTTAAAATAAGCCCCTAGGGCTTGGTATGAAACCCTGTCTAGTTTCCTCATTGAGAACAAATTCTCAAGTGGGAAAATAGACAAGACTCTATTCCTTAGGGAATCCAAAGGCAAGATTATCTTAGTCCAAATATATGTAGATGACATCATATTTGGGTCTACAGAAAGTAGTCTTTGCAGGAAGTTTGCAAAACTAATGCAAGGACAATTTGAAATGAGCAGTATGGGGGAACTTAAGTTCTTCTTGGGTCTCCAAGTTAGACAGACTGAAGATGGATTATCCATATGTCAGTCTAAGTTCACCCTAGAATTGATAAGTATGGTATGGAATCATCCACTACCATGAAAACTCCTATGGGGTCAACAATGTCTCTAAGCAAAGATGATGCAGGTAAACCTGTAGATGAAACATTGTATAGATGGATAGTTGACTCCCTTCTATATCTGACTGCTAGTAGACCAGATATCATATATGCTGCATGTGTCTGTTCAAGGTACCAATCATGCCCTAAAGAATCTCATTTGACAGCAGTCAAAAGAATTTTGAGATATCTTAAGGTCACGCCTTATCTAGGCCTTTGGTACCCTAGGAATGGAGTTTTTGAACTGACAGGTTATTCAGATGCAGATTTTGTAGGCTGCAAGGAAGATATAAAGAGTACCACAGGTACCTGTCAATTTCTAGGAGGAAGGCTAGTATCATGGAGTAGCAAGAAGCAAACCAGTGTGGCTATCTCCACAGCTGAGTTAGAGTATGTTGCTGCAGGAAGCTGCTGTACACAACTACTATGGATACAACACCAGCTAGAAGATTATGATATTCAAGTAAGTAGAGCACCTTTATTTTGTGATTCTACTAGTGTCATTTCTATTGCAAATAATCCTGTCTCTCATAGTAGGACTAAGCACATAGAAATAAAATACCATTTTCTAAGAGAACATGTAGAAAAAGGAGACATTTCCTTAGAATATATAAATACAGATAATCAGTTAGCTGATATGTATACTAAGCCCTTAGATGAAACCAAATTCAATAAATTTAAAATTGAATTAGGGATGATAAACTTAGAATAGTTTACAAAAATTAGCTAAGTAAAATGGTGTCGACACACAGAGTTGTCTGTGTCGACGCATAGAAGTGGTGTCGACATTTCAGAGAAATGGTGTCGACACATCAAGGAAGTCTGTGTCGACACTTCAGAGAATTTGTGTCAACACATATAGTGTAGGTGTCGACACATCCATGGTGGTGTCGACACTTGGGATTTACATAGAATTAGTCTAGTAGAGTCTCAACTAAGTGTCGAGCTAAGTGGTGTCGACACATATACAAGTGTCGACACATATATTCTGTCGACTATACTTGTGTCGACACATATTTGTCGAGACATTATAAGTAAGTGTCGACACTTTTCAACAGTGTCGACACAATTTAAGTATTTTGACGGCCCTTTTCATCTTCGATTCTAGAAAGGTATAAATAGGTTTTCGCCATTGTTTGTCGACACGCTCACCAAAGTTTCGAGACCAAACTTATGTGTCGACATCTCTATTCTCTAAATTCAAAATTTCTTCAAACCCTAATGGCGCCCAAGATAGAAGAGAACATTAATGAAGGATATGAACTCGTGTGACATGCCTTTGATGACGCGGAACTCGAAATCAAAGGTGTGGTAACCCTAATTGCCGAGACTGGATTGGAATACCTTGTATCAGAACCAATCAAGATTTGGAAGAAGGAGGTCCTTGAATTTTTGAGTGCAGCTTCACTTGACGACTCTGGACTCAAGATTAAGTCCAGAGTTCATGGAACCAAAGTCAAGGTCACACAGAAAAGTCTAAGGAAGGTACTTCAGCTACCAAGAACAAAAGAAGAAGATGTATCTGCTTCTAAGACTAGAGAGGCATTGAGATGGTGTGGACTGGATTCAAACCTAAAAATTGGATCAGTTTTTAATAGGAAATGAATGAATATACAAGGGAAATTCGTATCTAAGATAGTTGGCAAGGTCATCCTGAGCAAGCCTGGAGGACATGACAGAATTTCAGCTCAGATGTTCAATTTGATGACAAGGATTATCTTCAAACTTGATACTGATTGGTCTGCAGTTATGTTTGATAAGATAAAAAAAAGTATGAAGAAACCCAATCTGGGTAGAATTCTGAGTCTATACTTAGCTGGTAGTATACCTGAAGTGATGAACCAGGCTGCAGGTTCCAAGATAAACCACATGAGGAGAATGGATTTGAGAATTTTCTCTAGGTGGGATAGAGTATTGACAAAAGAAATGCCAGCTCCAATAAAGGACACACCTCAGAAGAAGAAGAAGAAGACAGCCATTGTGGCTCAAGAATCCTCCAGCAGCTCTAAAGAGCAAGTGGTATTTACTCCTGATGATGAAGAGACTGGAAATGCTGTAAAATCTCCAGTAAGACAAGAAGATGCACAGAGGCAGGTGGAGCTACCCTCAGCTATCCCAATTCACCTGGATCCACTCTAGGGGGAGCCTCTACTTGTGGAAGAGCCAACTCCACTAGAGAGTGAAAGGGCTACTCAAACCATACTAGAGGCAATCACTGAAATTAATCAATTAGATTTCACTATTGAGGAAGAAGTTTTGACTGATTCATTACCTAATATTCATCAGCAAACACAGATACAACCTCAACCACAAGATGTTGTCATGGAGGACACATCTGTTGCTGATAAAG
The DNA here is from genome assembly GCA_039583875.1 of Platanthera guangdongensis. NCBI lineage: Eukaryota > Viridiplantae > Streptophyta > Magnoliopsida > Asparagales > Orchidaceae > Platanthera > Platanthera guangdongensis. The sequence goes on from CM077147.1 coordinate 135,844,999, forward strand.
TGGTTGATGAGATCAGAGATTCTCCAGCCCATTCCCAACAGGAATTTACATTAGAAGAGCTGTTCCCTGATCTTCTACAAACTGATTTTGAGAGAGAGAAAGCTGCTGCTGAGGGGGAGAACGTCAATGTTGAGGGAGAGCATATGGAGAATGTAGAGGAAACTGCTACACAAGAGACTGAGAAGCCAAAGTATGCTGATGAACCACAAAGGACTGAGAAGGAGTTGCCTCCTAATCCTAAGGATAGAGTGGACATAGTCAGCACTTCTGCTTCAGAAGATGAAGAGGCTGCTAGAGCTAAGAAAAGAAGTTCCAGGTCTTTAAAAGAAGGAGCCAGAACTATAAGAAAGCCCTACAGACAATTGCACCACAGCCTGCCCCATCTACTGATTACAGTTCACTGATGGTGGCTTTACAGATTAAGCTGGATGAGCAAAGGCAAGCTCTAGAAAAGTATATGGATGAAGGCCATAAGTCACTTCAGTTTGATCTAGCACAAGACATCAAATCTATCAGATTTGAAGTGAATCTTAACAAGAAGGAAATGACTGATTGTTTACATAAGGGAGGACATGCAGTAGTGTATCTGGCCACTCATCAAGAGAACATCAAGAAACAAGTTGATGAAATTGCACTAAAACAAGGCTATGTCCTGGAGAATCAGCTGAGAATGAATGATAATTTGACAGCTTCTCATAATGCCATAGTCACTGAAATGAAGAATATAGCTACTGCCCAGACTGCACATAGTGCTGCTGCCAAAGTTGAGTTTGATAAGTAACTCCAAGAAAGCCTACTTACAGTTCACACTGCTATTGCAGATTCTCAAAAGGTTATTACTGACAAGCTCCAAAGGTTGAAACCTTTTTATAAAGATGGAGTTAACTATCTGAATGCCCAGATCATGTTTTAGAAAGATGATCTGAGGGATCATATAGAGAGAGAAGTCATAAAGGGGGAGAGGGTATTAGTCAAGGCAGGCTCTGATCATGCCAAATGGATTTCAAATTCCATCAGAGCCACCATTGGATATCCACCTTTATGTGATGATGACAATGTGGCAGAGTCTGGCATCAATCCTGCATACCTTGGAGGAGAACAAGCTGAAGTGGCTCAAGTGATATACCCTCCTGCATACTTTGACATGATACATCAAGAGATACAGACTATGTATAGTCCTCCTGAAGATGCTCACAATGTCATCATAGAGAAAGTTGTCCAGCCTGTGTCAGAGGCAATACTAAAAGAACAAGAGGCTTTGTTAAAAGAACAAGAGGCCCAATTATCTAAGAAAAGATTCAGAGAGCAAGCTGAATTAAGGCCTGATTTTGAACAATGGAGCCCCACATCCAGGAATATCATCTTGAATGCTTGGAAGGCTGATAAGGACAATGTCTTGGATAGAGGCAAGTGGTATTCTGACCTGGAGTGGAGAAAATAAGAGAATAGGCAAGAGGCCATTGTACAATATAGAAGAAAGGCTAAACTGGGAAAGATACCTCCTAATGCACAGGAGTCTAGCAAGTATTTCCCTAAGCCTTATCACTATTTTGAAAGGCAGAAGATAAAGGCTGAAGAGCTGAAAAAGAAAGATCTCAAAGGGAAGAAGCCTGCTGCTGTTGATGACACTGAAGCTCCAGTTCAAGCAAACATTCAATCTGGAAAGGGGATTGTAATCAAGGAACCAGAGCAGCCATAGGATAGCATTTTCTTAAGTTTACAAATTGTAATCATTTGTATTAAAATTCTATGTAAACTTTTGACTAATGAAAATGTTGGAATTTGTAAGAACATTGTGTCATGATTCAAATCTATTACATTAATTGTTCTGAGCTAATTGTATATACATGTTCTGTTCATGCATGTTTAAGTATTTTCCATGTCATATATTACTGTTTTACATCATACTGAGAATTTGTTATATATGGTGTATATCATTGACTAAGGTTTATGACTTCTCCAAATAGGGGGAGATTGTTGGGTACATTGGAATATATGTACCTGATTTGAAGAAGCCTCACCCTACTCAATGATATACATCAAGGTGTATTTGATGTGCTTTGAGTTTCTTTGTGCAGGTTAAGTAACTGCAGGTTTGCAGGAAAAGTTTCTAAGTCCATGTATCGACACCTATAAGAAAAGTATCGACACTTAAGAAGGCTTGTGTCGACACCTAGAGAAGCTGTGTCGACACTTGGAGTAATTATGTCGACACTAGGAAGGCAGAGTCGACACCAGAATAAAAGTGTCGACACATACATGTTATGTCGACACACAATGAAGAATTGTCTACATAATCAGTGTCGACACTTAGAAGCAGTGTCGACACTCAAAGAAACTTTGTCGACAGCAGAAAGTGTCGACACTAGGAGGCTATGTCGACACTCAGCAAACTTCAACAAAGTTTAAGTACAAGAGTCGACACAAAGGAGATGGGTCGACACTCAGCAAAGTCTCAACACATGAAGAATGTGTAGACACAAAGGAGATGTGTCGACACTCAGCAAAAGTTTCAACACAAGAAGATGTGTCGACACAAAGAAGATGTGTCGACACTTAATAAGTTTCAACACAAGAAGATGTGTCGACACAAAGGAGTTGTGTCGACACTTAGCAGAAATCAACTAAGTATTGAAGGAGAAGAACTTGTGTCGACACACAGGATCAGTGTCGACACATTTTGAAGAAGCAGTGTCGAGAAGCTATTTCAACAACACAAGGAGTTGTGTCGACACCATGAAGGCTAGTGTCGACACTTAGTCTACTTGAGTCGACACTTAGTCTATTTGTGCCGACACATAAAGACTATATGTCTCGAGACTTTCAGACAGTGATAGAGATTTCAAGAAGTGACTGGATGACTTGACAGCTGCCATTTCAACCGGTCAACTGCTACTGTCAGAGATGTCAGAAGATTGTTAGAAACCAGATCAGCCGGTCACCATGAAGAAAGCTTATATAAAGGCTTATTCCTTCAACAGAAGAAGATCGAGAAGGCAATCAATGAAGTGAAAAACAACACAATAAGAAGAAGACCTTCAAGAGAAGATCTAAGAAGTTGGAGAGAGAGAGCTCCTTCTAAGAAGACCAACTTTTGAACCATGCTGGTAAGGAAGATTCAGATTGATATCAGAATCTTAAGACAGTAGTTGATTGAAGATCATCTGCATAGAGATACAACCCTATTGTGTTCTAATTCAAGAAGCTTTGAAGAAAGCCAAGGGAGGTTGATCACTGCCAAGTTCTTCCAAGAACTCATCAAGAAGCCAGTCAACTCATCTCTCTCTATCTAGAGTTGTGGTCATATACTTTGTATTTTCTAATTTCTGTAGGATCTTGTATAGATCTGAGTTGTAAGCCTAAATCTATAAAGGCTGAGGTAGGGCCTGTGAGCCTGAGTGTAGGAGAATCATTTCTCTGAGTGTAGGGCTTGTTGAAGGCTGAGGTAGGGCTATTGTGCCGGAGTGTAGGTCTTGTTGAAGACTGAGTGGTAGGGCTTTTGTGCCTGAGTTGTAGTAGTGGGATCACTCTGAGTTGTAGGAACCTATTTGGGGTTCTGAGTTGTAAGATCTGAGGATCTGAGGAGAAGTGGAGAAGTTAGGCCGAATCTAGTACACTACTAGATAGGCGAAGGGGGAAAGTGGATGTACCCAGACCTTGGGGAACCACTATAAAATCTGTGTGTTCTCTGTGTGTGATTAATTCTGTGATTGATCTGTTATCTGTGCTGAATTGCTGTAAAGAATTGCATAAACAGGTCTAATAATTCAGTGTTTCTGCCTTAAAAGTTAAAAAGATTGAGTGCACCTGTTCACCCCCACCTCTAGGTGTTTAGGCACTAGTTCTTTCAAGGACCGAAAGGCCAACAAGGACTGAGATCAAAGACCGCTGAGTCCGTGAAACCTCGAACTATTTCAATTTGGTTGATGTATTATTATGCATTTTAAACGATATTCTATGCAGTGGATTGTAATGAACTGTGCTGCGATTTACGCGGATTAAATAATATATCCGCACATTATGCTGCTATTTTTGCTGTGATCTGTGGCATACTGTGCAGACTAATGCTATGTCTGCTTCTCATAATTTAACTTGACTGCAGGTGGGAAATGTCGAGAGCTGGGCGGACTGAAACTGTGTCTGCCTCATTTTGTGCTTTGAACTTTGCTTGGCTTGTGAATTAAAGTTTTTGTCCGCGTTATTTTTAATTTTTGCTGCGTGAATAATTGGATTATGGCGGACTATGCAGACTTCAAAATCGAGCTGTGCATCCTGGCCCAAAAAGCTGTCAGGCCCCACTACTATAAATATTCCCCTATTGCTTCTTCTATGCAGGAAAACAGTTGAAGCTGAAGACCCTGCGGCCTGCCATGATGGTGTACGCCAGGACTGATGCTGCAGTTACTTTCCATGCCGCCGACCAACGAAAGTGCACTCTAACAGAGGGCGACCTTGAAGATTTTGTTGAGAATAAGATGACAAACTCAAACCTTCTTGTCCGTCTTCCAGCCCATGAAGAAAGACTAAATGTTTCAACGGCGACTCAGATCGCCATACCCATTGATAACTTTGACAGCGGATTCAAATTTCCGCTAATATGGGAGATCGCTGAAATTTTTGAGCATTATGGGATGGTGCCGGGCCAGTTCGCGCCCAACACTCTTGCTGCTATTTGCAGCTTTATCTCTTACTTGCGGTCTGAGAAGATTGCCTTCTCGATGAACATCTTCCGCAAGATGTTCTCAGTCCGCTCAATAACCTCATCCGGAAGACGCCCTTACAAGGGAGTAATATACTTCTACTGCAGAGGAATGAAGGTTGTGGGCTTTCCTAACAAGATCCACAACTGGCCTCCAGGTTCTAAATCTTCGAAGGTGACCCAGGGTTCGCGCACACCTATCCGCAAGAGCGCGCAGACTCTGCCTTCAAGAGTGTCCCGCTGGACACGAAGGAGTACGCCATCGCCAAATTATTAGCCGATGCCAAGCTCGATATTGAATACTACGTTCCGCTGTTGGCGAGCTTGGCGGACGTTATGCGCGAAGAAAGTAAGCTTTTGCGAACTCAAGTTTGTATCTGCAGCGAACTTTGTGTTTTAACTCTTCTGCTTTTGCAGCGACCTTGGCTGTACCCGCCAACCTGCCACAGACGCCTAGCAGATTTACGCCTTCACAAAGAGAAAGGAAACAAGAGGTTGCAAGGAAGAGGAAAGAGGAGGGGGATCCCGCGGCGGACTACTCCTCTTCTAAAAGTTTTACAATGCAAGGCTTCGGCAACCGCCAGAATGATCTTAGGGGGAACCCGATGATCCACTGGCATAATAAGAATAAGCATGTCCGCTTGTCGACTGCGCTTCCTTCGTGGAAAAGCTCGAGAATAACTCGCCATGCTCATGTTGCGATATCCGCACTTTATGAGAAGCGCAACTTGAGCGATTTGAAGAAGATAGCCGCTGCCGATCTCCCTCTGTTGGCCTCCCAGGCTAGTGCGAATAGCATGGTGACGAACTACTTTGTCTGTTCCTTGGCCAGAGACCTGCTCAGGAAAAATGATCAGCTTCAAGAAGAAAAAAGAGTTCTCAAAGAAAGAAATATGTGGTTAGGAAAGAAGGTCGCCCAGCAGAAGGAAGAGCTTGGGGTGAGTTGTATTTGCAATGGTCTCTATTTGAACTCCACCGTGATCTGATATTTGTTCCTTTGCTTTGCGCAGGTTACCTACGATATGGAGAATAACGACTTCCAGGCCTCCATACTCCCCTTTGTGAAGGAAACTGTTGAGATCGCCATCGAGCGATTTGTCTGCGGCGGCTTCGCAAAGGAAGGAGTGGATGGCGTTCCTTTCCTGGAGCTCTTTCCGGAGTTGAAAGAGCAGGTCACAGTAATGGAGCGAACTACAAAGGGTAAAGACGTCATTGTCGAGGAGGGAGAAGGTGAAGAAGAATCCGAAGAAGAAGAAGAAGAAGGAGGCGAAGAAGAAGGCGAAGAAGAAGTCATCAAGGTAATGGCTGACGACACTGGCTCAAGCCAGCAAGGCGGAGAACAGTCCGCCGAGTCCGGCACCTCTGCATCTTCCTATGTAGGCAAGAGCTCGCATAGCGAGTCCGCGACGAGCACTGGATCAGATGGCAGCAGCGGAAGCGGCTCGGAGGGATATTCCCCGGAGATTGACGTCGAAGGCCTAAGCCCTGCACCTCCTGCCGAAAAGAAATAGAAGACCGCTGAAGATTAATGTATTTTTGCTTTTTTGTAAATGGGGCGGACTCAAGTTTGTAGTCTGCCGAATAGATGAAAAGATGTAAATTTTTGATCAAATAGAAAGGATATTCTGGTATCAGTGTGCTTCCTGCAATGTTTTTATTTTCTATATTTAACACAATTAAGTTCAATCTCTATGTAGCAGTCCGCGTGATACAAAGATCATCCATACTGTATGAGTTTTTTGACTTGCTGATTAGGAAAGTTCATTTATCAATCCGACCACCGTCCGCCGTAAGAATGCGAATACTTGGGTGACAAAAATATCCGATGGACTATGTCGAGTTCCAATAGTAGTCCGCAATTCTCTTTATTAATTTTTTAAACTTAATGATAATATAAGCATGGTGGCCTTATGTTTACTGGTAAACTGCGGGCTGAAAAAGACCAACTGGGAAACAATTCGGCGGACTGGGCGGATATGATTTCGAAGTTCGCGCACATTTTAATAGGAATGACCTATAGCTTACGACAAAACGGGCAGGTGCGGTCGGCATTGCTTTTCTCACCGGGCCACAAGCTATACGATCAACCCAAGGAAAACCGGCGGACTGCGCGGATAAAGAAAATCAGTCCGCACTAAATAGATGAAATGATCTATAGCTTGCGACCAAGTGGGCAGGTGTGGTCGGCATTGCTTTTCTCACAGGGCCACAAGATATACGATCAACGCAAGGAAAACCGGCAGACTGCGCGGATAAATAAAATCAGTCCGCACTAAATAGATGAAATGATCTATAGCTTGCGACCAAGTGGGCAGGTGCGGTCGGCATTGCTTTTCTCACCGGGCCACAAGCTATACGATCAACCCAAGGAAAACCGGCGGACTGCGCGGATAAAAAAAATCAGTCCGCACTAAATAGATGAAATGATCTATAGTTTGCGACCAAGTGGGAAGGTGCGGTCGGCATTGCTTTTCTCACCGGGCTACAAGCTATACGATCAACACAAGAAAAACCGGCGGACTGCGCGGATAAAGAAAATCAGTCCGAACTAAATAGATAAAATGATCTATAGCTTGCGACCAAGTGGGCAGGTGCGGTCGGCATTGCGTTTCTCACCGGGCCACAAGCTATACGATCAACCCAAGGAAAACCGGCGGATTGCGCGGATAAAGAAAATCAGTCCGCACTAAATAGATGGAATGATCTATAGCTTGCGACCAAGTGGGCAGGTGCGGTCGGCATTGCTTTTCTCACCGAGCCAAAAGCTATACGATCAACCTTAGGAAAACTGGCGCACTGCGTGGATATAGAAAGTCAGTCCGCATGATGAAGGGATGTCGGATCGGAGATCTCCACGGATCTAACGCTCTATCTCCGCTCTACACGTCGTGGATCTACCGCACCTACACAGCACCTATCGCCCACAATATTTCCTCATCACAAAACGCAGCACAAACAACAAAGGAGGAATGGTCGACTCGAAAACAACGACCGGAAATTTGAGTCGGAATATTCCCCAAGAAAACACAAAGATTGCCACTCCTTTTTGAGAGCAAGACCAAGGCTATAGGCCAAGATCCGCTAAGGCAAATAGGATCCACCCGATCCGGAAATAAAAAGCCTTGCAATGGCATTTTCGTTTCAAAACTTGCAGTGATTAATTTAAAGATCCGGAGAAAACGATTTGTGAAAATCCACCACAACTAAGGAGAAGAATCACACAAGGAAGAGGAAAGAGATTACCCAACCGGAAAGCGTTTCACACAAGATAACTGTTGGAGAATCACTCTCTCCACGGATCCACCGGCGTCACACCGAATGGTTTGCAACCTTCTTCCAAGGAGTCGCACCGAAGGAAGCCACGCCGGAGTCGCACCGAACGGATGGAGGGAGCAAGGGGGGGGGGGCTTCACACCACAACCAGGGGGGGCGGCGGCGGCTTGGAGATGGTCTCCTCTTGGCCGAATTTATCAAGGAGAGATCTAGGTTTTCTTTTTTCCAATGCCTTAACTCTTCATGATAGCCTCCTTTAAATAGGAGTTACAAACAAGCCTTAGCCCTTCATGATGGAGATTTAATCTCATCCATCCAAATGGCTAATTACACACCAATACTAAAAATAGTTCAAAATGAAAAAAATAACAACACATGCAATGAACATAAAATTATCACATATGCATAGGATAATTTTATATTCCAAATATAAAATAAAGTGCAAGAAAAGGAAATAAATAAAGCTAATGCATTGCCGTGGCGGTAGCACGTCGTGGGCGGAGGTTGTAGCGTAGCCTTCCGTTAGCGTCATCGTGTCGCCTTACGTCCTTGAGTCGTATGGCCTTATCAACCGGATCATCAGCAGCATCGTCAGCATCATCTTCAAATGGTGGAGGAGGGGGCACACCATCAATCCTCCCCTGCTCAAATGCACGCATCTCCGTTGCGTGGTCCAAGCGATAGCGGTGAAGGAGAGCGGCATCCAAACTCTGCAGCTCCGTCTCGAGTACCCAAGAGTCATCCGAAGGTGGCCGATCACGCCAACGGATGAGAAAGCGGTGGGTGTCGCCATTAGCAGTGGTAACAGGCTCAGCATCAAGTATCATCTCTGGAGTGGAAAACGTCCGTGGAAACCTGGGGAACATATTAGCAGTAGGCAGGAAAGAAGGCAACTTACCATACGATGATATACCTGTGGGGACCGAAAGAGAGAGATCATCCATACTACCACTCCCCAACCCATGAGAATTTTTAGTGGGAGAAGAAGACGACAAAGAAATCAACTCGTGTGGTATTGACACAAACATCGTTAAATCCGAAACATTAAGAATGGGGGAGATACCCCAATCAGCAGGCAAGTCCAAAACGAAAGCGTTGTCACCTAACTTCTTAATAATCCGAAAAGGGTCGGCGCGCTTTGGTGCTAAATTTTTAACGGTGCCAGTTGTCAAGCGTTCAGGAACCAAACAGACTAAAACTAGATCGCCAATTTTGAAGTCTGATACTCTCCTATGTAAATTAGTGTGCGCTTGATAAGAGTTGTATTGCGTAGTCAAGGTGGCCCATATACGTGTGTGTAAATCATGGATGTGCTGGGCGAAGGATTGTGCAAACTGACTTGCCTTGTACGTTGGGGGCAACGACACCAAGCCAAGCGGCACAGGAGCCATATACCCGTGGACAATCTTATTCGGAGACAGACCCGTAGACCTATTCTTGGAATTATTGTAGGCTAATTGGGCATGGGGAAGGAGAAGATCCCACGTGCTCTTGTGATCACTCACAAGGCATCGTAACAAATTTCCTAAGCTCCGATTAACCACTTTCGTCTGCCCAACAGTTTGGGGATGATAGGCAGAGGAAAACAATAATCTCGTTCCCATTAATATCCAAAGAGTCTTCCAAAAATAACTAGTGAATTTTATGTCCCTATCCGATACTATGGTCTTTGGCACTCCACGGTGACTAACGACTTCTTTAAAATAAAGTTTAGCGACATGAGATGCATCATTCTTCCTACTGCACAGGATGAAATAAGCCATCTTTGAAAACCTATCCACAACTACAAAAATTGAGTCGTGATGGCGTAGGGTAACGGGAAGGCCTAATACAAAATCCATACTAACGTCTACCCAAGGCATGGAGGGAATAGGCAAGGGTGTATATAATCCTACGTTGGTTTTGCTACCCTTAGACACCTGGCACGTGCGGCCGCTACTCACTACCTATCCCACCATAACCTTAAGTTTTGGCCAATAGAATTTGTCCTCGACTAACGTAATGGTCTTATCTCTACCGAAGTGGCCACTCAACCCTCCGCTATGCAACTCCCATATGATATGTAGGCGTAACGATGACTGTGGAATACATAGTTTCCCGTTCCTAAACAGGTAACCGTCCTTGATGACGTAGGCAGATATCGTCGTGGGGGAGCTATCCTGGGCAGAAAGATAGAAGTCTTGGAAGTCAGGACACGTGGCGTACTCATCCTTAATCCGCTCAAACCCTACAACATGTACTTCCATAGAGGTGAGTAAAAGAGTAAGATGACTAAGGGCATCCGCGACTCGGTTATCAGCTCCCTTAAGGTGCTTGAGATTAAACGTGTAACCTTGTAGGAAAGCGACCCACTTAGCGTGACGTGGGCTGATCTTATGCTGGCCGTTGATGAAACGTAAAGCCTCATGATCGGAGAGGATCACAAACTCCTTGGAGAGGAGATAGTGCCTCCAATGGTGTAGACATCGGACTACAGCATAATACTCCCTATCGTAATTTGAGTAGTTCAGCTTAGGGCCGGACAACTTCTCGCTCAAAATAACTAACGGGATGGCCCTCCTGGCTCAAGACACCTCCAATCCCCACCCTAGACGCATCGCATGTGAGCTCAAAGACTTTAGCAAAGTCAGGTAGACGTAAGACAGGTGCCTCAGTCATAAGCTCCTTGATTCGCTCAAAAGCATGGGTAGCGGACTTCATCCACGTAAACTCTCCCTTCTTCATACAGTCCGTGATAGGCGCCATAATACTACTGAAGTCTCGTATGAAACGACGATAAAACGTGGCTAACCCATGAAAACTACGCACCTCACGTAGGGTGGTTGGCACGGGCCAGTCCTTAATGACCTGAACCTTGCCCGGATCGACTCGGATACCCTCAGAGCCGACTATATAGCCTAATAACTCTACCTCCGAGACATAGAAAGTGAATTTCTTAAGGTTGAGAAATAACGTCTCCTTCCGCAGGGTGGAAAGGATCACTCTCATGTGGGAGATGTGCTCGGTAGTAGAGGTGCTATAAATCAGAATATCGTCAAAGTAGACGACAACGAACTTTCCCATGAACGGCTGAAAGACATGTGTCATCATCCGGGAGAAGGTACTAGGGGCATTGGACAACCCAAAGGGCATCACAAGCCATTCGTACAGACCATCCTTCGACTTAAATGTCGTCTTCCACTCATCGCCCTCTCGTATCCTAATCTGGTGATAGCCACTCCGAAGATCTAATTTGGAGAATACGGTGGCTCCAGACAAGACATCCAACAAATCATCTAGGCGGGGAATGGGGAACCTATATTTGATGGTGATTTTGTTGATAGCCCGACTATCAACGCACATCCTCCATGTACCATCCTTCTTGGGGGCAAGTAGGGCTGGTACAGCACATGGACTCATACAAGTCCTAATAAAACCTTTCGCTAGCAAGCCCTCTATCTGAGACTGCAACTCCAGGTGAGCTGCGGGGTGGAGTCGGTAATGGGGCTGATTTGGCAAGGAAGACCCCGAGATGAGATCTATCGCATGCTGGATATTCCTAAGCGGGGGTAACGTGGACAGCAACTCATCCGGGTATACATCCCTATACTCCTCCAACAGTACCCGTAACTCACTAGGTAACTCATCCAAAATGCTAGAATTGGGCTTCACACTTAAGAGGACTAGCGCATACATGATTCCATCAAAGAACGGATCCCTCTCAAACTCTTTCCTACCAACTAGATTCAACGTTTTCCGTTCTACCGGAATAGTGGTGTCCTTAGCCAAGACTACGGGCTCCTTTGGGATGGTCGGTCTCAAAGTGATGGTTTTGCCATTGAATTTGAATTCATAAGTGTTGGCTCTACCAAAATGTGTAACATCACAGTCGTATAGCCAAGGGCGGCCTAACAACACATGACAAGCGTCCATCGGAAGGACATGACACCACACCTCATAAATGTAGGATTTGAATGAGAGTGGGACCAGGCATCGCTTGGTAATGGGTACAGAGAGCTTGTTGATCCAAGCGACCTGATATGGGGTCGGGTGTGGTTCCGTGACCAAGGACATACGTGCTACGGCGTTCTCAGATATGATATTCACGCAACTACCACTATCAATAATCAGCTTGCAAAGATTCTCGCCAGTCTTAAAAATCAGAGAAAATATGCTCGTCCTCTTCCAATCATCTAATGGACGAGGAGTGGTCAAAATAGAACGCATCACCATAATGGGGTGATCGTCCTCTAAGTCACTAGGGACTCCTTCGGGGTCACTCTCCTCTGCGGCCTCATATACGTAATCGTCAGGGTCGGTAGTTGGCTCTAATAAGGCTAGCGTTTTTGTCTTTGTTGGGCATTCGTAGGCATAGTGGCCTTGAATGCCGCAAGAGTAACAAGTGGTGTTAGCCTTGCTAACCTTCCCGATAGGGACACACTCACTCGCAGGGTTCTTGGAGTTCCTAGCGGTGATCATGATTGACTTCGACTCTGTAGATTTAAACTTTCCCTTATCAGGATATGTGGAATAAGATGCCCCGGTGGTGGACTTGTTCTTCGCATGAGCGTAACGGGAGTGAGCCTTAGAGGCTAGGTGTTTTTCAATGTCCAAGGCAGCATTGAAAGTCGTGTTCAAGTCCGTATGCCCATTTCGCAAGAGCTTCCTTTGGATATCGGGGTTAAGGCCCTTTCGAAATCTAGATAAAGTGACTTCGGGGATCTCCCTAAGGTCACATCGCACCATTCGGTCCTTAAGTTCAGTTAGAACCCGCCAACCCATTAGTTCATCTCAAAACCCAGGTGTTGAGATGAAGGGTGGCGGGGTACATGAACACAAAGTGGAGAAGTCTGCGGGCGATGTGGGATTAACCCCAACCACAGGACCGGGGGATATTCCGCCACACAAGGGGGCCCACCGGGGTCAACACCTAGACCTGGAACGCGACGGGGAAAGCCCAAACATGCGGTCCCACACACACATGTCCTGCTGGCTAATATAATCTCAACACACCCCCGCAGCAGGACAACCTGCTTTGATACCAAGTTAGAACCCGCCAACCCATTAGTTCATCTAAAAACCCAGGTGTTGAGATGAAGGGTGGCGGGGTACATGAACACAGAGTGGAGAAGTCTGCGGGCGATGTGGGATTAACCCCAACCACAGGACCGCGGGGATATTCCGCCACACAAGGGGGCCCACCGGGGTCAACACCCAGACCTGGAACGCGATGGGGAAAGCCCAAACATGCGGTCCCACACACACGTGTCCTACTGGCTAATATAATCTCAACAAGTTCACCCATATATTCAGCTACCGAGCTTGAGCCCTGCCGCAGAGTGGCAAGATCATCGAACATCTGTGTCCGATGGTACGCAGGAACGTACTGATCGGTCAACAGGTTCTTCATTACTGGCCAACCTATAAGGGGGGCTCCGTGTCCGGTTCCTAATCTTCGCTCCTCATTCAGCCAGAACGTCTTTGTACGACCTATTAACTTCATCCGGGCAACTTGGATCTTTTGGGGATCCGTCAGGTTGTGCCACTCGAAGTAACACTCCATATCCACAGTACAGTTAAGTAAGATTTGGGGGTCTCCCATGCCATCATACGTGGGGGCATTTATCTTAATGGCCCTAGTAATGTCAAAGTCTCGCTCGGGGCGGTGTCCTCTAGGGGGCACCCGCGGATAGTCCCCATCAGAATCCGAATCAGAGTTATGTTGGTGCCGGTTGGGCCGGTCAACATTAACGGGTGGCGGGGGTGGCCTAGCTTGGTTTTGTAGGATCTGGGCTAAGACGTTCCTAAGCTCAGCCATTTCGGCATGAAGACCCGCTATAGCCGCGGTGTTGGGATCACCATGCTCGTTCGCAGCCATCCTAGACGTAGACGGGGTTGCGTACTCCGTGCCTAGCCTAGTGCGCATTCAGGTTTGGGAGTCCCCAGGCAAGATGAATTTTCCTAGGGCTGTAGCTATATTGAAAATAAGATATTTTTATATATTCCCAATGTGAATAACACGTAGATCGTTAAAAAAATTGTTTTTTGAAATTTTGCTGAAAAATAAAGATTTCAGCCCGCTATTGGCAGACCACAGAAAATAATTTTTTTGATTTTCTAACGATCCGATCTCCAACAAGGAACGTAGAGAGGATGTTTGCAACGTGAAAGTTGAAACGACCGCCTCTGATACCAAATTGATGTAGGGATGTCGGATCGGAGATCTCCACGGATCTAACGCTCTATCTCCGCTCTACACGTCGTAGATCTACCGCACCTACACAGCACCTATCGCCCACAATATTTCCTCATCACAAAACGCAGCACAAACAACAAAGGAGGAATGGTCGACTCGAGAACAACAATCGGAAATTTGAGTCGGAATATTCCCCAAGAAAACACAAAGGTTGCCACTCCTTTTTGAGAGCAAGACCAAGGCTATAGGCCAAGATCCGCTCAGGCAAATAGGATCCACCCGATCCGGAAATAAAAAGCCTTGCAACAGCGTTTTCGTTTCAAAACTTGCAGCGATTAATTTAAAGATCCGGAGAAAACGATTTGCGAAAATCCACCACAACTAAGGAGAAGAATCACACAAGGAAGAGGAAAGAGATTACCCAACCGGAAAGCGTTTCACACAAGATAACTGTGGGAGAATCAATCTCTCCACGGATCCACCGGCGTCACACCGAATGGTTTGCAACCTTCTTCCAAGGAGTCGCACCGAAGGAAGCCGCGCCGGAGTCGCACCGAACGGATTGAGGGAGCAAGGGGGGGGCGGCTTCACACCACAACCAAGCGGGGGCGGGCGGCGGCTTGGAGATGGTCTCCTCTTGGCCGAATTTCTCAAGGAGAGATCTAGGTTTTCTTTTTTCCAATTCCTTAACTCTTCATGATAGCCTCCTTTAAATAGGAGTTACAAACAAGCCTTAGCCCTTCATGTTGGAGATTTAATCTCATCCATCTGAATGGCTAATTGCACACCAATACTAAAAATAGTTCAAAATGAAAAAAATAACAACACATGCAATGAATATAAAATTATCACATAAGCATATGATAATTTTATATTCCAAATATAAAATAAAGTGCAAGAAAAGGAAATAAATAAAGCTAATGCGTTGCCGTGGCGGTAGCACGTCGCGGGCGGAGGTTGTAGCGTAGCATTCCGTTAGCGTCATCGTGCCGCCTCACGTCCTTGAGTCGTATGGCCTTATCAACTGGATCATCAATAGCATCGTCAACATCATCTTCAAATGGTGGAGGAGGGGGCACGCCATCACCGCACTAAATAGATTCCTTGTGTAGAGAAAGATGCAGACTTGATGGAACGGTCCTCTGCCCTCTTGTCTAGAGTACAGTCTAAGTTGATCTTTTTGGTAGTTGCGGCCGGAGCGGTTCAACTTTCCTTAAGATCAACCAAGTTGTGGGTATCCTGTAGGCACTGCTTGTTAACCCCTCAGTCTGCAACATCCTACAAGATGCCAAGACCCCGTTTCGTTATCCGCGGACTCAATTAGGCAGTCCGCCCAGTCTGGTAAGGCGGCGTTAATCGGCCACCAAGGATGATCCCCCAGCGGCGGATTCAAGGCTCAGTTCGCTCCATCCTCCATGCCTTTGGATCTCCGGATTCTCTACGACGGCAGACGCAGTGTCTCGTCCGCCCAGGCCGATGTCCTCCAGCAAGATCGCACCAAGCAGCAGATGGAAGCTCTAGCCCTCAAGCCCAGTCCGCCCCTTCTGCGCGGACTGGCGTGTTCTTTGTTTTTGCTTCGCGCTGCCCGGTTGTCCTGTACCCCGGGCAGTCAGTTATTTTAGCCCTGGCTGTTTGGGCAGGCCCACATCCTATAAATAGGGGGGAGGTGGTGCACCCAAGACACGCTGACTTGTGCCCAGGAGCCTACTTGTTAAAGGTTGCGGACTCGAATCTTGTGCTTTGCGGACTCCACCTTGCTCAGCTCTTGTTTTCCTTTTTCATTCGCTTGTAACCAAACCTTTCTTCAATAAAGGAAAAGCCCATCGCAAGAGAGGCATTCAGGCAGCGACGGGCGAAGTCTGTTGTTGTCGTGGCACACGACCCTGCTGTTCTTCCTGCTCTCGTGCGCTTAGTAGATTGCTACTCGCAGTCTCTTCTTCCCTTCTTTGCCCTTGTGCTCGAACCGTTAGTTGGTGGTGCTCGACCCCCTTGGTATTTTCGTGCATCAATAGTTAACACGCGACCTTTAGATTCGAGTGTCATTTCGAATTCAGCGGACAGAAATGTCACACCGCAGAACCCGCTCTTCAGACCGCTCCAGTTCTTCAGAGTACTCTCTCTAGGATGCAATCGAGCAAGCTCTCTTTGAGGTCGAGCATCCCGCAGGCAGACTGACCAGCGTCTCGGCACGATCAACCAGGCCCTGCTTGTCTTAACCCAGCGGCTTGCTCCTTGGGCCGTAGTAGAACCAGCGGACTCGCCAGTCCGCCAGACTCCAGCTCGCCGAACTCCGCTTCTGCAGTCGCCAGCCACTCCTTAGAATCCTGTCCAGTCTGCCGCCCCTCTGCACCCTCAGGAGGAGCAGTTTGCTTTCAGGAATTTTTTCAGAGAAGCTGTCAGGGGCACTCCTGCCCGCCAGTCTGCCGAGCCTGCGGACTCCCCAGCTTCAGTCCGCCCCTTCTACCATGCTAAGTTCGAGACTCCATCTCCCTTCATTGATCGAATCCGATTGGAGTCGGCTCCGAACAACTTCAGGGAGCATCGCCTTCCCTTCTATTCAGGAGAGACTGATCCAGTCTCCCACCTCCAAGCGTTTGAAGGGGCAGTTGCTTTGAGATGCCTCTCTGACGCCATCAAGTGTAAACTCCTGGTAACCACTCTCGAAGGACAGGCGAGAGAGTGGTTCTATGAGCTACCTTCGGGCACAATCTCTTCTTTCGCTGAGCTTCGCAGCGAGTTGTTGCTGAGGTTTTCTACCTTAAGAAAGAGGAAGGATGGGCCAGCTGCTCTCTTTGAAATCAAACAAAGGGACAACGAATCAGTGGCGCGATTCGTTGATCGCTTTCAAAAAGAGATCCAAGGGGTAAGGAATGTGAACCACGATTACTACAAGGTTGCCTTGATCCATGGCCTCCGGGAAGGCCCCCTGAAGTTTAAAGAAACAACAAAGGCACCTGAGACTTACCAAGAGCTGATCGCCATGGTGAACCGCTTTATAAAAGGCGAGAATGCCAATCCTACTTATGTTTCATCCCTGACAGCTAAGGCTGAAGGAAGGGATGCCTCCGCTTCTTCCTCTCACAGCAAGCCCCCTCGCCCAGACTTCCAGCCTCCTTCTCAAAGAGGCCGGAACTTCCTCCATAAGAAACCTTTCCTTGGCCATCAACAGTTTCAGGAGCAGAGACTGCTGTTGGCCGACGCTCCCGCCATTCCATTGCAAGCACTTCCTATCCTTCAGCAAGCAGCCTTGCCTGCTCCAAGCCGATGTGATACAAATCCCATGGAGGATATTGCAGATCTGGACCTTGACGAAGTCATCCAGATCTTGCAAAGGAGATCAGAAGAACAGAAGCAAGAGCCTCAGAGAGTGTGGAGGCCAAGGAACAATGCACACTATTTCCAGTTCCACAAAGAGAAGGGCCACTTGACCGAGGATTGCAAGGCCCTTCGCATGCTGAGAGAGAAGCTGCTTGCTGATGAATTGTAAATATGACTATTTTGATGTACATTAAAAAATGGTTTTACTTTATTTTTATTATTTTTACTTCATTTTCTGTAATAAATTGCTCCTATTTTGTAAATATTTTCTAACTTCATTTATTTTTGATTTTCTGATAAATTTGCAGAAATTTGCCAAAATTGGCAAGTACACGCCCGTGTTAATTGGGACACGCCCGTGACCAGGGCGTGACACATCAACAACCAGTGATTCAGCCAATTTTTGAAGAAAAAAGGCTGATACGCCCGGCCATGCGCCCGTGTCAATCAGACACGGGGCGTGACCAAGCCCATGTCCATCCCGCTCGACGATTTCAACTCGATGTTCGTCGAATCAAGAGGGACACGCCCGTGTCCGATGAGCGCCACGCCCGTGTCAGCCCGACACTCCCTGCACCGAAGCCTCTGACCATCTCTTGACAATTTCCGCTCGACGTTTGTCGAGTGTCGACTCAACCCGACACACCCACCGTCACGCCCGTGACCTGGGGCGTGACTTTCTCCACCTCGCCCGACAAACTGCCGTCGGTGAATCCCGAAGTCAACAATGCCTTTAATCCCTGAACGACACGCACACAATCAGGCCCGTGACCAGGGGCATGACCGCCGCGTTTTCGGCCGCAAAATCCAATCGCCGTCAAATCCGTCACTTCACCGAAATCTGCTGTTTAATAGTGCTGACACGACCACCGACACACCCGTGTCGGAGGGCGTGTACTTGGAAAGTTTTGCCTATAAAAAGGCAGCTGCTGTATGAGTTCAGGGTTCCAAATTTTTGAACCGTTTTGATGCTAAGGGCTACCGTTTGGAGCTAGTTTTGGGGCTATGTAAGGATCTTTCCCCCTCCTTTTCAAGTTGTTTTAAGCATTGTAATTAATCTTTTTTATTAATAAAATCTTTTCTTTTCATCCTTTTAATGCTTTGAAAAAATCTCTGAAGGCCTCCTTTTCATCAATCCTAAGTACTTTTAATTTCATTTTCATATGCGTGTGTGTGTATGAGTTAAACATTGCAAAATTTATGTTTTAAAATGAAAAACAATTTGTTTTATTATCATAATAACAAAATTTATAGCCGTTATTATGGCCGATTTCATTCTCAAACTCTTAAAAATTGGTTAGACTTATGATTTTCATGCTTTAAAATGCGTTCTTATGAACTTGTAAAACATTAAAAAGGTGGTTTTCATCCCTCTAAACTTAGCTTTTACTTTGTTTTAATTATAAAACTACTGCTTCTTTTTAGCTTACTCCCACTTTTTAAACCATTTTACAAGGCTATAAGAATGTATAAATTGTTATTTTTATTTTTCATCAACTTTCATTTTAAGTAATTACAAAAAATATTTTCGCTCAAACAATTTTTATTTTCACTTTTTATGCATTTCTATCAAAATCTAACGGTAAAAATGTAAACATTTTAATTTTTCCGGCACTTGCCTTTCTCACTTTAATTTGAAAACTTTTTGCTCAAACAATTTTTATTTTGCCTTTTTATGCATTTCTACTGCATTCCAGCGGTAGAAATGCAGTCATTTTAATTGTTCAATGCATTTGTTTTTCTCAATTATTTTAGCACGAGTGTGTGCGTGTATGAGATATTTTTCAGCTCCTAAGTTTAATTATGCAAGTGTGTGTGTGTGTTTATTTATGTCGAGTGCGTGAGTAGTTACTTTCAAGTAGAGTGCGTGTGTTGTTTTTATTTTTCCGCCTACTCATTTTAGTTAATTGGCTGGATTTTATTCAAGTAGAGTGCGCGTGTTGTTTTTATTTTTTCGACTACTCATTTGAGTTAAATGGCTGGATTTTATTCAAGCAAGTATTTGTAGCTTTTATTTTTCCGCCTCCTCACTTGAGTTAAATGGCTGGACTGTACTTTTATTCCTACTCATTTGAGTAGGACTTGTAATTTTCATTCTTTATTTTTTTGCCTACTCACTTGAGTTAAATGACTGGATTTGATTTTCCACCTACTCGCTAGGAGTTAAATGGTCGGACTTTATTTTGATGTAAATATTTAAGAAAGCCCTGTAATTGCATTTATTTTCTCTTACTCGTTTGAGTAGGACTCGCTTTCATTTCAGTCCTACTCGTTTGAGTAGGACTTGTAATTTTCAGCTTTTATTTTCCGCCCCCACTCGTTTGAGTGGGACCTTCAAATTTCAATTATGCAATTTTCTCTTATGTGTAACTTAGTTTTATTTTTGTCTCTTATTATATGTTTGAATGAGTGCGGGTGTGTTTAATTGTAATAACTTTTCTAATGTTAGAGTATTTTACTTTTCTTCTTAATTTCTTTATAACCTTTCAGCGAATAGTTTAGAATGCTCGCATAACCAAACATATAAGCTATCCCCATTCCGATGAGTGGCTAATTGCTTTTAGCCCTCGGTATCGAAGAGCTTTGGGATCTAAAATGTTTAAAATAACCAAATGTTTAATTTTTCAATTTAATTAAAAACTTAAGGTTTACCCCGGGTTAATGACGCCTAGAACCACATATTGATGTGTGGGCTTTATTTCCGTTATCCATACGCTAGCTAGCCGAGAGGCCGTGCGTATGGAGAGATCACCCCTGGGTAAATACAGTTCCGCACTAATCCTCGAGAGAGGAGGCAAGCTAACTCTACCGGATTGGGTTCCCCACCCAATAGCAGGGTTCTTAGCTTACTGTGGGAATTAAGGGGAATCCTTCGTCGGATGAGAGCCCGGTCGAATATCCTTAATGTCCAGGTGAGCGATATTCCTAGAGATAGGTGAGCTCATTATTTTGAACCTCCACGACCAAGTTTCCGCTTTAATTAAATTGAAACTTTAGATATCTAGTTATTCAAATCTATTTTTAATCCTAACATAATTCGATACCGGGAGTTATCTCTTCATCGACTATTTTCTTAAATCTTTTTTCGTTCCTATTTTAATTAAAACCCTCACCTACCATTTCAGTAAAATAATAGTGTTTTCGGAGCAGTAGGGGTAATCAACTCGTTCCCGGGAATAATACGACCTCGGTATTCTCCCGAATATCGAGTACTACTTGCGATAGGTGCACTTGCCTCATCTAGCAAGCCCGTGGCGATCGACTCACCGAACCAACAACAGTAAGAGTCTGTTCGCGGGCTAATCAAGTTTTTGGCGCCGTTGCCAGGGACCTTTTTGAGTTGTTATTCCGAATCCAAAGTCTATTACTTTTACCCTTATTTCAAAAACTAAAAAAAGCTTAAAAACGTTTCTTCAAAATCTAATCCAAAAAAAAGAAGTTAATTTTCTACTTTCTATTTTAGGGTGTATGACCCGTGGATAGCCTTCGGAGTTCGAAAATTTGGATTTCGATCCTGAGATCAAACACTCGCTTGCGCGTATTCGGTCTCAACACTGAAATCCCTCTTTGGATCCAGAAGAATCCATCGGAGAACCCTCTGCTATTGCTATGGCCGACCCCAATCCGAACACGGTCGTCTAGCATACAATGTCATATTACGCCCGACCGAATTTGGACGATACTGGGTCCAGTATTGTTCTCCCGACGGTGGCGAACAATAATTTTGAGATTAAATCGAGCGTTATCTAAATGATCCAAAATGCAGTGCAGTTCGACGGACAGCCGGATGAGGACCCAAACGTTCATTTGTCTAGTTTTTTTGGAGATTTGCGATACTTTTAAGATCAATGGCGTCACTAATGACGCCATTCGTTTGCACCTTTTTCCATTCTCCCTCAGATCCAAAGCTAAGGCGTGGTTGAATTCCCTCCCATGAGGATTTATCACCACCTGGGCCGACCTTGCGGAACTGTTCTTAACGAAGTATTTTCCGCCCGCCAAAACTGCAAAGTTGCGGGCGGACATTTCTTCGTTCGTGTAGAATGATTCCGAGTCTCTTTTTGAGACTTCAGAGCGATTTAAGGAATTCCTCCGCAAGTGTCCGCATCACGCGCTGCCTGCGTGGTTGCAGGTCCAAATCTTCTACAATGGGCTTAATTATCAGACGCGTCAGATGATTGACGCGGCTGCCGGGGGTACCTTGAATAATAAGACAGCTGAGGCTGCCCAAGCTCTTATTGAAGAGATGGCTATGAACGCCTACCAATGGAAAGTCCCGTGGGGACGTCCCAAGCAGGCGGCCGACCTCTTTGAAGTGGATGCCACTGCCCACTTAGCCCTTCAAGTTGAAAGGCTAACAAAGCAGGTGGAGGAGATGTCTGCTGCCTCCACCACTCTTCCTTGGGTGATTCCCCCTAATGCCGGTGTAGCAAATGAATTCGTACACTACGTGGGAAATGCTGGGCGACCTTCCTTCAACCCCAACAACAACCCTTATAACAATAACTATAATCGGGGTTGGAGGAACCACCCCAACTTCTCATGGAGCAATCCGAATAATGCGCAACGCCCCCCCAATTCTTTCACGCCCGGATTTCTGCCGCCTCCCACTCTTCCAAAACCCACCCCGATGGAGGATAATTTTTCTAAATATATAGCTTCCAACGAGTCAAATATCCGGAACATCACCGGATCGCTAAAAAACTTAGAACTCCAGGTTGGACAGCTAGCGCGAATGATGTCTGAGCGCGCGCTCGGGGCACTGCCGGGAAACACGGAGCCCAATCCGCGGGAAAATATCAACGCTATAACCCTCCGTAGCGGAAAGGAGGTGATCGATCCAAAACAGACCGATCCTCAAGGTTCCTAAACTACGCCTTCCCCACCTCCTATCAGGGAAGCTTCAAGCCCCCTCTCTTTCTTTTCTTTGTATATACTCTCTTCTCTGTTTTATTCTGCATACTTACATCACAACATTGAGGACAATGTTGGACTTAAGTATGAGGGTGTTTTCTTGCTTTCTTTTTCGCACTTCTATTTCCTGCACTATATTTCTATTTTCCGCACTTCCAAAAAAAATATATGAAAAAAAATTATATATAAAAAAAATCCCAAAAACTTAATGTCTAATTTTTTTTTCTGTCTTTAAAATGTTTTTTTTTCTGTCTTTTTAAACCAAAAATCCCAAAAAAATTGCAGAACAAAATTTCAAAAAAAAATTATAAAACCAAAATTTCAAAAAAATTTTAGTTTCATTTTGTACAAATCTGTGTAAATATTTTTGTAAATAATCTTCTCTCATCCCCTTCCTTTTCTCTCCCATTCTTGTAAATACCGTCTTTTTTTCTCGCACTTTCCGCAAAACCTTAAAAATCTAAAAAAAGGATAATAAGTTCAAAAAATTCAAAAACGAAAGAGGAAAACTAATCAAAAATTCAAAAAAAAGTAATTTTTTTTGAGTAAAACAAAACAAAAATACAAAAAAATAGATAATAAATAAAAAAACACAAAAAAATGATGAAAAAACTCTAAAAAACCAAAAAAAATATTTATAAACAAATAAATCAAATATACCATCCTTAATTTTCTAGCTATCCAAAAATTTTGCTTTGAGTTTATTTATATGTGAATTTTATTAATTCTCTGTTTGCTATTCGTTTGTGAATTATAGATTGAAAAATTTAACTATTCGGGGTTAAGTTTTAAAGAATTCGTTATGCTTTGTTAAAAATAGCAAACTCGTTTTAGACACTACTTCTAATTGCTCATTGATAGGAGCACGTGTATTATGTTAGACAATAACGACTATAGGATTCAATTATGTTTACTTTTAGCTTTCTGAAAAATTGGAACTTACAATTTATTAAGGTTGCTCTCAAAATTGTTTTTTAATAAAAAATCTAGTTTTATTTTCTCACCTTTCTTATCATTACCTACTTGACATGATAAAATTATTATCCTTAAAAGATCCTATGTCAATGAGAATAAGATTTTGTTCCGTAAATATAGGAACCCAATAGATTAAAAAGATTATATGTTATGGAGTAAGAAGATAAAATTCATTACTCCTACACATATACATTGAGTTAAAATTTATTATGAAGTTGAAAAAAAAAGATATTAGGAAAATAAGATTTCATTTTCCTAATAATCCAAAAATAAAAAAAAATGGAGGTTCGAGAAAAAATTACCTCGCCTCAAAATCAAAACCCTCTTCATAAACCAACATCAATCCCCTTGCTAATTTCACGATTATAGATTTAATTCAAAAATCTTTTTGAGAGCATAATTTGTAAATTGCATTATTTACAGTAAACCTCCTATAGGCTAAAAGTTCATATAATTCCAAACTATTCTTGTTAATCTAACCATTACAATTACCGCTTTCTATTTGATTACATCAAGAAGTCTTTTAGCCAAAACTTTTGTGCTATTTAAATCATCTACATAATTTTAGGACTTAACTCTTACACCCCGTATATTTATTTAGATCTCTCTTATAATTGATTAAGTGGTAGCAAAACTTAGAGTTTTTCTATTCCTTATAAGTTCACCTCAAACTCTTGCTCTGGAATAGCAAAAGCTTAATTATGGGGGTATTTGATGAATTGTAAATATGACTATTTTGATGTATATTAAAAAATGGTTTTACTTTATTTTTGTTATTTTTACTTCATTTTCTGTAATAAATTGCTCCTATTTTGTAAATATTTTCTAACTTCGTTTATTTTTGATTTTCTGATAAATTTGTAGAAATTTGCCAAAATTGGCAAGTACACGCCCGTGTTACTTGGGACACGCCGGTGACCAGGGCATGACACATCAACAACCAGTGATTCATCCAATTTTTGAAGAAAAAAGCCTGACATGCCCGGCCACATGCTCGTGTCAATCAGACACGGGGCGTGACCAAGCCCGTGTCCATCCCGCTCGACGATTTCAACTCGACGTTCATCGAATCAAGAGGGACCCGCCCGTGTCCGATGAGCGCAACGCCCGTGTCAGCCCGACACGCCCTGTGCCGAAGCCTATGACCATCTCTCGACAATTTCCGCTCGACGTTTGTCGAGTGTCGACTCAACCCGACACGCCCACCGTCGCGCCCGTGACCTGGGGCGTAACTTTCTCCACCGCGCCCGACAAACTACCACCGGCGAATCCCAAAGTCAACAACACCTTTAATCGCTGAACGACACGGCCACCGTCACGTACGTGACCAAGGGCGTGACTACCGTGTTTTCGGCCGCAAAGTCAAATCGCCGTCAAATCCGTCACTTCACCGAAATCTGCTGTTTAATAGTGCTGACACGCCCACCGACACGCCCGTGTCGGAGGGTGTGTACTTGGAAATTTTTTCCTATAAAAAGGCAGCTGCTGTATGAGTTCAGGGTTCCAAATTTTTGAACCGTTTTGATGCTAAGGGCTGCCGTTTGGAGCTAGTTTTGAGGCTATGTAAGGATCTTTCTCCCTCCTTTTCAAGTTGTTTTAAGCATTGTAATCAACCTTTTTTTGTTAATAAAGTCTTTTCTTTTCATCCTTTTAATGCTTTGAAAAAATCTCTGAACGCCTCCTTTTCATCAATCCTAAGTACTTTTAATTTCATTTTCATATGCGTGTGTGTGTATGAGTTAAACATTGCAAAATTTATGTTTTAAAATGAAAAACAATTTGTTTTCTATCATAATAATAAAATTTATAGCCGTTATTATTGCCGATTTCATTCTCAAACTCTTAAAAATTGGTTAGACTTAGGATTTTCATGCTTTAAAATGCGTTTTTATGAACTTGTAAAACGTTAAAAAGGTGGTTTTCATCTCTCTTAACTTAGCTTTTACTTTGTTTTAATTATAAAACTATCGCTTCTTTTTATCTTACTCCCACTTTTTAAACCATTTTACAAGGCTATAAGAATGTATAAATTATTATTTTTATTTTTCATCAACTTTCATTTTAAGTAATTACAAAAATATTTTCGCTCATATAATTTTTATTTTCACTTTTTATGCATTTCTATCAAAATCTAACGGTAAAAATGTAAACATTTTAATTTTTCGGGCACTTGCCTTTCTCACTTTAATTTGAAAACGTTTTGCTCAAACAATTTTTATTTTGCCTTTTTATGCATTTCTACTGCATTCTAGCGGTAGAAATGCTGTCATTTTAATTGTTCAATGCATTTGTTTTTCTCAATTATTTTAGCACGAGTGTGTGCGTGTATGAGATATTTTTCATCTCCTAAGTAAAATTATGCAAGTGTGTGTGTGTGTGTTTATTTATGTCGAGTGCTTGAGTAGTTACTTTCAAGTAAAGTGCGTGTGTTGTTTTTATTTTTCCGCCTACTCATTTGAGTTAATTGGCTGTATTTTATTCAAGTAGAGTGCGTGTGTTGTTTTTATTTTTTCGCCTACTCATTTGAGTTAAATGGCTGGATTTTATTCAAGCAAGTATTTGTAGCTTTTATTTTTTCGCCTACTTACTTGAGTTAAATGGCTGGACTGTATTTTCTATCCTACTCGTTTGAGTTGGACTTGTAATTTTCATTCTTTATTTTTCCGCCTACTCACTTGAGTTAAACGGCTGAATTTGATTTTCCGCCTACTCGCTAGGAGTTAAATGGTCGGACTTTATTTTGATGTAAATATTTAAGAAAGCCCTATAATCTCATTTATTTTCTCCTACTCGTTTGAGTAGGACTTGCGATCGACTCACCGAACCAACCACAGTAAGAGTCTGTTCGCGGGCTAATCACTTGCCGAGGGCAAGATTGACTTGACCAAGAAGGATTATTCTTCAAAGCCGTCCACCTCCAAAGGAAAAGAGTTAGCTGAAACTTACTAGGAATGCGTGGAGGTTGAGGACGAAGGCCGTATGGGGCCGATCAACGTCCCGGTTAAGTGCTTCAATGCCGATCATGAAGGGGTTCTGGGATGCCTCTTATTTATCCATGGTGGAGCAGGAACCGAGTCTACTCGGAAATCTTCAATCTCAAGGGTCACTCGAGCAGAGGTGGCCTCTTCCTCTTCCGTTGCTCCTCCAAGTGAGGTCGTCACCTTTGGTCCAGCTGATCTACCCCAAACAACGAATTCGTTTGACGATGCAGTAGTGATCAATGCTGTGATTGGGGATTTCACAGTGGATAAGATTCTAGTTAACACCGAAAGCCCAGTCAACCTCCTATTCAAATCAACCTTTGAGGCCCTGAAGACTGGAAAGCCTCTGCTTTCCACCGAAGGGCCACTCTATGGCTTCTCAGGAGAAAGAAAAGAAGTTGAGGGTAGCATCATCTTGCCCGTGAAGCTTGGAGGGGCAACTAAGCAAGTGCAGTTCATAGTGGTTGACGTTCCCAGTAGCTATCATGTCATCTTTGGCAGGCCTCTATTGAACAAGTATCAAGCGGTGGTTTCAACTTACCACCTTACAATCAAGTTCTTCATAGATGGATGGATGTGTCGTGTCAGGAGTGACCCAAGGAGAGCAAGGGAGTGCTACGTTCGCACTGTCAACATGGTTGATGCTAGTCCTTCCCTTGATCCAGCAGCAGCTGCAGAAGCCTCACCAAATTCAAAATCTGCTGCTGGTGGAGGTGCTCAACTGGAACATGCCTAGGTGACACAAGGAGTCCCCATTGCTGAGGGGGAGGAGAGGAAGCTCTCCATCAACTCGGAGTTGCCTGAGGATCAAAAAGCTAAGCTGATTTCCTGCCTGTTGAAAAACTTGGATGTCTTTGCTTAGTCAGCAGAAGACATGCCAGGAGTGGATCCAGATGTTGCATGCCATCACATGAATGTTGATCCCAACTGCAAGCCTGTGCAACAAAAGAGGAGGGATATAGCAACAAAGCTTGCTGAGCCAATAAGAGAGGAGGTCGCGAAGCTCCTCAAGGTGAATTTTATTAAAGAAATCCAATACCCAACCTGATATCTAATGTTGTAATGGTTAAAAAGCCAGGTGGGAAATGGCGCATGTGTGTAGATTTTACCAAACTTAATAAAGCATGCCCCAAAGATTGTTACCCCTTGCCTCGAATAGATTCTTTAGTTGATTCCGCGGTAGGGTACTCTTGCATGAGTTTTTTAGATGCGTTTTCTGTTTATCACCAGATAAGAATCAATAAACCTGATGTTCCTCATACGTCATTTAGTACCAATAATGGTTGCTACTGCTATCTTGTGATGCCCTTTGGGCTTAAAAATGCTGGTGCAACTTACCAATGTATGATGGACCGTGTATTCAAGAATCAGAAGGGGAGAAACTTAGGAGTGTATGTAGACGACCTCTTGATCAAGAGTAAGTCATTTTCGCTACACTTGCATGATCTAGCAGAGACGTTCGCTACTATGCGTAGATACAAAATGAAGCTTAAGCCGTTGAAGTGCACCTTTGGGGCGAGTAAGGGGAAGTTCTTTGGTCATCTCCTTACTCGAGAAGGACTTGCCCCCAATCCGGATAAAGTGAAAGCCATTCTTGATATGCCTACCCCTCGTTCACCTAAGGAAGTTCAGCAGTTAGGGGGGAGGCTAGCAGGTCTTGCGAGGTTCCTCTCTCGAGTTGGAGATAGGAGTGCTCCTTTCTTTAAAACTCTCTGAGGAGCATCCAAGTTCGAGTGGACAGAGGAATGCTCTCAGGATTTTGAGCAGTTGAAGAAGAAACTGACCTCAACACCTCTGCTTCAGAGTCCCCGGCCGAGGGAGGTTCTTTTCTTATACTTAGGGGTTGGCCCTGAGGCGGTCAGCTCCGTTCTTCTTCGTGAAGAAAGCAGGAAACAGTTCCCAATCTATTATGTCAGCCATATTCTGAAGAGTGCGGAGACACGGTACCCGATTCTTGAGAAGTTAGCCTTGGCGCTAGTCATGTCAGCTCGCAGACTCCGTCCATATTTCCAAGCGCACTCGATTCAAGTCATTACTGATCAACCTTTGAAGAGTGTATTGGAGAAACCAGAGCATTCTGGTAGATTAGCCAAATGGGCAATAGAGTTGAGTGAATTTGAAATCTCTTATGTGCCCAAGACAGCCGTCAAAGCTCAAGTTCTAGCAGACTTCCTAATTGACATGTCGGAGTCCAGTTCTGATCGAGCAGAAAGGTCACCTTTGGCTTGGACCACCTATGTTGATGGTGCCTCAGGCAAAAGTTCTTCTGGAGTAGAAGTGGTTCTCATTAACCCAAACGGCATCAAACTGGAGCAGGCCATCAAGTTTTACTTTCCAGAAACCAATAACCAGGCCGAGTATGAAGCTTTGCTAGCAGGCTTGAGACTTGCAAGGGAACTCGGAATCGATCATGTTCATATCAAAACTGATTCTCTTGTAATGGCGTCACAAGTCCTTGGCAACTTTGAAACAAGAGAGGCGATCTTGAAGAATTATCTGGCTCTTGTGAAGATAGAGATCGACAAGTTCAAAAGCTTTACTATTGAGCACATCTTTAGAACCGAAAATGAGGAGGCAGATGTTCTTGCTAAGTATGGGCTGCCATCAGGAGTAACAACTTCCGAGCTCTTCCGCCCGAGAGTGGAGGAATGAGAATTGATGCAAGTGGATCAAAGTCCCTCCTGGATGGACCCATTCATTCTCTATCTGTCAACAGGATATTTTCACCATTCAATCAAAGATAAGAAAAGGTTCAGAATAAAAGCAGCTCACTACTACTTAGTGGTGGTAATCCTTTACAGGAGAACATTCCTCTCTACCATGGCCCGGTGTGTTTCAGAAGAAGAAGCTCCCCTCGTTTTGCAAGAAGTTCATTCAGGAGAGTGTGTAAGTCACTCGGGAGCAAGAACCTTGGAATGACGGATCCTGCGACAGGGATATTTTTGGCCCACTATGAAGAGAGACTCTGAGGTCTATGCTAGAAAGTGTGTTCAATGCCAGAAGTTTGCTCCACTTCAACTCCAGGAAGCTCAGTCACTCAGATCGATTACAATTCCTTGGCCCTTCGCAGTTTGGGGAATGGATCTCATTGTTCGTTTTCCCATGGCAAGCGGACAACGACATTTCATCATCGTAATGATCGACTACTTCAGCAAGTGTATTGAAGCAAAGGCATTGACAAAGACAACAACTCAAGTCGTCAAAAACTTCATTTTGGGGGAGATTGTCTGCCGACATGGAATACCTATGGCTGTAATCACTAACAATGGGCCACAATTCAACAACTTAGAGATGATAGATTTTTGTAAGCAGATCGGAACAGAGCTGCGGTTTGCAACAGTTCATCATCCCAGGAGCAATGGCCAAGTTGAAGCAGCCAACAAGCAGATCCTTAATTTGCTCAAGAAGAAAGTGCAAAATCTCAAGGGCAGCTGGGCTGATCAGCTTCCATCAGTCCTCTGGTCCCTTAGGACAACGGCTTCATCTGCAACTGGAGAGACTCCGTTCAAACTTTCTCATGGCTCAGAGGCACTCATTCCAGTTGAGTTTGAAGTCCCGTCACCTAGAGTTCTACTTGCAAGACAAGGCATTGAGGACTGGCTTGAGTTGAATAATGAAGAGATGAGATTCAGCTTGGAACACATCGAGGCAATTATAGACGAAGCAGCTATAAGGTAGGAGGAGGTAAAAAGAAGGATGGCCCGTTACTTTGATCAGAACGTAAGGATCAAACACTTTCAAGTGGGAGATCTAGTTCTTAAGAAAGTTGACATTGCTGCAACAGCTGGTTCAGTTGGAAAGCTTAATCCAAATTGGGCCGACCCCTTCATTATCAAAGAAGCGTTAAAGAGCGGCGCTTACCGCTTGTAGACGTACGAAGGAGAGGATATGCCACATACATGGAGCAGGGATGATCTCAAATGGTTCTATTCCAGAACCTCCTCTTTTCTATTCTATGTATCCTCTTCAAGAATCATTATGAATAGAAACTACTTGCTGACGCTTATTCAAGTGTTTTGTCTATTTAAGCATAACAGATGGCATGCTAAGAAAGATTCCAAAAACGGTTCCTCCCTTGAACTCTCTTTTCTTTCTTATGCTTGCTTCGCAAATGCATTTTATTAATCAAAGGATTTATACAGACAATTTTTCCTAGTGTTCTCTCTCTTTTTATCACAAAGATCAATAACGGTTCCCTGATACTAGGAGACATAGCCGAGTTCAGCAAGACCTCGCCTAGAGCTGTTGTCATTAGCGTAACACCACGAAGACCACGTGTTGCGAGGAGATTTCGCACCGTGTAGTGGGAGCTTGCAGGCTCTAGTGCGGTAGGATTCTGGACTTCGGATCCCGGCTAGTACCTGACCCCACCTCTGCATTATGGAGGGACAGGGTGGGAGTAAAGCTCTACCATGCCTCATTTGGGATATCGTTACAACTTTGATGATCGTGTGTGGAAAGCAATGCCTAACGCACCTGCCCACCGATCATCTTAGCTTGTAACACTCGAACGCTCCATGGTACCCTCAAGCACGGCCTGCAGGAGACCCACAGCCTGGACTGTACTCTAGGCAAGAGGGCAGGGGACCGTTCCGACAAGTCTGCATCTTACTCTTCGCAGGGAATCTTCCTAGCGCAAACTGCTTTTCTTTATCCGGGTAGTCCGCCTGTTTGGGTTGATTGTATAGCTTGTGGCCCGGTGAGGAAAGCAATGCCACGCGCACCATCCCACCTGGTCGCGAGTTATAGGTCATTTCTTTTGTTTAGTGCGGATTGGTTTTCTTTATCCGCGCAGTCCGCCGGTTTTCTTTAGGTTGATCGTATAGCTTGTGGCCCGGTGAGGAAAGCAATGCCACGCGCACCTGCCCGCCTGGTCGCAAGCTATAGGTCATTTCTTCTATTTATTGCGAATTGGTTTTCTTTATCCTCGCAGTCCGCCGGTTTTCTTTGGGTTGATCGTATATCTTGTCGTTGGTGAGGAAAGCAATGCCACACGCACCTGCCCACCTGGTCGCAAGCTATAGATCATTTCTATTAGCATATGCGCGAACTGTGAAATATATCAGCCCAGTCCGCTAAATGGCTTCCCTTATATTATCATAGTTTGAAAGATTACTAAAGAAAATTGCGGACTGCAGTTGGAACTCAACGAAGTCCACCTGATATTATCATCAGCCAATTATTCTAATTCTTACGGTGGACAATAACTCATTATGATCATTGTATCTCGCGGACTGCAATTGGAACTCAACAGAGTCCGCCTGATATTTTCGTCTCATTCTTACGACGGACAATGGTCGTCTAATCAGCAAGTGAAAAAGCTCATATTGTATGATCTGCGTATCACGCGGACTGCTAAATCAGATCGAACTTAATTGCATTAAATGCAGAAAATAAAGAACATCGCAGGAAGCACACAGATACCAGAATATCCTTTCTATTTGATCAAAATTTTTTTTACATCTTTTTATCTATTCGGCGGACTGCAATCTTGAGTCTGCTCCGTTTACAAAAGAAAAAAGCAAAAATACATTAATCTTCAGTAGTCCTTTGTTTCTTTTCGACAAGAGGTGGTAGACTTAGGCCTTCAACATCGACTTCCGGAGAATAGCCCTCCGAGTCGCTTCCACTACTATCTGATCCAGGGCTTGAGGAGGACTCGGTATGTGAGCTCCTATCAGCAGAGAAGGATGCAGAGGTTCTAGACTCGCCGGACTGTTCTCCGCCCCGCTGGCATGCAGTGTTGACGGCCTCAGCCCAGAAGTACTCCGGTAGTGAAGCATCACTCAACATGGTCCTGCAGGCCTCTATGAGTGTTATGTTCCTTCTCTCAGCCACTCCATTTTGCTGTGGAGTGCGAGGAGAGGAAAACTCATGAAAGATACCTAAGCTTTCACAGAATTCTGTCATGGCCCCAGATTTTAATTCTGTTCCGTTGTCACTTCTGATTTCGACTATGGAGCAGTTGTATTCATTCTGGACTTGCCTGACAAAATTGGTAAAGATGTCGAAGGTATCTAACTTCTGTTTCAGAAAGAACACCCACGCAAAGCGTGAGTAGTCATCAACAATTACCAATGTATAGTCCTTACCGCCCAAACTTCTAATCTGCAGTGGACTAAACAAGTCCATGTACAATAGATGAAGACATCTGTTAGAGTCTTTGCCAATAATGCTTTTGAAGGTAGCCCTTGTTTGCTTGCCTTTTACGCATGCATGACAAGGTTTGTCTTTGTCGTACTTGACATTTGGAGCATCACGTACTAAGTTCATTGAAAATAATTTAATAATGGTTTTGAAATTAATATGTGCTAGTCTCTTGTGCCATTGGTCACCAAGATACGCACTATCTTTTGTTAAAAGACACACTGGTGTAGAGGAATCTATACAGATGAAATTTAAACAGAAAATATTCCTGCTTCGAGTGCCGGATAGAATCGTTTCCATATGGTCAACGGATTTTATCAAGCACTTATCAGCATAGAACTCAACTATGTATCCTTTGTCGCAGAGTTGGCTTATGCTAATGAGATTGTGTTCCAATCCTTCGACATAGGCCACATCTAAGAATGATACATTACCGTTAGTAATCATACCATAGCCTCTAGTAATTCCTCGGTCTGAACCTCCAAAGATGACTTTTCGTCCGTTCACGATTGTTGTAAAGTTCTGAATGAGGCTTCTAGTCCCGGTCATATGCCGAGAGCATCCGCTGTCTAAGTACCAGATAGGCGTTTTGTTGGCCTTTGGACATCCCTGCAATCATAATAAATTTGCCTTAGGAACCCAAACATGTTTGGGTCCTTGGTCTCGGGTTAGAGTGCTCCGCCTACGAGTGTTAGCATTATGAGCGGTCTTTCTCATATTGCTGACATGAGGGGTTGCAGCATTTCTGGAATTGAACCAGCAATCTATGGCGAAGTGACCAACCATGCCACAACACCAACAGTCAAATCTGTTGTACCTTTGCCTCAAGATCTCCTGCTTGACCTTTTGGAACTTTTGTCTAGCAGTGGTAGCATTCTTGGAGGAAGATGCCTCATGATGATCACAATCACATGGCTTCTTCTCCTTTATGGGCTTCTCTATAACAGGCTTTGTCTTTGCTGCATTCTCGAAGTTATGCCCATGATTGAAAGGGCCATAGCTCTGAAGAACAACTTCTTCATAAGGTGCCTTAAAGACACTTTCGCCAAAGTTTCGGGGTCTAGCCCATCCTTGATAGCGAGACTTTGGCTCTACATAAGTAGGCCTAGCAAAGTGCCCGTATGATGAGTCAAAATCAAACTCATTTGATGGAAAGATGACCTTTTTGAATGTGGTTTGATTTTGAGGGGCTTTTCCCTTTTCTTCGGCGGAGGCCTTTTTGGCAGCCTTATTTTTCCGTTGATTCTTTTTTCTCCTAGAGGATTTACTAGGAGATTCTTCATGGCCTAGTCCATCTCCCTTGGCCTTTGCTGAGAATTCAGTAATAAATGGAAGAACCGTCTTGGGCTTAGAGAAACTCTCAACAAGTTTCCTTTCAGCCGCAAGTTCGGCTTCCAAACCTTTGATGATCTTCTCCTTCAGGTCAAGTTGCTCAAGAGTCTTGTAATATTCTTCAATAGTATTATTGAAGTTTTCCTCGAGGGAGTCAGTCTTTGCGACTTTCTCTCTCAAGTTGCTCTCTTCGGCTTTTAGAGACTTGATCTCTTTAGCCTGAGTCTTCACGACTCGACGACATTTGTCGTAAGCCATGATTAACTCCTTGTACTGGGCCATCAATTCTGACTCATCGTCAGAGGAGCTACCCTCGCAATCATATTCAGAGACTTCAGACTCTGAGAGAGGGGTGTGAGAGTTTACCTTCCCAGTGAACTGGGGCTCTTGTTCATCATCTGTTTGAGCCATTAGCCCAAAGTAAGCTTCTTCTTCTTCGCTTGACTCTGAAGAGTCGGAGTCGCTAAGTGTCTTGCTCCTTTTGGCTATGAGACTCTTCTCTTTCCTTTTCCTGTTTTGTGAGGATTTCTTGTCTTCTCTTCTGCCACCCTCCTTCTTGTGAGGGCAGTCAGCAATGACGTGACCTCGCTTATTACAACAGTAGCAAATGATGTCAGTTGAAACGTATTTGTTCTGTTTAGTATTATACCTTTCGTGGCTGCTTGAGCCTTTTCTTCGTCGATCGTCATCACGCCGCGATCTTCTATATGAGGCATCCTTGCCTTTCTATTGTTTATTTTTATTAAGAAACTTCTTGAATTGCCTAGAGAGTAAGGAGAACTCTCCTTCAGATAGTTCAGACCCTGAGGTGCTAGGCTCTGATGTTTCTTCTTCTTCATCCACTTCTGGAGCTGGAGCGGGGGATGCAGCCTTGGTCATTCTGGAGGTGTCCGCCTTTAGAGCGACAGATTTCTCCTTTAGTGCAGACCTGCCCTTCTCTTCTTCAGCTTTTCTTGTATTGATTTGGAGTTCATAAGACATAAGCTTTTCAAAGAGATTTTGCGGGTCCGTCTCAGCTAGGTTCCCGAACTCCCTGATGGCGCATACCTTGTTATCCCATTCCTTGGTTAGGGATCTCAGGAATTTGTCGTTCAGTTCTCCGTTGGTGAAGACACGACCATACACCCTTAGGCCATTTACAATTTTGAAGAAGTTTTCAAAGGTGTCGACAGTTGTTTCCTTGTTCCCTTGTCGGAACGCTTCATATTTTTGATTGAGAAGGGATCTCCGATCATCCCTTACTTTTTCAGTTCCTTCCATCAAAGTGACTAAGGAATGCCACATCTCCTTAGCTGATTGACAGTGAATCAAATTCTGCAGCATCGAGTCATCGAATGCACTTGCTATAATATTCTTAGCTTTCTTGTCGAGAGAGACAAGTGCAATCTCGTCTTTGTCGAGATCCATTAGCTTTTTGGGAACTTTCTTGGTTGGGTCGATAGTGGACACAGTCATGGGAACGTAAGGACCTTCTTCAATGATCATGAAGATCCTTGGATCCACAGCTTCCATGAAAAATTTTATCCTTTCTTTCCACATGGAAAAGTTATTTTTGTTACACAGTGGAAGCTTGGCGAAATCTTTGCCCTTGTCCATTTTATGGTAGAATCTTTCAGACAACAGATTCGGATCTGATCAAGGTGTTAACCTTTTGACGATCAACCTCCCTCTGATACCAATTGAAAGAAAACGGTTGTCAACCTAAATCACCTAGAGGGGGTTGAATAGGTGAGTTGTGCGTCTTTTTGTGGAATAAAAATTAGTTAGAGCACAGCACAGAACGATCTACCAATATCACAGACGACACAAGATCTATAGTGGTTCCCCAACCTTGGGTACATCCACTTTCCCTCACCGATCTAGCAATCAACTAGACTCGGCTACTCCACTTTCTCGGATCAAAAATCAATCCTACCCTCGGAACAAAGTTCCTACAAACTCGATCCAAACAAAGGGATCTACACCTCGGAAGATAACACTTCCTACAAACTCGGAGTGAAGAACTCCTACACTCGGAGAAGATATCTCCTACAAAATTAATAAAGTGTTTATAAGAATACAAACAGTAAATCACTCAGATCTGAATGAAACAGCCAGGATCTTC
The DNA here is from genome assembly GCA_039583875.1 of Platanthera guangdongensis. NCBI lineage: Eukaryota > Viridiplantae > Streptophyta > Magnoliopsida > Asparagales > Orchidaceae > Platanthera > Platanthera guangdongensis. Next base: position 135,880,917 of record CM077147.1, read on the forward strand.
TTCTTTTCAACTTTGTAGCACTTTCAGAAATCGGTGAAGAGGTTCTCAGCTTCGATCTGGATTTACTCGCTTTTACAGAAATCGAGAGAGAATATGATCAGCGAAGTCGATCTAGATCTGTAACTTTCTTTAGAATAGTCCTCTGAAAGTAGAAGCTTTGGCCGGAGAAGGAGGCGGCGGCGGCGGCTTCTGATTTGCGAAAGTCAGAGAGGAGTCGGCTGAAGAATATTTCTCGAAATAGAATGACAAGAAAGCTTGGAGAATACTTAGGGTTTGTCATTTTCTGATAAGACCTTATATAGGAGAGACTAACGGTCATAATCGGTCATAATGATGTACACGTGGACCAATCATGTCGCGTGATTTGAAAAATCCCGACAGAAAAAGGACTTAGAAAAATTTCGGAAAGATTCAGCCAACTACACGAGTAAGTCAATAACTACTCGAGTAGTTGAATAACTACTCGAGTATATGATGAGGAGCATACTCGGGTATATGTAGATAGACTACTCGAGTATATAGAAATCAACTACTCGAGTAAGCAGTCAGAGTTACTCGAGTATGTGTAGAGACCAACTCGAGTACAAAAAGGATCTACTCGAGTACTAGAGAAGTTACTCGAGTATGTTACATAAACTACTCGAGTATATGAAGTACTACTCAAGTGGAATACTTAAAAAAATTCTGAAGAGGTCAGCTGGCAACTACTCGAGTAGTTGAACTAAACTACTCGAGAGGAAGTAATCTACTCGAGTAGATGAAAGTTCTACTCGAGTAAAAGACTTAGATAAATTTTCTGGAGTAGGGAAATATCAAGGTACACGAGTGACACATGATCTACTCGAGTAGGTATACTGAACTACTCGAGTATGTTTCTATCTACTCGAGTATGTGAGTATACTTACTCGAGTATATGAATATATCTACTCGAGTAGTTGACTTAGGTACTCGAGTATATTATACTCAGACTACTCGAGTAGGTGAAAGCTCTACTCGAGTAAAACACTTAGAAAATTTCTGATGTTGGAAAAACTGATTCTTCTAGAGTAGCCAACTTCCAATACCTTTCCCATAGTCCAATAGCTTGAATATGAAGTGTATCCCAATAGAGAGACCACACATGAGTCAACACCTTGGAATATGCAATGAGGTATTACAATGCACAATTCCTGTGTTTGGTGACCCACTGTGAGCTGACATTGGTCTACACTTCCCAGTGAAATTCCTGCAAATATATAGCTCAAACTAAGCATCAAATACAACTTAATTCATCTTAGTTCCAGGGTGACTTCATCAAATTTGGGTTCATGTGGATGAAATACCCAACACAACCTGTGAGAGAAAACTCAAATGAAGATTCTAATTAGTTGTACCTCTTCGAGTTCTGACACCATCCCGGGGATCTCCTATGATCTGGTCCATGGGGTGATCCTTCAGATGTCTGAGCTCTAGAGTTCTTGCATCTGGATTATCTTCAATCACTGGAGTGATTTCTTCATCCAGGATGTCTTGTTCATTTTGATCATCAGCCTCTCCAATAGGAGTTGGAGTGGTGATCTTAATGAACTTCTCTCCTTTGCCTTCGGACGGATCATCCAAGCTAGTTTCTTTCAGCTTTTCACCTGCATCTTCAATGAGCACACTAGACGGATTGCTTTGCAGCAAGCTCATCTCGTCAAATACAACATGTATCGATTCTTCCACCACCAGGGTTTTTCTATTAAATATCCTATATGCCTTACTATGACTACTATAGCCTACAAAAATGCCTTCAAAGCTCTTTTCACTGAACTTGGTGGTATGATACTTACCATTGTTAAGTATGAAGCATTTACAACCAAAGATTATAAAGTATGAGACTGTTGGTTTCCTGCCTTTCAGAAGTTCGTAAGGTGTCTTTTTGTGGTCTTTGTTTATGAGTGCTCGATTTTGCACGTGGCATGCAGTGTTGACGGCTTCAGCCCAGAAGTACTCCGGTAGTGAAGCATCACTCAACATGGTCCTGCAGGCCTCTATGAGTGTTCTGTTCCTTCTCTCAGCCACTCCATTCTATTGTGGAGTACGAGGAGAGGAAAACTCATGAAAGATAACTAAGCTTTCACAGAATTCTGTCATGGCCCCAGATTTGAACTCTGTTCCGTTGTTACTTCTGATTTTGACTATGGAGCAGTTGTATTCATTCTATACTTACCTGACAAAATTAGTACAGATGTCAAAGGTATCTGACTTGTGTTTCAGAAAGAACACCCACGCAAAGTGCGAGTAGTCATCAACAATTACCAATGTATAGTCCTTACCTCCCAAACTTCTAATTTGCAGTGGACCAAACAAGTCCATGTGCAGTAGATGGAGAAATCTGTTAGAGTCTTTGCCAATAATGCTTTTAAAGGTAGCCCTTATTTGCTTGTCTTTTACGCATGCATGACAAGGCCTGTCTTTGACGCATTTGACATTTGGGGCATCACGTACTAAGTTCATTGAAAATAGTTTATTAATGGTTTTGAAATTAATATGTGCTAGTCTCTTGTGCCATTGGTCACCAAGAGACGCACTATCTTTTGCTAAAAGACACACTGGTGTAGAGGAATCTATACAGATGAAATTTAAACAGAAAATATTCCTGCTTCGAGTGCCGGATAGAATCGTTTCCATCAAGCACTTATCAGCATGGAACTCAACTACGTATCCTTTATCGCAGAGTTGACTTATGCTAATGAGATTGTGTTCCAATCCTTCGATATATGCCACAACCAAGAAGGATACATTGTCGTTAGTAATCATACCATAGCCTCTAGTAATTCCACAGTCTGAACCTCCAATGATGACCTTTGGTCTGTTCACGAATGGAGTAAAGTTCTGAATGAGGCTTCTAGTCCCGGTCATATGCCGAGAGCATCCACTGTCCAAGTACCAGATGGGCATTTTGTTGGCCTTTGGACATCCCTGCAATCATAATCAATTTGCCTTAGGAACCCAAACATGTTTGGGTCCTTGGTCTCGGGTTAGAGTACTCCCCCTACGAGTGTTAGCATTATGAGCGGTCTTTCTCATATTGCTGACATGAGGGGTTGCAGTATTTCTGGAATTGAACCAGCAATCTATGGTGAAGTGACCAACCTTGCCACAACACCAACAGTCAAATCTGTTGTACCTTTGCCTCAAGATCTCCTGCTTGACCTTTTGGAATTTTGATCTAGCAGGGGTAGAATTCTTGGAGGAAGATGCCTCATGATGATGGCAATCACATGGCTTCTTCTCCTTTATGGGCCTCTCTACAACAGGCTTTGTCTTTGGTGCCTTCTTGAAGTTATGCTCATGATTGAAAGGGCTATAGCTCAGAAGAATAACTTCTTCATAAGGTGCCTTAAAGACACTTTCGCCAAAGTTTTGGGGTCGAGTCCATCCTTGATAGCGGGACTTTGGCTCTACATAGGTAGGCCTAGCAAAGTGCCCGTAGGATGAGTCAAAATCAAACTCATTTGTCGGAAAAAATACTTTCTTGAATGTAGTTTGATCTTGAGGGGCTTTCCCCTTCTCTTTCGCTAAGGCCTTTTCGGCAGCCTTATTCTTCCGTTGATTATTGTTTCTCCTAGAGGATTTACTAGGAGCTTCTTTTTGGCCTAGTCCAGCTCCCTTGGCCTTTGCTGAGAATTCAGCAACGAATGTAAGAACTGTTTTGGGCTTCGAGAAACTCTCAACAAGTTTCCTTTCAGCCGCAAGTTCGGCTTCCAATTCTTTGATGATCTTCTCCTTAAGGTCAAGGTGCTCAAGAACCTTGTTATATTCTTCAATAACATTATTGAAGTTTTCTTCGAGGGAGTCAGACTTTGCAAGTTTCTCTCTCAAGATGCTCTCTTCGGCTTTTAGACATTTGATCTCTTTAGCCTGAGTCTTCATGACTCGACGTCATTTGTCGTAAGCCATGATTAACTCCTTGTACTGGGCCATTAACTCTGACTCATCGTCAGTGGAGCTACCCTCGCAATCATGTTCAGAGACTTCAGAATCTGAAAGAGGGGTATGAGAGTTTACCTTCCCAGTGAACTGGGGATCTTGTTCATCATCTGTTTGAGCCATTAGCCCAAAGTAAGCTTCTTCTTCTTTGCTTAACTCAGATGAGTCGGAGTCGCTAAGAGTCTTGTCTTTTTGGCTATGAGACTCTTCTCTTTCCTCTTCTTGTTGTGTGAGGATTTCTTTTCTTCTCTTCTACCACCCTCCTTCTTCTTATGAGGGAAGTCAGCAATGACGTGACCTGGCTTATTACAGCAATAGCAATTGATGTCAGTTGAAACGTATTTGTTCTGTTTAATATTGTACCTTTCGTGGCTTCTTGAGCCTTTTCTTTGTCGATCGCCATCGCGGCGCAATCTTCTGTATGTGGCATCCTTGCCTTTCCATTGTTTCTTTTTATTAAGAAACTTCTTGAATTGCCTTGAGAGTAAGGAGAACTCTCCTTCAGATAGTTCAGAGCCTGAGGTGCTAGGCTCTGATGTTTCTTCTTCTTCATCTACTTCTGGAGCTGGAGCGGGGGAGGCAGCCTTAGTCTTTCTAGAGGTGTCTGCCTTCAGAGCGACGGATTTCTCCTTTAGTGCAGACCTGCCTTTCTCTTCTTCAGCTTTTCTTGTATTGATTTGGAGTTCATAAGAGATAAGCTTTCCAAAGAGATTTTGCGGGTCCGTTTCAGCTACCTTCCTGAACTCCCTGATGGCGCATACCTTGTTATCCCATTCCTTGGTTAGGGATCTCAAGAATTTGTCGTTCAGTTCTCCGTTGGTGAAGACACGACCATACACCCTTAGGCCATTCACAATTTTGAAGAAGTTTTCAAAGGAGTCAGCAATTGTTTCCTTGTTCCCTTGTCGGAACGCTTCATATTTTTGGTTGAGAAGGGATCTCCGATCATCCCTTACTTCTTCAGTTCCTTCCATCAAAGTGACTAAGGAATGCCACATCTCCTTAGCCGATTGACAGTGAATCAAATTCTGCAGCATCGAGTCATCGACTGCACTTGCTATAATGTTCTTAGCTTTCTTGTCAAGGGAGACAAGTGCAATCTCGTCTTTGTCGAGATCCATTAGCTTTTTGGGAACTTTCTTGGTTGGGTCGATAGTGGACACAGTCATGGGAACGTAAGGACCTTCTTCAACGATCATGAAGATCCTTGGATCCATAGCTTCCATGAAAACGTTTATCCTTTCTTTCCACATGGGAAAGTTATTTTTGTTGTACAGTGGAAGCTTGGCAAAATCTTTGCCCATGTCCATTTTATGGTAGAATCTTTCAGACAACAAATTTGGATCTGATCAAGGTGTTAACCTTTCGACGATCAACCTCGCTTTGATACCAATTGAAAGAAAATGGTTGTCAACCTAAATCACCTAGAGGGGGGTGAATAGGTGAGATGTGCGTCTTTTGCGGAATAAAAGATATTTAGAGCACAACACAGAACTATCTAACAATATCAAAGATGACACAAGATTTATATTGGTTCCCCGACCTTGGGTACATCCACTTTTCCTCACCGATCTAGCAATCAACTAGACTCGGCAACTCCACTATCTCGGATAAAAAACCGATCCTACCCTCGGAACAAAGTTCCTACAAACTCGATCCAAACAACGGGATCTACACCTCGGAAGATAACACTTCCTACAAACTCGGAGTGAAAAACTCCTACACTCAGAGAAACTTTCTCCTACAAGATTAATAAAGTTTTATAAAAATTATACAAACAGTAAATCCAATCAGATCTGATGAAACGGCCAGAAAACGTCTTCTTATGGACTTTGCAGTACTATCAGAAATCGCTGAAGAGAATCTCGGCCCAGATCTGGATCTTCTTTTCTTTTGCAGAATCAGAGAGAGAAGATGAATAGTGATGTAGATCTCGATCTGTAACTTTCTTCAGAATGAGTCCCCTGAAATTAGAAGCAGTGGCCGGAGAAGATGGTGGCGGCGGCGGCTTCCGTTCCGTGAAAGACAGATAGAGGAGTCGACTGAAAACTTTCTCAAAATAAAAATTACAAGAAAGCTTGGAGAATACTTAGGGATTGTAATTTTCTGGTAAGACTTTATATAGGAGAGAATAACGGTCATAATTGGACATAATGATGTACACGTGGACAAATCATGTCGCGTGATTTGAAAATCCAGTCAGAAAAAGACTTAGACAAAATTTCAGAAAAGTTCAGCCATATACACGAGTAAGAGAAGAGCTACTCGAGTAGTTGAAAAACTACTCGAGTACATGAAGGAGAACATACTCGGGTATATAAAGATAGGCTACTCGAGTAGGTAGAAATCAACTACTCGAGTAAGCAGATAGAACTACTCGAGTATGTATAGTGACTTAGTCGAGTACATGAAGGAACTACTCGAGTATAAGAAAGACTACTCGAGTATATTACATAAGCTACTCGAGTACATGAAGGACTACTCAAGTGGAATACTTGGAATAAATTCTGAGGACGACAGCAAGCAGCTACTCGAGTAGTTGAACTAAACTACTCGAGAGGAAGTGATCTACTCGAGTACGTGAAAGTTCTACTCGAGTAAAAGACTTAGAAAATTCTGGAGTTAGGAAAATTACAAAGTACACGAGTGAGACACGATCTACTCGAGTACGTATAATAAACTACTCCAGTATGTCTCTATCTACTCGAGTATGTGAGTATACTTACTTGAGTATAAGAGTATCTTTACTCGAGTCCATGACTTAGAAGAATTTTGACGAGTGAAGCCTCTAATACTCGGGTATAATAAATGATCTACTCGAGTATATAAACATGCTACTCGAGTATATGACTAAGTCTACTCGAGTATATGACATAGCTACACGAGAGATACACTTAAGTACTCAAGTATAAAGCTTCTCTACTCGAGTAAATTATAATCAATCTACTCGAGTAGTTATGGACCTACTCGAGTAAAAGACTTAGAGAATTTTATTGTTGGAAACTCTTTCTTCTAATGTAGTCAACTTCCAATCCTTTTCCCAAGGTCCAATAGCATGAATATGAAGTGTATCCCAATAGAGAGACCACACATGAGTCAACACCTTAGAATATGCAATGAGGGATTACATTGTACAGTTCCTATGTTTGGTGACCCACTGTGGACTGACATTGGTCTACACTTGCCAGTGAAATTCCTGCAAACATATAACTCAAACCAAGCATCAAATACAACTTAATTCATCTTAGTTCCCGGGTGACTTCATCAAATCTGGGTTAGTGTGGATGTAATACCCAACATAACTGCAGTTGAATCCCCTCCTCTATCTTCAAAAGCTCCACTCACTGAAATTCCCAAGGACACCACTCTTGTACAGTCTCCTGTTGTAAGACCCCCCTCCCCCTTACCAAGGACAGCTACCGGGTCTTATGCTCAGAACCGCCGTCTTACGGTGGCACTAACGCACGGGTTAGTCGACAATGCAACACGTCGATTCTGCCAGCTATTATGATCATATAACCTGTAGGCCAATATGAGAAATAGAAGTATAACAGTATATCAAATCCACTACTCCACAAGTCACAAAGTACATATCATATATATAAATGAAGAGTGCAGAAATGTAGTCCACGGTGAGTACAAAATGAAAGAGTAATAATGGCTTATGCCCAATACATCATATCAACTCTCTCTCTTAAATCAAAGCGGAAGCTAATGTAATACATCAAAACTCGTCCCACCTGAGGACGCGCAGTAGTAGTAGTAGTCTTCGATAGCGGTATCTGTTCCTCAAGTCCTGCCTCATCGTTGTGCTGGTGCTCCATCTCCACGAGCTCCTAAAATAGTATGGTCACCGACCATTAGTCAAAAAGACTAAGTCGTTACCTCCGCACCTCGCCCCGCAGCTCCTAGGCACAGAGCGGAAGGAAGAAGCAGAGGACAACAATGGGTAGCAAAAGTGGAAGCATGTGACAAGAACTAACTAGCAGTTGTAATAGATATTATTATTCTACTCTAGCAGTTCTAAGTATATTGTACAAGTAAGTAAAGTGCAGTACTAGTAAAGGAAGTAATGAATAGAAAGTAAGAGCAGGGAAATAAAACTAGGCTACCACTATACTACCATCACAAAAGTATCTTAACTTATAAAAATGCCCATACAAATTTATAAGTTAAGGTTTCCAGGAAATTTAACTTATCATATAAAAGAGCCCATACTAATTTATATGATAAGGATCTATGAAGCATATGACCTAATATGAATGAATGTTATGATGCAATTTATGCACAGGCAAGTGCAACTCACACACAACGATTCTGTGGTCACAGACCTTTAGTTCCCACTTTTTGAGAGCTAGCATCACTCTCGGGTACCACCGCTGTGGCTACGGTAGCAGCGGAGCGAGCATCTCCACTTCTAGGCCGGAATGCACACTACCAAACCTTAGACCACTCTCATACGCCTCTGTACACATCTAAGGTGCACTCTAGAGTCTATGTATACGTACTTTGCTGACAACCCATCAGTCTTGTTGGGTCGGATGTGCGTTATTGGGGATCGTCCTCCAAACCGCAGTGTAAAACAACCCACTGGCCCCTCTAACCCTCACACCCGCCAGGTGCACCGTACTGGCATTGGTGTGACGAACGACCAGTACCTCATGCCCCGCCACTAAATTTATGCACATGCAAGTATTTCATCCTGAGCCTTCAGCTCGCGGGACCAACCCGTCCTGAATCCTTCCAACCCATCACGGGTGATCATATTACACATGTCTCCATCCAACCCATCACGAGTGAGAATAAACCCCAATCCCTCCAACCCAACACGGGTGAGAATGAACCACAATGTCTTAACATATTAGACTACTGTTGTCTACGGGTTATTATACTTAGTGATTTAAGGTTAATCCCAGGACTGCCCAGGGTATACCCGGTGAAGGGCTCTCGAGGGCACTAGGACCTACGATGGAATTACGCCCAAAGTTCCCTTTCTCAAGGATAATTACATTTATTGGTGTCTACCCAAGATTTATACCCCAACTCTCGTATTACTCTAGATTGACCCTAAAGACTTAAGATGTTATTAGGAGCGCGACAGTCTTCCGCCGGTCCCCGTTATTGTTGTTATTACGTGACTTGCACTCTTCCACACTTGGTTAAGGAATCCTCTAGGAGACCAACCAGGGTTAATTCCTCCACTAAGATCCTCACTTTACTAGTTATTCAGATTCCTCCCCTGGTGGCCCTACTAGTACGAACATCAGTGCTAGACCCTTACCCATGTCTCGATACCACCCACAAGTGTGACCTTCTAATTCCTCTGGCCATATGCCTCAAATTATTTATCCTATGATGGTATGGACCTATATGATGAACAGGATGAGTTCCAAAATTTTCCAAATTGCTTACAACATTAAATTAATTTCTTTAAATGTAATCCCTAGTCGTTTTGCACGTGAAGTATTGTCAATATTAAACCTACTGTCCTAGGGATTCTTCCAGATACATAATATGACAATTAATGGGGCCTAACAAAATTTCATGCTTTTTGAATTCAGATTTATAATTAATTTCTATTTAATACTATATCCACAAATCTAGCATTTTCCAAATGAAGTAGATAAAATATTATCTCAAAAATTCTAATTAAATTACAGAACGTTGATAATAATGAAATGATTCTATGTCCAGATTTCCGTTTACATCTAGGTTGAAATGGCCTATCCATGATCAATTTGAGTTATTTACCAAAATACCATTATGGGGCCTAAGTACATTATTTGTCACTCCAAAAATTATGAAATAATTGCACACATTATAAAACATACAATTACAGCAATTTGAAATTTCACAATTTTTCAAAGGAATATACCCATCATTTCTACACAAAATTCCATAAGGGTAAAATGGTCATTTTGCTCCTTAAACTACTTAAGCTTCATCCAACAGAGATATAATTTATTTCTAATGCTTATTATGTCACTTCTTAGTCCTCAACAGAAATTGAACCTTTTATGATAAGGGTAAACCTATTTTAAATTTATTTCCTAAAAATGACCAAATTTTCAGAAATTCAAAATAATGGGATTTTTGTTCCCAAAAATCCCACCATTGCTATGAGAGGTGTATTACACCCTCATGTGTCTCAATAATGAAAATCATGATTTTTGAATGTCCCAAGTTGGCTGAATACACATTATTTCTTCTTAGGCTAAATGCACACCAAGCCTATAACAAGCCAACACATGCAAGTGGGTTTACCCAACATGCTCTGGTCCAAATTGGCTGAAATTTACAACATACACATATAATGTCCCTAGGACATGCCACCAAAAAATGGGGCCATTTGGAGTCACACAACGCTAAATATTTCATTTATTTCAGTTTGGGTATTTTAGTAAAAACTATAGAAAGAGTTTTCCCAAAAATTCTCATTTTTGTACAGGGGTTAACCAAGCCCTAAACACGCATATACACAAAATTTTGGGCCATTTGGATGAATGGTTTGACTTGGCCATCATTTTAAAGCTCTGCCCTAGCTAAGCACCAACCCTAGAAAAATGGTCCTGCAGGTCAGACCACTGGACCAAATCTCAAGTTAAGGGTTGCATCTTAAGGTTAACACAAAGGGCTACATTTTTCATGTTCATGTCATCCTCTGGAAATGGATATAAGAGCCCTATATTTGACATGAAAGATCACAAAATTAATGTGACAGAAATGAAATTTCATTTCATTAAAATAATAACAGAATTAAATTGATTTTAATAAAAATGCAGCACGAATCTTAAAGCTATATTGGACGGCATCCTTTCATCTTCCCCAAATGTTCAAAAGCTAAGATCGAGCCAACCTGGGGGATATTGCGGGGCCATTTCCGGCCACCTGAGGCGGCGCCACCCCCGGCCAACGGTGCCATCACCTTCACGGGGGTGGTGGCCATCCTTTGCCGGTGATGAGGTGGCGGGAGACGGTGGCGACGACGATCTCGAGCGGTAAAAAAAAGCTTGAAAACTCTCCCATTTCTCCCATGGCATCGGGCTCAATTGAGCCTGATATCTCCCCTAGTTGATCTAGGATTCTAGTACAGGTAGAGGGAAGGTGAAACGAACCTGTGTTGGTGGCTGGCGGCGTGGATGGAGGCGGGTGGCCATTCCTGACCTTGCTTAGGCGAGACCTCTCAGATTCATTGTTCCTGCACCATTTCCTTAACTCCAGCTATCGATTTCTATTCTCCTTTTCCCTCTGAAGCTAATGGAATCACTATTTCTGGCTGGGAGTGGGTATATAGGGAGATACAACCAATGCAAGCTCGATTTGGATCTTTGGTTGTATCACCCTTCATGCCAAGTGGGCACCATGCAGTAAAATTCTCTGGAAATTCTCTGAGGAGGGTAGCCCGCATAATATTTGGGCTGATGGAGCCAAGGCCAAGTGGCCTCTGCCTCTTTAATTCACCTGCCTGCATAAGAGGCAGATACTAGCAGAACTATCAAACAGGGGAACGACGCACGCTTAGCGGAATGAAGCAAGAGATCTAGGGCTCACGCACAGTGGTCGGCCAACTGGGTTTTAAAAGAAACTGTGCGGTGAAATTTTTCGCGCCCAATTTTGCAGTCAATCTTACCCTGCGGACCACATGGGTGCACCAAAGAGCTCATCACGTAGCTAGGCTACCACAACCCTATCGACAGATTAATCAAACAACAATTCGAAGCTAGAAACAAAAAGTACATATGTTTAAAACAAAAGAAAATACTAATCTAGATACCTGATGGGTTTATTGTCTCCCAATAGGACTTATTCAAGAACCATGCACTCTCTTAGCTGATGGGTGTATGAAATTTGAAGTGCATGGGCAGTTGTTCAAGTTCGCGTTTTGGTAGTGGGTACCGAAATGGAGACAGAACTAATACCCACATACCTGTGTAGTAGTACCTGTCTTGAACGTCAGGATTGGGTAGGATAAATGTAGTGAAGCTCAACGAATCTGACTCCACCTGCACCCGATTTCCATTAATGCTGGGCTACATTATAAGACCTTGCACTAAGTGGACCGGTTCCATGACGTGGTCTTACAGAGAAGTAGGCTCAAGAGCGGGGTTAGGAAATAAATTAGAAGAATGACAAAAAGTAACCTCAATCTTGGGGATGATCGCAGTGTCATTGCCCAACGACAAAATTGTGGGTGGATCCACACAGCTATCCAGGCTAGGGCAAGAATGTTCTAGCGATGTGTAATGCCCCCACTCATCACATGGCATATAACGGTGGGTCTGGCCGGGGCCCCACGCCATATGTCACAGACAAGCGGCGGAATTACTTGTGGAAATCAAAATCTACTCACATCCTAACTCAATCTATTCCAGCGCACCATTTTACATTAACATGAACTCAACTCAAAGAATGTCCACTACTACATAAACTCCACATTTATTTTTCCAAACCAGTAGTGTATACAACTCACACACACAGGCCTTAAGGCCTTACAAGTTTCTCTTTACACAAATACAATTTCGTACAACGGCATGCAGGCCGGCCACACATGAAATCCAACCACGATTCGCACGGCCTTCGAGGGCCTTTAGCAGCAAGCCTCCATTCCGCTCAAGAAATTCAATGTAATCATCAATACCTGCAATTCATTATCCACTCGAGAGCGAAAAACAAAGTAACGGTCAGCTTTACCTGATCACTTATAACGACCCTACCCCTTTCTCGGGGTAGTGGTTCCTTCCCTGTAAGCATGCCATATCATAATCTTTATCAACGTAGCAATCACAATCACATCACAAAAGCCGGTATCCACTAGACGCTCCGTGCACTCAGGGCACCATTTTGGAGTACCGGATATCCCAGTCGTACACCGTCGATCAGGTGTTATTAACTTGTTAGCTGGTCGGTCCTAGTCACTATAACACGCATGTTGTGAGCATTTCGCCCAAACCATTCAGAGGTCCTAACCCCACAGCAAAATTGAGCATTTAGATCGACCCACATTGTGGTGTAGCATGACGGGTTTGACCGCAACCCCCATTTACATTTCCACCATCGATCTCCCGTAACAACCAGGTAGAGATCAGCCTTTTCCAGTGCTCAAATCGTCAATAATGCAGCTTGACGCGGGTCGGCTTTCACTCTTGATTAGCCGCAGCTTTTCACTGTTCTCGCAGAACAAATAGCACCCGCAACGCTCATACAGAAGGAGCTTAACCAGACCCTCCATTCATCCAGAAGTAACATCACATATCATTTACTCATCCCATACACACATTTCATATCGTTAAATCGATGGAGTCTTCTCCAGTTTACCCATGATCATCACCAATCCAAACTATCCGTCCAGATGGGCTTCACACAGCATGCTTATGTCGTACTCCACACTTCCGGCACTAGATGCAAATATAACTAAGGAATCACTTAAAAGATCCACCTCTTGGTGGAGGATTCCATGCACATGCACCAAGCAAGGACTTTGATGTACAAGAAGGAGATAGTTACCCCTGAAGATCGCTTCGGAGCCATGAATTCGCCGGATGGAAATCACCATCTCAGTGTTGCCTCCACGAGTCCGAACTCGGATATTCAATCCACACTCCGCAGCTCCTCCAACAGGGAATTTCCACCTTCCTCCTTTCCTTCCCTTTCCCTCTTTCTTTCACTCTCTTGGAATGAGAAGAAGAAGAAGAAGATGAAAATGAAGAGCTAATTCTTCATTTTCGGCCTTATAACAACAAGGAGAAATCTGAGCCATCAGATCCCATAGCAAGAAAAGGAATGTCCAGAAAATTACCTCAAAACAGCTCTCTCGAGTTTGACACGCCCTGTGACACGCTCGTGTCATAGGCCGTGTCCCCTAAGCGGTACACGAACTGCCTTATCCAAACTTATCCACGTCAAGGTGACACGCCCATATCGTGCCCGTGTCAGCCTAGTCATGCCCGTGACATGGGGCGTGTAACCCACTCAAGACCTACTCGAGAGGACTGACTCGGTTGAAAACCAACGACTCGAGTACCCAGATAGGACACGCCCGTGTCACAGGGATGACATGCCCGTGTCACCCCCCCCCCCTCTTACTCGAGTACTTTTCCACCTACTCAAGTACATTTCGACCAACACGAGAGCTACTCGAGTATTGTTGAAATTTGTGAAGTGGAAGTGGTTGACGAGACAGGCCGGGCGGCCTGGGCGGACAACATTGGCGGAGTAGGAGAACTGGGCAAACTGTTGTGTGCGGCCTGGTGGAAAGTCTAGTGGAAGCAGGTTGTTCTTCTGAGCGGGTTGCACGGGTAAAGTCCGCAGACTATGCGGCCTGGTATCTGCTGATAAGGTGTTGGCTGATTGGTTTAGCCAAGGAGCGGCCTGAGTGGATAGATGCTTGCGGACTGGTGCATTGCTCAGTGGACGTGGTGCAAGCTTGTGCTGTTTGGCGGTTTGGCTCATGTTCGCGGGAAGCTTGCGGACTAGTGTGTCCGTGGTATGGGCTGTTGCGGACTGGGCTTAGAGCTTGGCTGAGGCCTTATCGAGCTCTGGTGTTACAGCAGGTGCTTTGCTGTGGAGGTCGTTGGCAGACTGGTGTGTGGAGTCCGGGAGATGGCTGCTGTGTTGGGCAGGTGTGCGTGTAGTATGCGGACTGCTGGCGGTCTGTGTTAGGGTGTTTGGCGGACGAGAGTTTATGTCCGCCATGCTCGCATTGTCCTTTGATAGTTTTGGACTTGGTCACACTCTGTGCCAAGCCCATGGTGTCTGCAGTATCCGCCAAGTCCGCTGTTGACCGGGCGGACTGTTGCTATCTGCCTTGGTCGTGGACTTGTGGCGGATTGAGGCTTGAGTCTTGCGGACTGCCTCGGGATTGTGCGGACAGCCATTGAAGGGGGTTGCTGTCCTGTAGTGGTCAGAGGCTTTGCGGGCTGGTGCCGTGTCCGCATAGCTTAGGCGGACTGAAGTGGGTTCGCCAATGTTGCCTTTCTCCTGGCGGTTTTCCTTGGTATCTGGCTAAGTCCTTGCGGCCTCGGAGGACGGTGTTTTGCTATCGCGCGAGCTGGGGCGGTGTCTCTATCTCTAGGGAGGTGACCACACTCCTCACCTCGCGTATAAATAGTACCGCCCTGGCAAGTCTACAGTAACTTGAGTGAACAGTAAGTTGGGTTGGGCATGGAGCTGCGGTCTCAGTTTGTCTGTCCGCGCGGATTGATTCAGGGCTGACGATTTGCTGTGTGCAGGTCACGCAGGTAGCTTCAAGGAGCCAGGAGTTTTGCTTTGACTTCGGTCAAGTACTTGAAAGTTGTGCGGTCTCTGCGGATTCAGCAGGAGGTCTCTCTGCGGCTTGTCAACTCTGTTTCAACTTTGCCAGCTTCAATAACCTGTCCACCGGCTTCAGGCGGGTAGGCGGTGTGTTCCTCAGTTCAGCCTCAGCAGGAGACGAATAACGGTGAGTCCGCGCGACCTCACTGCTTCGGCGGACTCTGTGGCTATTCGGCGGATTGAAGCTTAGTTTGGGCGATCTCAGCGGACTCGGCGACCTCGGCGACCTCGGCGGTCTCGGCGGACTCCGGTGCTGTCCGCCCGGCTTGGTTTTTGGTGCTTTCTGTTTACAGCTGTTTATACTTGCGAAATCATGTCGCGCTATGTATAACTCGTGTTGTAAAGAAGTGAATGTATAAAAGATCTGCTTGTGCTTCCATTGTTTGTTGGGATTAGCCTTGTTCCTTGGTTTCCGCTGGTTCAACGTGAGAACTGGGTAGTTCCGAAGATATTATTTTGGCGTTTGGGCTACCTTGCTGACCACGCTGAGAAAATTTAACATGGTATCAGGGGGAGGTTCAGTTGCATGAGCGGTAGTCAACCAGTGTTGTTACTCAGGGCTTGAGTGGTGTTCAACCTGTGTTCTTGCTCGGAGCTTCTGAAAGGTTGCCAACAAGTGTTGCAATGGAAGGGAGCTTTACAAGAGGTCTGGGCATTGAACTCTTAACGCCGACTAACTTTAAAAAGTGGAAGTCGTGCATGAAGAGTTATCTTCTTGGCGAGGAGCTGTGGGAAGTCGTCGGTGGTGACGACAGACAGGAAGTGACTGCTGCGTTCGGTACTACTGACCAGGTTAGGCTTTGGAGGAAAACAAATGCTAAGGCCGAGTTTATCATCAAGAGAGTCGTGTCTCCAGAACTGTTTGATCACATCATTGGATGTGAGTTGTCTGCTGATATCTGGACAACCATTGATGAGTTGTTCAATAGGAAGAATGTGGCGCGACTTCAGTTTCTGGAGAATGAGTTGGCCAGGGCAACTCAGGGAGACCTTTACATCTCGAAGTACTTCTTAAAGATGAAGAGCTTATGTGCTGAGATGTCGGCACTGGATCCTGATGAGCCTATCTCTGAGGCTAAGATGAAAAGGCACATAATCTGCGGCTTGCGGAAGGAGTATGTGGCCTTTGTGACATCTGTTCAAGGATGGGCTACTCAGCCGTCTTTGCTGGAGCTGGAGAATCTGATTGCGTCGTTGGAGAGCTTGGCAAGGCAGATGGCTGGAGTGAACCTTAATCAGGAAGGCAGTGAAGCTCTCTTCTCAGGCAAGAAGAAAGGATGGGAAGGGAAGAAGAAGAAGAAGGTGCAGGTTGCTGGTGAGAAGGAGACTTCAACTTCATATCTGTCGGAGAGGAGCAATGCTCCCAAGGACTGGAAGAATAATTTGAAGTGCTACCGGTGTCATCAGCGAGGGCACTTCAAGCGGGACTGCAAGGTCAAACTACAGCCTTGGTATGCTGCGGGAAAGGTGGAAGCTTGCTCGAGTAGTGAAGAAGCAGAATGGGGCGAAGCTTTTATGACGGGCACTTGGGTCCGGGCCTTGTCTGCTGAGGACTTCAATGGCGAGTGGATCGTGGACTTCGGGTGTAGTCATCACCTCAACGGAGACAAGTCAAAGTTCACCTCCATGCAGGCTTACTCAGGTAATGAAGCTATTATTACTGCTGATAATACTGTTTATGCAGTAGAGAAAGAGGGGGTCGTGTCTTTGGGTAGTGATCAGGGGCCACTCACATTAAGGAGTGTGTATCACGTGCCGGGCATGAAGAAAAACCTCTTCTCGGTGACCAATGCGGTGGACGCTGGTTATCACGTTCTGTTTGGGCCAACAAACGTGAGGTTCCTTCGCAACGTATCAGCAGTGAAGGCTGATGTTGCTCATGTAGGGAGGAGGCTGAAGAACTTGTTTGTTCTTGCCACCAATTCTTATGTTGATCGTATGAGGGCCAATGATAGCGCTGCTATCTGGCATGAGAGGCTAGGGCATGTTGGCATGGACAACCTGAAGGCGATGGCTAGTATAAGTTTGGTGAAGGGGTTGCCTAAGTTGTCTTCCTTCGGTGACGGGAATGTTTGCGCGGGCTGTCAATACGGTAAGACACATCGCCTTCCGTTTGATAAAATCACAAACAAGGAGCAAGAAACCATTTGAGTGCATTCATGGCGACCTGATGGGACTGACGGTTACTGCCAGCCTTGGTGGAAGCAGATACATGCTTGTCTTGGTTGATGACTAATCAAGGTATACTTGGGTGTACTTCTTAAAGGATAAGTCGGAAGCCTTCCGTTTGTTTGTAGAGTTTAAGGAGTTGGTAGATGGTCGGCTTGGCTTGCGGATTAAGAAGCTTAGAACGGACAACGATGGTGAGTTCATCTCCTCCGAGTTTTCTAACTTCTGCAGGAAGCACAGGATCCAACGAGAGCTTACTTGTGCTCACACTCTACGACAAAATGTGGTAGCAGAGCGGAAGATCCGTCATCTGACGGAGACATGCAAATGTTGGCTTCATGCAAAAGATATCACAAGGTCCTTGTGGGCGGAGGGGATGTCTTCTGCGGCTTATGTCATCAACCGGATGCCACTCAGCCCTATCAACATGAAGAATCCTTTTGAGCTGTTGCTAAAGGAGAAGCCGAGTGTGGGACACCTTCGGGTGTTCGGTTCAACTTGGTACGTGCATGTCCCGGATGCTTCACGAACAAAGCTAGATGCGAAGGCAAGGAAGCTTGTCTTTATTGGCTACGATGAGAGGAAGAAGGGATGGAAATGCATGGACCCTGTGATGAAGAAGTTCGTGGTGTCAAGAGACGTTGTCTTTGATGAGCTGACGTCATATGGAGGTGGCTCGGTTGAGCTAACCGGAAGTAGCAAGGTTGATGAAGCACTGGTGGTGGCTGCTGAAGGCTTGGAAGAGGAGCTTGCTGTTTCACCAGCAGCTCCTGTTGCTTCTAACTCCGAGGCTGATCCTTCTAGCTCAGGAAGCAATGGGAGCACTGCTCAATGCTTGCCCCAGGTAGGAATTGAGCCCGAAGAAGCAACGGAAGCAGTGAGCAAGGAGCCGACCCTTCGGAGATCGAAGAGGGTTGTTAAGCCACTGCCTCGGTACTGTGATGGGAATGCAGTGAGCTTTGTCTCCTGCTTCTTTGCAGGTCCTCTAGATGAGCGAGAGCCTGCAAACTTCAACGAGGCCACTGGAGTGAAGGAGTGGGAAGGTGCCATGAAAGAAGAGATTGATGCTCTGAAGAAGAATGAAACCTGGGACCTTGTGCCCAAGGTTGATGGCATTACTCTGGTTACTTGCAAGTGGGTGTATAAGTTGAAGAAGAAGGCTAATGGGAGCATTGATAGGTTCAAAGCTCGTCTGGTCGCTAGAGGATTCTCACAGCAGTATGGAGAAGACTATGAGGAGACATTTAGTCCAGTTGCGAAGATGACTTCAGTAAGAGTGGTGATCGCCTTGGCTGCTAGCAAGGGATGGAGGTTGTGGCAACTCGATGTGAAGAATGCATTTCTTTACGGAGAGATTGACAAGGACATCTTCATGGACCAGCCGCTTGGTTTTGTCTCTAAAAAGCATCCGAACTATGTCTACAAACTCAAGAAGGCTCTCTATGGGTTGAAGAAAGCTCCTAGAGCGTAGTGTGGGAAGATTGCAGAGTACTTGCAATTCTTTGGATACCTTGCTTCCAACTCGGATTCAAGCTTGTTCGTCAAGAAGAAGGGGGAGCTACAAGTCTTGGTCCTGCTGTATGTGGATGACATGATCATCACAGGGAATTCGGAGGGGGAAGTAGCAAGGCACAAGGCAGAGCTTGCTATACGCTTCGAGATGAAAGACCTAGGAGAGCTTCATCACTTTCTCGGTCTTGAAGTGGAGAGGAAGGATTGTGGGATTCTCATTAGCCAAAAAGGGTATACATATCGCATTGTGAAGCGGTTCGGCATGGGCGAAGGGAAGAAGTGCTCTACTCTACTGGAACCTGGGCTGAAGCTTCGACGAGATGAGGGAAGGGCTCTTCATGATCCCTTGGTGTTCAAGGCTCTTGTTGGGAGCTTGATTTACCTGATGATTACAAGGCCGGACATTGCTTATGTGGTTGGCCGAGTAAGTCGGTATATGGCTGAACCAAGGCAATCTCATCTAGTGGCGGTGAAGGGTATTCTGAAGTTTGTCAAGGTAACTTCTGACATGGGACTCCTCTATGGAAGGGACTCGGAGTTTGCGTTGCTTGGGTACACGGATGCTGACTATGGCGGTGATTCGGATGATCGGAGGTCTACTTCAGGTTATGTGTTCACTTGCGATTCAGCTAGTATATCGTGGTGTAGCAAGAAGCAAGACTCGGTGTCAGTCTCAACTACAGAGGCAGAGTATAAGGCTTCGGCCTTGGCTGCTTGGGAAGCCATCTGGTTGAGGAGGCTTATAGAGGATGTTCATGAAGAAGTGCAAGGGCCAACTTTACTCCGGGGTGACAATGAGAGTGCTCTCAAACTGGTTAACAATCCAGTGTGTCACGCCAAGACCGGCATATAGACATTGATCACCACTTCATCAGGGAGAAGGTGTTGGAGGGGTCTCTGCTAGTCGGGCATGTTCGTAGTGAAGATAATCTTGCTGACATCTTCACGAAGCTACTGTCGAAGGGGCCCTTTGAGCGCTTGCACAGCTTGTTGGGCTTGGTCACCACTTGCCACTTCAAGGGGGAGTGTTGAAATTTGTGAAGTGGAAGTAGTTGACGGGACAGGTCAGCCGGCCTGGGCGGACAGCATTGGCGGAGTAGGCGGACTGGGCGGACTGTTGTGTGCGGCCTGGTGGAATGTCTAGTGGATGCTGGTTGTTCTTCTGAGCGGGTTGCACGGGTAAAGTCCGCAGACTATGCGGCCTGGTATATGCGGATAAGGTGTTGGCTGATTGGTTTAGCCAAGGAGCGGCCTGAGCGGATAGAGACTTGTGGACTGGTGCATTGCTCAGTGGCCATGGTGCAAGCTTGTGCTGTTTGGCGGTTTGGCTCATGTTTGCGGGAAGTTTGCGGACTAGTGTGTCCGTGGTATGGGTTGTTGCGGACTGGGCTTAGAGCTTGGCTGAGGCCTTGTTGAGCTCTAGTGTTACAGCAGGTGCTTTGTAGTGGATGTCATTGGCAGACTGGTGTGTGGAATCCGGGAGATGGCTGCTGCGTTGGGCAGGTGTGCGAGTAGTATGCGGACTGCAGGCGGTCTGTGCTAGGGTGTTTGGCAGACGAGAGTTTATGTCCGCCATGCTCGCATTGGCCTTTGATGGTTTTGGACTTGGTCACACTCTGTGCCAAGACCACGGAGTCCGCAGTATCCGCCAAGTCCGCTATTGAACGGGCGGACTGTTGCTATCTGCCTTGGTCGTGGACTTATGGCGGATTGAGGCTTGAGTGTTGCGGACTGCCTCGGGTTTGTGCGGACAGCCATTGAAGGGGGTTGGTGTACTGAAGTGGTCGGAGGCTTTGCGGGTTGGTGCCATGTCCGCATAGCTTAGGCGGTCTGAAGTGGGTTCGCCAATGTTGCCTTGCTCCTGGCGATTTTCCTTGGTATCCGGCTAAGTCCTTGCGGACTCGGGGGATGATGTTTTGCTATCGCGCGAGCTGGGGCGGTGTCTCTATCTCTAGGGTGGTGACCACACTCCTCACCTCGCCTATAAATAGGACCCCCCTGGCAGGTCTACAGTGACTTGAGTGAACAGTAAGTTGGGTTGGGCAAGGAGCTGCGGTCTCAGTTTGTCTGACCGTGTGGATTAATTCAGGGCTGATGGTTTGATGTGTGTAGGTCGCGCGGGTAGCTTCAAGGAGCCAGGAGTTTTGCTTTGACTTTAGTCAAGTACTTGGAAGTTGTGCAGTCTCTACGAATTAAGCAGGAGGTCGCTCTGCGGATTGTCAACTCTGTTTCAACTTTGCCAGCTTCAATAACCTGTCCGCCGGCTTCAGGCGGGTAGTCGGTGTGTTCCTCAGTTCATCCTCAGCAGGAGACGAATAACGGTGAGTCTGCGCGGCCTCGCGGCTTCGGCGGACTCCGTGGCTATTCGGCGGATTGCAGCTTAGTTCGGGCGATCTCAGCGGACTCGGCGACCTCGACGACCTCGGCGGTCTCGGCGGACTCCGGTGCTGTCCGCCCGGCTTGGATTTTGGTGCTTTCTGTTTACAGCTGTTTATACCAGCGAAATCATGTCTCGCTATGTATACCTCGCGTTGTAAAGAAGTGAATGTTTAAAAGATCTGCTTGTGCTTCCATTGTTTGTTGGGATTAGCCTTGTTCCTTGGTTTCCGCTGGTTCAATGTGAGAACTTGGTAGTTCCGAAGATATTAATTTGGCATTTGGGCTACCTTGCTGACCACACTGAGAAAATTTAACAAGTTTGAGCGGGACACGCCCTGTGACACGCCTGTGTCACAGGCCGTGTACCATCTTTATCGAGTATTCGTCAACCTCAACTACTCGAGAGAGAATCGTCGACCAAGGGAGGACACGCCCTGGGTCACGCCCCTTGACATGCCCATGTCGTAGGGCGTGTACCTCCCGAAGAATTCGTCGACTGAAATTCGTCGAACAGGCGCTCGACCACTCAACCCAAGCAGGGCACACCCTGGGGCACGCCCGTGTCCAGGCCTTGTCACCCAATATTTTCCCGTTCTCGAATTTGGGCTGTTACAACCCTCCCCTCCTTCAAAGAATTTAGTCCTCGAAATTGAGCTTACCTATATAACTTCCAATACGCATTGCTCGCTCGTTGCACTACAAGCAAACGAGCACCTTAACAAAACGATCCGGGTTCGAGCTCAGCTGTCGCAGCTTGTCTCTCCCCACGTCATCGCACAAAATAATCATCACATGTATACCATACACACAGACATAGTGCTAATATATGTACGTCCATCTAACTCAAACATCATATTCACATATGATATAACATACACCACAAATATGTGCACAAACACCTTATTGCCCATTATACACACCATAAATATGTATACCAAAACGATCACAAATGGCATTTATTTTCGCTCAGCCGCATCTTCATTCATAATACATTTGATATCCTCTTGTAGTTCCAACCGAAACATGTGCAGTTGTATTTCACCGACTGAGCTTTGCGGCTCTTGCACTTCCATATTATGCAATCGAGGTTTCATCCGGGATGCAGATGATTCAGCCACTGCTTTACCCTTTTCGTTATAAGACGCACTCATCCTCTTCTCACTTCCTAAAGGGCCACTCCAACAATTAGGGGCTATATGTCCCTGTTTTCCACATTTAAAACATGTACGGGTTTCCACCCGTCCTTGTCCATACGTTGCACCTGATGACACAGTTGAAGAAGTTGGTTCACTAGGCATGAACTTCTTCTTATCTCATTTCCGAAACTCCAATTGTTGAGACTGCAGAACTTTAAATTCTGGCTTCTCTATTTCCAACTTCTTTTTATCCTGCGCCCGTTTCAAATCTTTCTCCGGTGCCCTGGCCGTATCGAACAATGCTTGGAAGCCTTGATTCACCGAACATGGGAGTGTCAATCGCAAGTCATCACGCAATCCCTCATAAAATTGGTTCGTCTTTCGCGCTTCCTCCGCGAAGGTAGACCCTGCATATCGCCCTAGTCTAGTAAACTCATGCAGGTACGTATCAATATCAGTCTCAACCTGCACCAGACGTTGGAACTCATTCTCCATTGTAATTCGCTGCGACACAGGCAAATATTTGGCAAGAAACAATCGGGAGAATTCGTCCATTGAAACCTCCGCTAAGCCTCGACCTGCCAAGTGATGCACCTCCATCTCATCCCACCATAATCTCTCAACTCCTTCCAACAGAAAAGTGGCTAAAGTCACTTTCTGCACCTCCACCGTCGTGATTACAGTCAGGATTCTCTTTACTCGAGCCAACCAATCTTCCGCCTGGGTTGGGGAACTCGCCCCACCAAACGTAGGTGGATGAAACTCCATAAAGTTTTTAATGCATCATTTACTGCTTGCTATTCCGTCACAACTACAACACGCTCTTGCCTTGCAACTGCCTGTCCTGGTCCTGCTACAGGCCTTGCCTGCCCCGTAGGCTGTGCCTGTAACACCGCAAGCACCATTTCTGTCACCATCCGTATGGTCTCCGCCGAGGGAGGTGTAGGCGCTGCAACTAGTGCTACACTCTCATCGGATTGCTGGGGCTTCGGCTGCCCAGCACCACTTCTCGCCACCTAGCAATATACAAAACATTATTACTCATCCATGTCATAATGGTAATTATACATTGTCTACCCACTCATGCTCCTTACGTGCATGAAATACATTCCTAGTGGACATTCGTGAGTTCAATTATGTTCTCTCCTCCCAAACAATCTCAACCTGATCTGATACAACTTTTTAACGCCCCCACTCGTCATGTGGCATATAACGGTGGGTCCGGCCGGGGTCCCACTCCATATGTCACGGACAAGCGACGGAATTACTTGTGGAAATCAAAATCTACTCGCATCCTAACTCAATCCATTCTAGCGCAGTATTTTAAGTTAACATGAACTCAACTCAAATAATGTCCACTACTATATAAACTCCACATTTATATTTCCAAACCAGGAATGTATACAACTCACACACACTGGCCTTAAGGCCTTACAAGTTTCTCTTTACACAAATACATTTTCGTAAATCGGCATGTAGGCCGACCACACATGAAATCCAACCAAGATTCGCATGGCCTTCAAGGGCCTTTAGCCACAAGCCTCCATTCCGCTCAAGCAATTCAATGTAATCATCAATCCATGCAATTCATTATCCACCCGAGAGCGGCAAACAAAGTAACGATCAGCTTTAGCTGACCACTTATAATGACACTACCCATTTCTCGGGGCAGTGGTTCCTTCCCTGTAAGCATTGCCATATCATAATCTTTATCAATGTAGCAATCACAATCACATCACAAATGTCGGTATCCACCAGATACTTCGTCCACTCTTGGTACCTTTTTGGTGTACCGGATATCCAAGTCGTACACCGCCGATCAGGGGTTATGAACTTGTTGCTGGCCGGTCCTAGTCACCACAAAACGCATGCTATGAGCATTCCGCCCAAACCATTCAGAGGTCCTAACCCCATGGCAAAATTGAGCATTTAGATCGACCCAACACTGTGGTGTAGCAAGATGGGTATGACCGCATCCCCCATTTGCATTGCCACCCATCGATCTCCCATAACAACTAGGTAGAGATCAGCCTTTTTCAGTGCTCAAATCGTCAATACCGCAACTTGATGCGGGTCGGCTTTCCCCCATAATCAGCTGCAACTTTTCACCGTTATCGCAGAACAAATATCACCTGCAGCCCTCATAACACAAGGAGCTTAACCAGAGCCTTCATTCATCCAGAAGCAACATCACATACCATTTATTCATCCCATACACATATTTCATATCGTTAAATCCACGGAATCTTCTCCAGTTTACCCATTATCATCACCAATCCAGACTATCTGTCCTGATGGGCTTCACACAACATGCCTATGCCGTACTCCATACTTCTGGCTCTAGATGCAAATATAACTAAGGAATCACTTACGAGATCCACCTCTTGGTGGAGGATTCCACGCACATGCATAAAGCAAGGACTTCGATGTCCAAGAAGAAGATCGTTACCCTTGAATATCGCTTCGGAGCCATGAATCAGCCGGATGGAAATCACCATCTCAGCGTTGCCTCCACAAATCCGAACTCAGATCTTCAATCCACACTCTACAACTCCTCCAGCAGCGGATTTCCTCCTTCCTTATTTCCTTCCCTTGCCATCTCTCTCTTTCTCTCTATTGGAATGAGAAGAAGAAGAAGATGATGAAAATGACGAGCTAATTCTTCATTTTCGGCCTTATAACAACAAGGATAAATTTGAGCCATCAGATCCCTAAGGAAGAAAAGGAACGGCCAGAAAATTCCCTGAAAACAGATCTCTCGGGTCTGAAACGCCCTGTGACACGCCCGTGTCACAGGTCGTGTCCCCTAAGCGGTGCACGAACCGCCTTATCCAAACTTATCCACGTCAAGGTGACACGCCCATGTCATGACCGTGTCAGCCTTGTCACGCCCGTGATACGGGGCGTGTAACCCACTCGAGACCTACTCGAGAGGGCTGACTCGAGAGAAAACCAACTACTCGAGTACCTAGATAGGACACGCCCGTATCACAGGGATGACATGCCCGTGTCACCCCCCCCCCCCTCTTACTCGAGTACTTTCCACCTACTCGAGTACTTTCCACCTACTCGAGTATATTTTGACCTACACGTGAGCTACTCGAGTATGAGCGGGACACGCCCTGTGACACACCCGTTTCACAGGCCGTGTACCCTCTTTCTCGAGTATTCGTCGACCTCAACTACTCGAGAGAGAATCGTCGACCAAGGGAGGACATGCCTCGGGTCACGCCCCCCCCCCCCCCCCCCCCACCCGCGACACGCCCGTGTCACAGGGCGTGTATCTCCCGAACAATTCGTCGACCAAAATTCATCAAACACGCGCTCGACCACTCAACCCAAGCAGGGCACGCCCTAGGACACGCCCGTGTCCCAGGCCGTGTCACCCAATATTTTTCCATTTCTCGAATTTGGGTTGTTACACGATGCATCCGCCTCGTCCGCGCATTGGACTTCCTAACATGGGATAGAGGCAGCAACCTTAACCATGCAGATGTCCTCCTCGATTGGATACGGCATAATGCTACAAACACTAGCTTCTCCCTGCGAATTAACCTCCACAACAGTATTAGAAAAAGAAAGAATGTTATGCAAGGTAGAGGATGGGGGAGCAGTGCTCTCAAAAAAATCAAGCACAGGCTCCTCACAACAAACAGACTCCATACAAGATGATGTATGTACGTTAGGAGTAAAATCATCAGTGTCAGAGTTTAGATCGACACTTGTATCTGTGCAAATACTAGTACTTCTCCCTTCAAAATCTAAATGTGGTACTAGTATGTACCCAGATACAGAAGGGGTGCTGCAAGTTGTCGGAGTGGAGACAATCAGAATATCAGGTTCATCATCCTCCTCCAACTGTGACAAGTAAGAAGCATACTCCTTCAAAGAGTGATCCCAACTCCGACAAAATAAACACTACTTAGCCACCATTGTCGGTACAATGGGTGCTGACGCCGATAAAAAGTATTGCGGCAACGGAAGCGCGGATGAGTAACTAACATGCTAATGTCTAGAATATTGAGTACCAGATGAGGTTGGTGCTCCATATGTAGATCCATGAGCGTATTGGCAACCATACTCCTTAGGACATCTATCAATTGCATGGGAGATATCTCCACACCACCGGCAACAGATATTAAAACTGGCCCACATTGCGGAGATCACAAATTTCTAGAATTAAACTACCTTGCATAGATTCACCATAAAAATCTAACAATTCCAACCGACATAAAAGCAAGCAAAAAAAGACTGGGATAAGACAAATTCAAAACAAGCAACTATGTCGTAACTCTCAATATACAACAGTCATTCAGAGGTACTTAACTTGATGACACAGTAGTTGGCCTTCACGTCTCAACTCATCACAAGCCACATGGCTTTGTCCATTTTGGGCTAGCACCCAATACAAGCCAGACAACTTAAGCACATAACCTATATATAACAACCCCTAGGTCACTTAAAGACAGACCTCATAACACTATCTCCCAAGGATGAATCGCCTAGCGTCACTCATTATCAGTTGGCGACATTAACAGTTCACACAACTGTGATCATTCATGGGTAATTTCCTGGAAATTCTTCCAGTACTTTGGTGCAGCATCCTGCACACCCCTTGACTCCGCATTTCACACGTACTTCACACGCATATCCACGGAGTCTTCTCCGGCATGCAAATTAAACATCACCAATCCAGACCAACCTGTCCAGATGGGCTTCACACAGCATGCCTATTCCGTACTCTACATTTTCGGATCTAAATGCAGGAATATATGGGGATCAAACAGATCTACATATTGGAATCTACCCATTCCACCTTTTGGTGAGGGGATCCATGTAAACGCAAATTGAGGACTTCACTTTTCCAGGAGAAAATCGTTACCCTTGAAGATTTCTTCAGAACCATGACCGTGATCTATGATTCGGATGGAATTGATTGCCACAACTTTCTCTCCGCGGTTTTACCGTCGACTCGCGATTCTAATCTGAAGCAAACCTTGGATCAATCTTCATACAAGGTCCTGGATGTTCCTCCTCTTCCTTCCCAGCAAAGAAAGGCTAGGAGAAGATGAGAATAAAATATCAAGTCCATCCTTATAAAAAAGCTACCTTCGCGTGGTAACTATTACCGTCGCGCGGTAACGTATGCGGTAACCGCTTTGACCAGTCAGCGCCGCAATCAGAGCTAGCGCCCGCAATAACACTTTAGTGATTATCGCGGTGTTATAACTCCTACCACCTGGCGTTAGCACGGTCAACGATTGTTCGACAATGTTGAGTGCTCAAAAGCATTGAGTGGTCAAAAGTGTTGAGTGGAAACCATAGCGCGCTAGCTTCGCGGTACCAACTTTCATTGAGTGGTCAAAACCATTGAGTGGTCGAAACATTGAGTGGCTACCGTGGAACGCTACCTCCGCGGTACCCAACCCAAGCACTATGTCTTTTAAATCACTGAGCTACCACCCGCGATAAGACTATTGCCGCGTGGTAGTCCCCAATGACCACCACTCCTTTTAGGGTGTTACAATCCTCCCCAACTTGCAAAAATTTCATCCTGAAATTTGCATACAGCCCCAAGAAGCAACCAGTAACAACAATTAGTTTCTACTCATCAATAAATGTTACAACATTTTAGTTAAACAACTCGGGATATTCCGCAGGCATGGTCTGCTCCCGCTCCCATGTTAGCTCTTCACGGCCACAGTTGTCCCACCGTACCTTGACCAACCTGATTGGCTTGTTCCGCAGCTGCTTAACCGCTTTATCCTCTATCTGAATGGGCGTAACCTTCGTTGTTAGCCAAGACTTGACCGGTATGCTATCATTCGCAATCACTTGAGATGGATCCTTCAATGATTTCTGAAGCTCTGATCTGTGAAACACATCATGCAACCCACTCAATTCCTCTGAAAGAGCTAGATGATAGGTAGCATATCCAACTCGTTCTACCACCTCAAATGGGCCAAGATGCCTCAGACTCAACTTTTTCAAGCGTCGAATCCTGGATACACCTTTAAATGGCTTAATTTTCAAATATGCCCATTCGCCAACCACAAACTCTAGGTTTCAGTGCTTGGCGTTATAGTACTTTGACTACCATTCTTAGGCTATTAATAGCCTCTCCCAAATAGAGCGTACTGTCTAAATAGCTATTCGACTTCCGTACGCTTATATAATTTAGATTCGCCTGTTTTCGCCCAAGCTAACGGTGTACGACACTTCCTACCATAAAAGCTTCAAAAAGTGCCATATTTAAACTCGCTTGATAGATATTATTGTAGGCGAACTATACCATATAGATATAATCTTCCCATCTCTTCCTGAATTCCAAGGCGCGTATTCGGAGCATATCTTCCATCGATTTGTTTGTACTTTCAGTTTGGCCATCCATTTGTGGATGAAAGGCCATACTGAATGTTGACATTGTCCCCAACAACTGATGAATTAGCCTCCAATTCTTCGAAGTGAAGCGCCCGTCTCAATCACTTACGATGCTATGGGGAACACCGTGCAACCATACTATTTGTTCAACATAAAGCATAGCCAAAACATCAACTGAATTATCCCTCTTATTCGGAATGAAGTGAGCCACTTTAGTCAACCGGTCCACGATCACCTAAACCGAATTGTTACCGTTTTGAGATCTTGGCAAACCGTGGATGAAATCCATTGAAATATCATCAAACTTCCATTCTAAAATAGGTAGCGACTTTAGGAAACCTCCAGGCTTCTGTCATTCCGCTTTCACCAAGGTACAAGTCTGATATTTAGCCATGTAAAATATTATGTCTTTCTTCATGACCAGCCACCAGAATAGCTATTTCATGTCTTTATGCATTTTTGTACTCCCTGGGTGAATTGAGTATTTAGTGAGGTGAGCTTCATATATCAATTCCTCTCTTAACTTACCCATCTTCGGGATGCACAAACGACCATCTTTTCGCAAAAGGCCGTCATCCAAGGAGAATTGGCCATTTAACCCATCCATTGCATAGCGTTGTAAACTTTCATCAAGTTCTGTTGCCCGCCGAACCCTGTCTGCAAGGTCATACTGTACCTTCATCCATGTCAAGCACACATTCAATGTGGAATTCTTATCAACATAAAAAATCTCTAACGCTTCCAACTCCTGTATTAGACGCTCATCATGCATCTGTAACCAAGTTGTTCTTGCCAGAGTCCTACGACTCAAGGTATCTGCGACTACATTTCCCATCCATGTTGTATAGTAAATCTGGAAGGTGTAGTCCCCGAGTAACTCCATCCATCTTCGTTGTCTCATGTTATGATTTTTCTGATCCAATAGATACTTTAGGCTCTTATGGTCCATGAATATATCCACCTTCACGTCATATAAATAATGACGCCATAATTTAAGTGCAAAAATCTCTGCCGCCAAATCCAAGTCATGGACGGGATAGTTCCGCTCATGCACTTTCAACTGGCGTGAGACATAAGCGATTACCTTTCTGAATTGAAGAAGAACACAGCATAAGCCGCTCCCTAACACATTACTAAAGATTTCAAAGCTATCTGAACCACATGGCGATGTCAAGATTAGCACTTTGGTCAAGCGACTCTTCAGCTCTTCAAAAGCTCGTACGCACTCCGACATCCAAACAAACTTATGATCCTTCCTCGTTAGTGTGATGAGAGGTAAAGCGATCCGTGAGAATTTTTCTACGAAACGTCTATAGTAGGCAACCAGTCCAAGGAAACTGCTGACTTCGGCCACAAAAGACAACACTGGCCACTCCCGTATGGCTCTTGTCTTTAACGGATCCACCGCAATGCCCTCTCCACTCACCACATGACCAAGAAAAGCCACTGATGATTGCCAGAAATCACACTTCGAGAACTTCGCGTAGAGCTTATTTCTCCTCAGGGTATGCAACACCATTCGTAAATGGTTTGCATGATCCTCTGCAGACTGAGAGTACATGAGAATCTCATCAATGAAGATGATTACAAACAAATCTAAGTACTTCATAATCATCCGGTGCATTAGATCCATGAATACTGATGGCACATTTGTTAGCCCAAACGGCATGATAGTGAACTCGTAATGACCGTAGCGTGTCCCAAATGCAGTCTTGGGAATATCACATTCCCGAATCTTCAACTGATTATAGCCAGACTTCAAATCTAACTTCGAGTAAACAGTTGATCCCACTAGTTGATCGAACAAGTCATCAATCCGTGGAATCAGATACTTATTCTTTTCTATCATCTTATTCAACTCTCGACAGTCAATATATAGCCGCAAGCTGCCATCCTTTTTCACAAAGAGTACCGGAGCGCTCCAAGGTGACATACTTGGGCGTATAAAACCTTGCTCCAGCAACTCTTGCAGTTGAACCTATAGTTCCGCCATCTCCTTTGGCGCAACATGATATGGATAGCGAACCACAGGTTTCGCACCTGGAACCAACTCAATCGAGAAGTCAATCTCCCGCTAGGGCAGTAACCCCGGAAGATCCTAAGGAAACACATCAGCATACTCTGATACAATAGGAACATCACTCACACTGGGCTTCGGCTAAACAGCCTATAATAGCGTGAAAAACAATTTCGCACCCTTCCGAACTATAACGCCCCGAAACTCAAAAGAGTGACGGGGGACGTTTTGGGCCAGTTTTGGGTTCTGGCAGGAGGCATACGGCCTGGGACATGGGCGTGTCCCGGGGCGTGTCAGACTTGTTTCGATGATTTGGTCGAGAGGTCGACGAATTTCGCTCGACGAAGCATCGAAACAGGGCACACGGCCAGAGACACTGGCGTGTCTCAGGGCGTGTCGAGCCCGTGTCGACACTCAGCCCGCAAAGTCGACATTTTGCGCTTGACGAAGTGTCGAGACAGGGAACACAGCCTTAGGTACGGGCGTATCTTAGGGCGGGTCGAGCCCGTGTCGACACTCGTCCCGGGGAGTCGACAAATTTTGCTCGACGAAGTGTCGAGACAAGGCACACGGCCTAGGACACGGGCGTGTCCAAGGCCGTGTCGTGAGGTCGACGAACTTCACTCGACGAAGTGTCATGACCGTGAACACGACCTAGAGCCCAGGCATGTTCGAGTGGACACGGGTTAGTACACGGGCGTGTCCAAGAACCCGTGTTGTTCTCGGGTTGTTTTCGCGATAAATCGATGGGGGCACACGGCCGACCACACGGCCGTGTCCGGTGGAACACGAGCGTGTCAGGTCGAACACGGGCGTGTTCGATGTCCATGTGTTGTTTCAGGCGCGTCGATTTTGATGGCGAATGAGGGACACGGCCCTGGATACGGCGTGTGCCTGGCCGTATTCGGTCCAGATTGTACATTTCAGGCCCGAATCAAGGCCGTTCGTTTATTTAATTGGGGATCCAACCGCTGGGGCTTGTTCCTGATGAGATATACACGGGATTGGACCCTAGAAACCATCATTTCACTTAAGAGGTTATCTTTCTAAAGTGTAGAGAGAGGGGAGAGCCAAAGGAGGAAGAAGAAGCTAGATCCGGCCATTGGAGGAGCTTCGAAGCTAGAAATTGCGAGCCGACTTCGGATCTACGAAGGCAAAGAGAGTGCGGTGCTTTTCATCCGCTTACTTTTACATAGCGCCAAGAAATAATGCTAGTGTAACGATCCTCTACTTGAGCATGTAAAGGTCTCCTTCATTGCATAGGTAGCCCGCTCTCGCGAGTTTGCGGTGAGTTGGAGGTATTCCTTCGGGTAGATATGTAAATTCCCCATTGTTTAGAGTCTGTATTCGAGAACGTACATAGGCATGATGTGTGAAGCCTACCCAGACATGTTGGTCTGGATCGGTGATGTTGCATTGCATAAATGCAGGAGAAGACTCCGTGCGATTGTTTGTTTTTCGGGTTTTCTACGTGGTAGATTACAACAGGGAGCCTTGGGGATTAACCCAAAGGTGCACCCGGAAAACTGGGCGGATGCGTGATCTTACCAACTTGTGGGCCTTCGAGCCAACTTGTACATACTTGGGTTATCTATTATTGTACGTTCGATTCACGGGCTTCGAGGAAACTTAACTCGTGCCGATGATACCAAAAGTGTTGTGGCAAGTGAGCAACGGGTTGAGTGGAACCATTCCTGCTTTATGCCGCGGGCATAGAGGTCGGGTCTTGTTGTCGATGACATTAACTTTGTCGTGACATAGGCTGTCGATGACATTAACTTTGTCATGACAGAAACTGTTGATGATATTAACTTTGTCGTAACATTTGCCTAAAGACCAAATTGCTCACGAGATATTACCGTCCTGGAGATGGTGGTGAGTTAGCGGCTTAGACTGCGATCACCGAGAATGTGCCCTGAGAGTACAGGGCGTGTGGCCATGCATGTCAACGCCTATGATGCAATGTATTTATATATTGCTTGGTTATGCTAATAAAAATGCAGGGAAGGAGCATCGCCGCCACGAGTTAGGGGCGGGTTCGTTATAATTTGGTCAGCATTGCTGACCATTGCTATGTTTGCCACCATGCGGTGGTTTTGTTGCTTGCAGGTGCTGCTGCACCAAGCAGTCAATAGCGAGCTAAAGCCCAAATTGCGAAGCCGGCCCTCGAAGGCCTAATTGGAGTGTTTAATGCTTTTACTCATGTATGACCAACCTGCGTGTCATGGTTTATAAATCATGTAATATTGAAGTAAACCATTTTCTAATGCCTTAAGGCTTGTACTCATGTATGTACGACATTCCCAGTTGTTATATGTAGTGGACATTCGTGCTTAAGAGAATCACACATAGGATAGCCACTCCTTATCATCACAAACTAGTGGTCAAGTTGAAGTTTCAAACAGAGAGCTTAAGAGAATCATAGGAAAATTTATAGAAGGGAATATGAAACAATGGTGTAAGAAACTACACGATCGTTTGTGGGCATATAGGACCACCTTCAAAACACCTATAGGGACCACTCCCTTTAGATTAGTCTATGGTAAGTCATGTCATCTGCTTATAGAATTAGAACACAAGTCGTATTGGACAATACACTCTTTGAATTTTGACACTAACTCTATAGTGGAGAAATGAAAATTTCAACTTAACGAGTTAGATGAGTGGAGAACCATGGCTTATGAAAACGCCCGGATATATAAGGAGAAGACTAAATTATTCCGTGACCGTCACCTTCGCAAGCCCATGACATTCCAAAAAGGTGACCAAGTCCTCCTTTTCAATTCCCGACTTCGTTTAATTCCAAGGAAGTTAAGGTCTAAGTGGTCCGGACCCTTCCAAGTCAAAGACATTTTCCCTATGGCACCATCGAACTAACTCACCCTGAGAAGGGAGATTTTAAAATTAACGAGCACCGTTTAAAACTTTATTATGGTGGGTTTTCTCAAGACTTCGCTCGCCAAGAATCATGCCTTCGGCTAAACTAGGATTAAGTGTAATGTAGTAATTTTTCTAGTTTATAAAATTTTTGGTAAAACTTTTAGATAAATGTTCATATAGAAATATTATAAAAAAAAATTAAAATATCACTTAAGAGAAAATTCACATCCCAAGAACCACACGGGTGGACACCCGCCCGTGTGTCCAGGCCATGTTCGTAGCATATTTTCTCACCCAGCAGTGTTCAATATGAAACCTGAAGTAGGAAAGAGTCATCTCGAGAACCACACGGGTTGACACCCACCCGTGTGCGTGGCCGTGTCGAAATAGCTCCACTTTTCCCATAATCAACCCGAGGAGGACACAGGTAACACACACCCGTATTGGTGACCGTGTGCCATATTCTGAGATCGACGTTTCCTTCAACCCGAGAAGGACACAACTACCTACCCAGCCATGTGTTGAGCCGTGTTCAGATTCTATGCTCGACGAAGCATAGTGCCCGAGAAGGACACGGGTCCACACACGTCCGTATTGTGGACCGTGTCCGCCTGGCGCGCTACTTTCCCGCCCGTTTGACTGCATGTCTTTTCGAAGCCAGTGTTCCACGCAGTAAAAGATTCCTGAACTTGGGTGCACATATGCCCATGTGGCAATCCGTGTTCGACTTATTATATAAGGCCATGTCATCTTCTTCATCTTCATTTTCTGGTTTCAGCCCAACCTTCCAGCACTCCTTCACGCCCAGAACTCAGCTTTGAGCTCTTAGCTTCAATCTTTGCGGAGTCGCCTCCTCTCTTCGCGATCTATCCTCCTAGGTAAAATATTTTGGATTATGTTCTTATTTTTCAATTTCTTCTTCTTCTCCACTCTCTTCTCCTTTCTCTTGTTCTCATATTCTCATTTTTTTTCTTTCCTCATTTTCCTCCTATTTTTCCTTTTCATTTCTAAAAAAAATCCTTCCGCTTGGTTGCAGATCTTGTCAACGGGACGTGCATAAGGGGGACACCGTCGTCGCCTAAATAACACAGCATTATGAACAGGAAGGCACGACGCTGCTGCGCCACAGGAGTTTATAGATCTGGCGTATATTAACCATTATAATCACCTCCAGTCCAAAAAATTCAAGACATTCGAATAATCGACTAGAGCGTGTTAGAGATGATTCATTTAGACGCGGAAGTTCGCGAGTTAAATTCTGTAACGGGGTGGGAGCAATTTTTTTGCATTGAGAAGTTGAGATTTAAGGAGCTCACATTAGAGTTCATGTCTTCCTTCTACATAAACCTTAGGCTGACTTTCACTGAGCAGACCAACACACAAGAGGGTGTCATTTCATTTCGATTAGCGGTTACTACATATACCCTCTCTCTTCTCCAGTTCACCCAAAATTTAGGGGTGTATGAGGACTCGTTCCTCTATAGTACTGCCTACTCCGACCTTCACTTTGACCTCCCTTCTCATGATCACGCTGCAAATATTTTGGCTCGGCTCCCTTTCGATTTATCTCCATATGAGGCCAAAAGGTCTAAGGCCTCAAAATTGCGTTCTCATGCTCTCTACTACATACATCATCTGCTGAGTCACACCTTAAGTGGTCGGGGCGAATGCTCCGGTGTCATGAGTAGGCAGGACATGTTGTATCTCTATAACATGGCATCACACTACCACATTCATCTTGGCTTTTTGTTAGCGCAGTTCATTCTTCACCAGGCCGATAACTCATGTATTGGGTCTATTTGTGTAACACCCTACATTACGTGCCTGGCTAATAGCATGAACATCTTTTCATCCCTTCCCCCATTGACCGTGGTAGCGAAGACTGTCCCAATCATGATGGCTTCACTCTGATCTCTCCGCCTTATCACTTCCTGTCAGGGTCAGGGTGGACCCATTTATTCAATTGCGAGTTGTGGACCTCAGCTTGCTCCTGATGATAATGATGACGACGATGTCGATCATGACCTCGATGAGCCTCTGGTTCCTCCACCCCAGTCTACTTATACTCATGGAGAGTCTTCTGCCTCTCCTCCTCGATTGCGCTCTCTGTATTCGCATGATTTCCGCCACTTTTGTGAGACTGAGCTCTCACTGCGCCTACAGTGTGTTGAGGAATCACAGTAGCAGGCAGAGGATGTCATAGCTCAGATTAGGAACCACCTGAGGATCTCTCCTCCAGCTCAAGCAGCTCCCGAATCCTCTCACTTCCCCGACGATCTGTCAGATTCTGCCAACCCAGCTTTCTATTTTTGATTTCTCTATACTTTTCTTTTCTATATGATACAACTTGAAGGATAAACATTTTTGCTCCTGTTGTAGTTCTTATGCTTTTTAATTTAATGGATAGTCAGTTCTTTACATATTGGTGTATGTGTTTTCTCAGTTCTCTACGTTGCATTGAGGACATTGCAAGTTTTAAGGGTGGGGTGGATGTTCTTCAATTCTAATATTTTAATGCTCGACATGATTACAATTGGTTATATTTTTGCTAACATCGTACTCATTATTGTTAAGTCCCCCAAATAAAATTGTTTGTAAGTTTTCTTTTAAGCTTTCAATAATTCGCTCATTTGAGATTATAACTAGTTAATTTGCTTTCGCAAGCCGTTTAAAATGAATCAAAGTAGACTCATTGAGTGGACAAATTTGTTGATTAGTAATTATGCATAGAAATTCATTAGTTTAATATTCCCTATATTACTTATTTTTAGGGTTCGTCCTCTATATGATTAACTAATAATCACTCTATTTTAGAAAATATAATTATTTATAATAAAGCGAGTTGATGAGTGTAATATTTTTATAATTTTGTATTAGGGGCTCAAAATGAAGAATACCCATTATTGGTCTCTAGAACTTGCCCCTAGCGACCCTCAAAACATTCACATAAGTTAATTAGTTATGGTGGAAATGACTTAGGCCTCCCATTGGATAGTTTAAGCCTTGCATGCCGAAAACCCTAAACATTATACCCTTGCGCACCCAAGTTGGACTTAATCCCCTTTTCTTTCGATACACAACTACTAAAATTCACCAAGGCCAAAAAATTCGTACCTATTAGCACATCTATCATTGACACCTGGAATGAGTTTGTTCATAGTGATATGTGGCCTGATTGTGTGTACACCCACTTAGAATGATCTATGTACCCTTGGATAAGAAATAGTGATATGTGGCCTAAGTGTGTGTACACCCACTTAGAATGATCCCTACTATGGACCCTTGAAAATAAAATTAACAAAAATATAGACTATCCATCAGAAGAAAGAAAGAAAAAGAAAAAAAATGTGGGAAGTATAATAATTGTAAAGTCTGGGGATGCTTTTATAGTATGGATGTATGTTAAGGTAATTATAAAGCAAGAGGCTCAATCGTTATTTAGGTGTGATATGAATCATCAAATTTATCTTTGATTACACCAAAAAGTTACATCTGTTGAAATTTGTGAAGTGAAAGTGTGTAATGGCCGGTCGGCGGTCTGGGCGGTCTGGGCGGCCTGTGTTTGCAGCCTGGGTGGACGGATGTGTGGCCTGGGTTGTCTGTGGCCAGGTAAGCCTTGGTGGCATGGGAGACTAGCGGAGCGGCCTGAGCGGACAATCTTTGGCAGTCTGCTTGTAGTACTCAGCTTGATCTGCGGCCTTGCAGTTAGACAGTTCTTGGGGTAACCGGGCGGATTGGAAGTTGT
This sequence comes from Platanthera guangdongensis, assembly GCA_039583875.1. NCBI lineage: Eukaryota > Viridiplantae > Streptophyta > Magnoliopsida > Asparagales > Orchidaceae > Platanthera > Platanthera guangdongensis. Next base: position 135,918,400 of record CM077147.1, read on the forward strand.
ATCTACGGTGTTGTAGCAGACTTGTTTTGCATCCGCGGAGTCCGCCTTTGCGGACTGGCTTTTGATATGTGCTTTGGTTTTTGCCAAGCTCTCTGGTGATGCGATGGATGTTAGCCACATCCTTGTGGCGGACTGTCCTGATGATCGGCGGACTGGCTCTTTTGTGTCCTTCATGCTCGCGCCAGTTGCTTGTTGGGCTGCTGGACTTGGTCATTTTCTGTTACAAGTCCATGGTGTTCGTAGTGTCCGTAGAATTCGCTATTGACCGGGTGGACTACATGTTGGTCGTGGACTCTTGGCGGACTGTTGCATTGTTCTCGAGCTGTGCAGACTACCGCCTTGTCCGCGTATAGTGTGCAGACTGATGCAACATGGGTTGTGGGTGTCTGCATGATGTGTTGAGTGGCGGACTGGCGCTGTGCTTATGTTTTGCAGACTGGCATTGTGTATGCATGGTGGAGGACAGTCTTTGACCTGGCGCCTGGAAGGTTTGAAGTCTGGCCAAGTCCTTGCGGACTCGACGGACTGGGAAGTATTAGCGCGCGGGCTGGGGCAGTGACTCTATTCACTAGGATGGTGACCACACTCCTCAACCTGCCTATAAATAGACCCACCGACACATCTACAGTAACTGAGTGAACAGTAAGGTTATTCTTGGTTAATTGCTGCTGTCTGGATTTTCCTGTCCTCACGGGTTGAGTAGAGATAACTGTTTGTTGTTTGCAGTTTGCGCGGCTAAAATTGAAATGTCAAGAGTTTGGCTTTGACTGGGGTCAGCATCAGTGAAGTTTGCGGTTTCAATCAACGGTTTCAGCAGGATGCTTGTATGGCTTGTCAGGTTTCTCTGCTTCACCTTTTCCAAGTTCAATAACCTGTCCACCGGACTCGGGCGGGTAGGTGGTCTGTTCTTCAGTTCAGCAGCAGCTTGTAGCAGTCAGCGAATAACGACGTGTCTGTGAGACCTCGCGGTCTCGGAGGACTTAGTGTTCTATTCATCTTGTAGTAGCAGCAGCAGTTCGTGCGGCCTCAGCGACTTTGGCAGACTGGGCGGTCTTGGTGGTCTCCAGTTCTGTCCGCTCGAATTATTTAACTTGTAATTATTTCTGTGTTCCTGTGTACTGGCGAAATCATGTCTCTCCATTTATATCTTGCTCTATAAAGAAGAAATAAATATATGATCTGCCTGCCCCTGTGGTTCCTTTTGGTTGTTGAGCTTGCTTTCCTGGTTTCTGCATGATCAAGGTGTGATCTTGATTGTTCTGAGAATATTAATTCTGGATTAGACTATCTTGTTGACCACTTTGAGGATATTCACCATGGTATATGAGCCAGGTTCAGTTGCTTGAGCTGTGATCAACATGTGTTATTGCTCTGTGCTTCTGAAAGCTTAACCAAGGTTGCTGCAATGGAAGGGAACTATGTAAGAGGTCTGAGTATTGAAGTCTTAACCACGACTAACTTTAAGAAGTGGAAGTCGTGTATGAAGAGTATTCTTCTAGGCGAGGAGCTATGGGAGGTCATCAGTGGTGACGACATTCAGGAAGTTACAGCTGCTTTTGGGACTGCTGAGCAGGTGAGGGTCTGGAGGAAAACAAATGCAAAGGCTGAGTTTACCCTCAAGAGGGCTGTTTCACTGGAGCTATTTGATCACATCATAGGATGTGAGTCGGCTGCTGATATTTGGACAACTATTGATGGGTTGTTCAATAGGAAGAAAGTCGCAAGGCTACAATTCCTGGAGAATGAGTTGGCTAGGACGACTCAAGGAGACCTGACCATCTTGAAGTTGTTTCTAAAGATGAAGAGCTTGTGTGCTGAGATTTCAGCGCTTGATCCTAATGAGCCTATTTCTGAGGCCAAGTCGAAAAGGCACATAATATATGGCTTGTGGAAGGATTATGTTGCCTTTGTAACCTCTATTCAAGGCTGGGCCACTCAGCCATCTCTGCAGGAGCTTGATAAACTGCTTACTTCGTAGGAAAGTTTCGCCAGACAGATGGCTGGAATCACTATCTCTGAAGAAGGGAGTGAAGCGCTGTTCATAGGCAAAAATAATAAGAAATGGGAAGGGAAGAAGAAGAACATCGCTGCTGAAAATGAGCCTTCAACCTCTTATCAGTCAGAGAGGAGCATTGCTCCTAAGAAGGATTTGAAAAAGAACTTTAAGTGCTACAAGTATCATCAGTGGTGACACTTCAAGCGTGACTGCAAGGTCAAACTGCAACCTGGGGATGTTGCAGGCAAGGATGAAGCTTGCTCTAATACTATGGAAGCTGGATAGAGCGGAGCTTTCATGATGGGCACTTGTGATCGTGCTTTGTCCGCTGTCAACTTCAACGATGAGTGGATCGTGGACTCTGGGTGTGGTCATCACCTCACTGGAGACAAGTCGAAATTCTCCTCACTACAACCTTACGCAGGTAACGAAGCTATCATTTCTGCAGATAATACTATTTATGCAATAGAGAAGGAGGGGGTCGTGTCCCTGGGTAGTGATAAGGGGCCACTAACGTTAAGGAGTGTGTATCACGTACCAGGCATGAAGAAGAAACTCTTCTCTGAAACATCCCATTTCCAACTAGACCCCTAAGAGTGGTTTTGTCGTGACTAGGTCATGACAAAACCCTAGGAAGCCCAAGATGATCAAGTGAGCTTAGGCATGAAGTTGGAAATCACCATGGTCTACAAATAGTAGAATTCTAAACAATAGTTTAGGATGACCATAGGGCATCACCGTGACTCCATGACCCCACCAAAACATCCCTAACCCATTAGAGGGTCCATTAGGGCCATAAGGATCCATTGGGGTGAACCCAAAGTGTTCAAATTGACCCAAGTCCACCATAGACCTAAATTGGGCAAGGTGATGTAACTAAGGGCAATTGTCTTCTAATATGCCCAATTGACCATACCTAGACCTTTCCAAGCCCTAAGGGAGTCCAATGGGTCACCAAGGACCCATTGGGATCAACCAAAGAGGCTAGGTTGGCCCAAGTCAACCCTAGCCCTAAAAAGGTCAAACTGCCCTAACTAAGGGTCAAGTGATGACCAAGGTGCCCAACCAACCCTACCCAATCCTTCCTACACCTTAGGGGAGGCCAATAGGTCAGCAAGGACCCATTGGAGTCAACCCAAATGGTGATGTTGACCAAGGTCAACTCTACCCTAATACTAGTTCAAAAAAGCTCAAATGGGCTAACCTAAGCTCAAGCCCTCTTTCCACTTGGGCTAACCTTATTTCCATGAACAATTTGTGTTACTGGGCTGCCAATAGGCTGGAGTGGTCAGCAAGGTCATCCTTGATGACTAGGAGAGAGAAAACTCCAACTCCTCTTTAATGGAGGAGGGAGAAATGGTGATAGAGAGCCATTCATGGCCAAGGAGGCCAAGGGCCATTCTTCATTGGCTGATCCAACTCCCCATTCAATCCAGCAAGACCAGGGGGCCATATTGGTGGTTGTTCATGGCCAAAATGGTGCTACCACACCATGGCCGAATTGTACCTTCAATGGACATTTATGGTCATTGAAGCCTTGGCCTCTCCCTTCCACCCTTTATGGCTGGATTCAACTCCTCTGGGGAAGAGGAGTTTCCAGCCATTTCCTAGCTAGATTGAGCCCACATTCATCCCCCGCCACCATGGCCGAAATTCAACTTAAGGAGGCATTAATGGACACCACCAGCTAGACCCGTCCCCTCCACCATTTTATCATTTTAAAAGCATCATAGGACTCCAAGCATTCATTTCCACCCTTGCCCCGATGATACCGAGCTACTTCACAATGCAGTTGCAGAACTCCGGCGACTCCTCCACCACCAATGTCATCCTGTCGATCGATGCATCTCCAAGCCACAAGCAATGTCCTCCCCTTCCTCTCTCACTATGGGTAGATCATAGGATCTGTTAGGGCTAAGGATCAGTCTCAATTGAGCCCGATCGGTGGTGGAAAATTTCTGATTTTCTCCGTCAAAATTCACCTCTCGGGATCGCCAGAGTCGGCCCCTCCGGCGGCCGTGTCGCTGCCAATCGATGGCCACCACCTCGTCGGTGGTGGTGGTGGTGGCCGACCAGGGAGGTGGCCGGGCGGCGGGCACAGGCGGCTGGAAGTCGGCCCAAGTTCGGGCAATCTAGGCCCTTTGCTGGAGGAGGAAGACAATCTAGCAGCCGTCAGATCTTGCATCAAGATCTGTGCTGATCAATTCAATCCTTTTAATTTTAATGTATTTTTTGTATTATAATAACAGACACATTAGAAAATTAATGAAAAATACTTAGAGGCTCTTTGTGAGGAAATGATCAACAAGAAAATTGTAGCTCTAGGAGTTATTTTAATTTAAAATTGGTTTCAACCACTTTGGATAAGTGGTCTGACCACCACACTCATTTTGGTGAAACCTATACCTAGGTGTGACCAGTCACAAAAATTATTGCCCACACCAAACCACTCACCCAAATACTTTGAAATTTTGGGCATAGGCTTTTCATAACCTTCCCCTCATACTCTCCAAAAATCAGAATTTTTGGACAATAGTTTCCTATAGTTTTGTGAATTATTTTATAACTCATAGGGAATTTAATTAGGTCCCTTAAACTCCTCAAAAACCACCAAAATTTTGGTGGGAGATCTTGGGGAATAGCATGGCTCCATATTTATTTTTATCACTTTTGGTCATGGTTTAGGTTGGAAGCAAGCAAACCCTAAGCTGGCTCAATAAGGGGTAATTAGGTCATAGTACTTTTTGTGAGTTTAAGTGGTCAAATCACCTCAACAGAGGCTGAGAGTTTGTCCACTGGTTTGTCATGACCTTGGACACCCTCCCATGGGAGATGGGGTGGATTTGGGTAGATTTGCTCTCGGACCCAAGACCAAACCCTAAGGTTGGTCTTTAGGGGTTTGTGAAGGGCATGTGGTCAAATGCCATTGTATGGATTTGAAATTTGGTAGAGAGGACTCTATGGTAGCTAAAGTCCTATGGTGAAAATCTTAGTAGATTTAGATATTGATAAACCCCTCACAACCCTAATCCTAATTTAGGTCACAATCCTTAAAATTTAAGGATAGGTAATTAGAACTCTGTGAAAAGTTATGAAACTTGGGTAGTGTAGTTATAATATCATTATAAACCTTGGATAATTTTATTGGGAATTTCAAATCAATAATTTTAGTATCACCTTCGCAATACAAATATTAGCCCTAATTAATTATGTTTTTATTATGGCCTTAGTATCCATTAGATGATTATGAAATTGGGGCAGAGTGAGTTTTAGAGTATTATGATCATACATGAATTTTATTGTAATTTTTAGATGTAAATTTCCAGTACTTAATTCACAACTATGTAAATACGGGAATATGATCAATAATAGATTTAGAGCTCCCTTTTTATTGAAAAATTATGAAACTTGATCAGTAGTGTTTCTAGGTCAATATGCTCATATGAGAATTTTATTACAATTTTTACATGAATAATTGTTATACTTAGTTCATTAACCTATTAACTTGGATTATTATGAAAAATCGTGTTTAGAGTTCATTATTCACTGATAAATTTTGAAACTTGACCTGGAGTGTTTGTATTTATGTCCATCCTTGAATTTTCTCAAAATTATTGGAAGTATATTGGCAGTACTTGTCGATCTCTTTAAATTGGTTAATGTAGGTTATGATCAAAAATTATGTTTAGGGGCTTAAGTCTTACAGAAAATTTGGATTACCTCCCATTGTATACATCATATAGCTTAGGATGGTTTGCATTCAGTAAAAACTACAAAAATCATAATATGGTGCAAAATGAACCTAGGGAGTCAGGATATTAGTGTATTGATCTGGTAAGTGAAATGAGATTATCATCGGGAGTCGTGATGAGGAGTGGGAGGTTTGACTAGTGCTAAGAGGTGCTCGGGGTCGACGAAACATCGTCTTCCCCGTGGAGAGAGAAAGAGCCAAAATACACTAGTGTTACATTGTAACACCCCCATCCATCGTATGGCATATAACAGAAGGTCCATCTAGAACCCGACGTCATATACCATGGACAGTCGGAAGGGTTACATAAGAATACCAAAACCATACAACTATAACTACTCGTCTACACAGAGCATTCTAGCGGAAGCTTTTAATTAATTATAAAGAACTCATAATTGATATATCAACAAACGTGAATGTCCACAACTACCACAGGAATGAAATAACAAATATAAAGGAAGTATTTGGCCTTATGGCCTTACAAGAGTTTCACATAACAAAGTAGTGTTTTTCATACATTGGCTCGCAAGCCGGCCACACATGACAAAACAAAATATAGCTATTCGCTTTGGCCTTCGAGGGCCAGCTCAGCAACTTGGGCTTCAACCCGCTATTTAGCACTTGACTCCGCAGCACCTGCAAGCAACATTCCACCGCACGGTGGCAAACAAAGCAACGGTCAGCAAAAGCCGACCAAATTATAACGACCCTGCCCCTCACTCGGGACGACGTTGCTCCTTCCCTGCAATTCATTAGCCCAGCTAAAGAATAAAAGTGTGAATATACTACGCCACAGGTGTAGGCTCTCACGGCCCAAACACATCGTGCACTCAGGGCACATTAACAGTGAATCAGGTCAATTCCGTGGCTTCACCACCATCCCCGGGATGGCAAAAACGTGAGCATTTTATCCTTTCTGACCAATGTCTAAGGATCCGGACTATGCCAACGGACAGTCCCTCTTTGGGTCTCTTGCACCGAACCACATAGCTCGGGTCCGATTCCACTTGCCCGTTGCTCAAAATGCATAGTTCACCTTAAGACGTACGCATGAGCCAAGCTTCTCTCGTATCCCGCAACAATCCAAACAACACATAACCCAGTTATGTACAAGGCCGGCTCCCAGGCCGCCAAATTAGCAGAATTATGTTTCTGCTCAGATTTCCGGGTGTGCCTTGGAGTTAATCCCCAAGGATCCCTGCTGCAATCTACCGTGTAGAAACCCAAAAACACAAAACACGGAGTCTTCTCCGGCAAATCATACAAAATGCAACATCACCGATCCAGTCCAACATGTCCAGGTAGGCTTCACACACAATGCCTATGTCCGTACTTCGCTTCCGGACTCTATATGCAACACAAGGAGGACTATTCCTATCATCCCCAAGGAACACCGCACACTCACCGCACACTCGCGGGAGCGGGTTTCCCTATGCAAAAGAAGGAGAGCTTCACATGCTCAAGTAGAGAATCGTTACCGTTGTAGTACGCTTCTGTACCATGGAAAAACTATACAGATAGAAGGCTTCGCAATGGAATTTCCTCCGCGGATCAGTTCTCGGTTCTCAAAACGGTGCTCCGATGCTCCGCCGGTGGCCAGAATCCTCCCCTTTCTTCCTCCTTGCTCTAACTCCTTGGAAAGAGAAGACTTTGAAGAAAATGAGGAATTAATCCTCCACTCCCGGCCTTATCAGAGCAGGAACCAACCTGGTCCATTGGGTCTTAATTAAAGAACACGAACGGCTCAGATCCGCCCAGAAATCATCAAACCTGGGCCGAACACGGCTTCACACAAGGCCGTGTCCCCAGCCGTGTGCCTCGATCTAGGCACGATTGTCGAGCACAAAAACTGACATGGGTCGAGACACGCCCGTGTCTCAACCTGACACGCCCGTGTCAGTTTCCGACACGCCCGTGCACTAGGGCCGTGTCACCAGTAATCGCCACACCAACCGACACGAGTCTTGGGAACATGGGTAGTGACATGGATAAGCACACACCCGTGTCATTTGACACGCCCGTGTAACACTGGAGTGTTTCCTGCCGTGTCCTTCTCTAGACACAGCCGGCCAACACAAACAATCACACGGCCTTGGACACGCTCATGTCTTAGGACGTGTACCCCTATACAGGCACCAAAAATTTCTCTTTGTCACAATCAGCTCGATATGATTTTCGAGGCGTTATAAATCTCCCGCACATAAAGAATTTCGTCCCGAAATTATGTAAAGGTACACAAAATTTTAATGTTACCTGAGTGGAATAACTCGGGGTATTCTTCCAGCATAGTCTGCTCTCGCTCACAAGAAAGCTCCTCACGTCCGCAGTTATCCCAACGGACTTTAACCATTTTGATTTCCTTATTGCGGAGTCGCTTAACCTCCAAGTCTTCAATGCGTACTAGCTTCACCTTCATCGTCAACACATAATCAACCGGCACTTGATCAACCACAACGACCTACGAAGGCTCTTGCACCGCCTTCCACAACACCGATACGTGGAACACGTCATGTAGCACACTCAACTCCACTGACAACTTCAACCAGTACGTAGCTTTGCCAACATGCTCCAGAATTTCAAACAGTCTAAGGTATCTCGGACTCAGCTTCTTCAAGCGTCGAACCCGCGAGACCCTCTTGAACGGCTTGATTTTCAAATACACCCAGTCGCCAACACTGAACTCCACGTTCCTATGCTTGGCATTATAGTATTTTTCCTATCTGTCCTGAGCGATCTTCAACCTTTCCTGAATTGTACGTATCATTGAAGTGTCGTCTTCTACCGCTTGACGTTTTTATAGCTTCGATTCGCCTGTCTCCAACCAAGCCAATAGTGTGCGACACTTTCTCTCATAGACGGCCTCGAAAGGCGCCATTCCAATACTCGTCTGATAACTGTTGTTATATGCAAACTCCACCATGTACAGGTGATCTTTCCACTCTTTTCGAAATCCAAGACGTACATACAGAGCATGTCCTCCATCGTCTGATTGACACCCTCTCGATCTGAACATCCGTCTGCGGATGAAAGGCCGTGTTGAAACTCAACTTAGTTCCTAACAGACTATGCACCAGCCTCCAATCGTTCGACGTGAAGCGTCCATCTAGGTCATTGATAATAATGCGGGGCACAGCATGCAATCGTACAATATTATCCACATAGAGTTTGGCTAACTTCTCCACCGGATCTTCCTTCCTGTTCGGAATAAAATGCGACACCTTTGTGACTTTGGCAACCCAAGCACAAAATCCATAGTGATGTCGTCGAATTTCCACTCCGGGATGGGTAGGGATTTCAAGAAACCCCCGGGCTTCTGAAACTCCGCCTTTACCAAGGCACACGTTTGGCACTTGGCCACATAAAGTGCTACATCCTTCTTCAATCCTGGCCAACAGAATAACTTCTTCATGTCTTTATACATCTTCGTCCTCCCCGTGTGGATTGAGTACTTGGTATGATGTGCCTCGTACAACAACTCCTCCCGAAGATTATCCGTACTAGGAATGCATATGCGACCGTCCCTCCTTAGCAGTCCATCCTCAATAGCAAATTGGGAATTTGACCCATCTAAAGATTTATCTAAGATCTGCTTCATGCTGCTATCCTGAACCAATGCCCGCTGAACTCTATCAGCTAGGTCATACTGCACCTCTGTCCAAAAAAATTTCGCCTCGGCACTAGACTGCTTGTCGACTCAAGTTATCTCCAATGCCTCCAATTCACAGACCAATCTCTCATCATGTACTAACAACCAGCTAGCTCGCGCAGGAACCCTGCAACTCAACGCATCCGCCACTGCATTTCATTTCCCAGGCACATAATGTATCTCGAAGTTGTAGTCCCCCAGGAACTCCATCCACCTCCGCTGCCTCATGTTTAGGTCCTTCTGATCCAATAGGTACTTCATGCTCTTATGATTGGTGTAGATGCCGACCTTCACACCGTACAGATAGTGCCTCTAGTGTTTTAGAGCAAATATCACGACCGCTAACTCTAATTCATGGACCGGATAATTCTGCTCATGAACTTTCAATTATCATGAACCATAGGCTATCACGCTCACATGCTGTAGCAAAACACAACCCAAACCATTGCCCGAAGCATCACTATAGATTTCGAACCCTTCAGTCCCCCTCAGCGAACATAAGATAGGAGTCGTGGTCAACCGCCTCTTCAATTCTTCAAAAGCCTGCTCGCACTCCAATGACCACACAAACTTTTGATCCTTCCTTGTCAACGTCGTGAGTGGTAGCGCTATCCGCGAGAAGTTCTCTACGAAGCGCCTGTAGTAGCCGGCAAGCCCCAGAAAGCTCCGGACTTCCGCCACTGTAGTCAATATAGTCCACTCCCGTATCACCACTATCTTCGCCGGATCCACTGCTATCCCTTCACCACTAACAACATGACCAAGGAATGATACCGAGGATAACCAGAACTCACACTTGGACAACTTAGCATACAACTGATTTCTTCTCAACATCTCCAACACCATATGCAGGTACTTGTAGTGATCTTCCTCACACTGGGAGTACACCAGGATATCGTCGATAAATACTATCACGAAACGATCCAGGTACTCTCTGAACGTCCTGTTCATCAGATCCATAAACACGGATGGCGCATTGGTCAACCCAAACGGCATGACTGTGAACTCGTAATGCCCAAACCGCATGCTGAATGCTGTCTTTGGGATGTCGCTTTCACTTATCCGTAATTGGTAGTAGCCGGACTTCAGATCTAACTTCGAATATACTGCAGACCTAACCAACTGATCAAATACATCATCAATCCTTGGGATCAGATACTTATTCTTCTCTGTAAGCTTGTTCAACTCCTAATAGTCAATAGAGAGTCGCAAGCTCCCATCCTTCTTCTTAATGAAAAGGACCGGTGCGCTCCAAGGTGATGAACTTGGACGAACATACCCTTGCTCCAACAACTCTTGTAGTTGCACCTTCAACTCCGCCATCTCTCTTGGTGATATACGACACGGAGAGCATGACACCGGTTTGGCACCCAGCACCAACTCAATAGTAAAATCAATCTCCCGCTGAGGAGGGGCTCCTGGGAGATCATCCGGAAACACATCTGAATATTTGGACACAACTAGAATACTGCTCAAACTTGGCTTTGGCATTGAAGTCTGCACTAATGTCACAAATAGCTCTGCCCCAGACCGAACTGCCTTGATCACCTGAAGGGCCGACATCAAAACCTTACCCGAACCCTTCATGCCTGTGAACTTAGTCTCCCGATCAGTATTCAGCCCCAACTTAACTTCCTTTCGGTTGCAATCAATACATGCTCGCTGCTCCGAGAGCCAGTCCATACCAAGAATTACGTTGAACTCCACTAACGGCAATATCGACGCTTGTAAGTCAAACTCCTGATCCCCAATCTGAATCTTAACCACACAGACTCTATCTGCGCACATTGAGCACCCATTAGGCAACAACACATCCAACTTGTCTTTAGCCATCGAGGAAGGGACTCCGATGCGCGATACTAATCATTCGGACAAGAAGGAATCGAAGCTCCCGTATAAAATAGGGCTCTCGCCGGACAATCAAAAATTAACACGAAGCCTAGCACAAACAAAGGCAAGCCATCATATAAAAAGGTAACAACTACATAAAGTTAAACTGTTATTTTTTAACTCATACCTATCACCACGTCAGCTTGTTTTATGGCCTCTTGTAGACTAAGGTTGTAAAGTCTAGGCTGGGCTGGAGCATTGTGGGATGCGGTTGACTCCACCGCCTTCCCTTTTTCTTCGTAGATTGCTCCAAGCTTCCTCTCGGACTTTGCATGTCCGCTCCAACACTCACGAGCAAAATGACCGATCTTTCCGCAATTATAGCACGGTCCTGGGACTCGACTTGTGGTTGCCCCCGCCGCACCAAACGAAGGGGCTGAGATCGAAGCCTTCGGCTTCTTGTTCCATCTGCGGAAACCCGACTTTGCATTTGGCACTTTGAACTCTGACTTCTTTTCCCCTGGATCCTTCTTCACTTGCACTTTCTTCACGACCTTTTCCAATGACCAAGCTGAATTTACCAAGGCCAAGAAGCCCTGCACCATAGGCCCAGCAAGGAGAAGTTGTAGGTCGCCACATAGACCCTCATAGAATTGGTTGGTCTTGCGCTCCTCTTCGGAAAATATAGCACCGACATAACGACCCAAAGCGTAAACTCGTGGAAATACTCATCCACGCTTCTACCACCCTGAGTCAGACCAAGGTACTGATTCTCCATCTCAAGCTTCTGAGCAGAGCGTTGATATCTGGCCAAGAACAACCTTGAGAATTCATCCATAGGAACATCCGCAAGTTGCCTTCCCACTAAGAGATGAACCTCCAACTCGTCCCACCACAGCCTCGTCTCACCAGCCAATAGGAAGCTCGCTATGGTGGTCTTCTGCCACTCAACAGTTTCTGTGGCCGTCAAGACCATCCTTATCGTAGAGAGCCAATCCTCAGCTTGAGTTGGCGTTCCAACCACGTCGAACCTTGGAGGATTAATGCTCATTACATGTTTGAGATGCTTCTCCGTAGCTCTCCTTGGTGCTACCTGATCAAGTACCGCCCGCTCTTCCACTCCCGGCTCTGCCGCCCTAATCGGTTCTTGCTCATTAACAGGTGGTACATGGTGCATTTGCCCTGTAGGTTGGGCATTAATCATAGCAAAGACTGCTTCAGCAACCAATCTGATGGTTTCCGCTGAAGGAGGTGTTGTAGGCACGTCCCTCGGTGCACTACTTTCTGCCGATTGCGGGCATTCCGATTGCCCAGCACCGCTCCTAGAAGCTTATAATAGCAAATACCCTTGATTAGACGACAAACAGATTGCTTAAAGCAGTCATTGGAACACTCAGATTCCACAAAACAAGAGCATTTTTCATTCCTAAGTGGAGATTCATGGGTTCTTTTTGATGTTATAACGATGACACACACATGTTGTTGGGTATTGTATCCACAACGTACCTGATTTGAAGAAGCCCCTGAACAAGCTAAGGTAAATAGACAATGTATTTGATGAAATCTTTTAAGTTGTGCTTGCAGTTATTCCACGCTAAGTACACACCAATGTCAGGGTGCAGTAGGTCAATATACACGGGTCTGCGCGACGTAATCCCTTGTTGAGCAGATCAGTGTGTTGGCCTATGTGTACTCTCTCTATTGGAGTACTTATTTTCAAGTACAGGGCTGTGATAATGCAAGAGCAGACAAGGAGCAAGGATGGGTCAAAGAGCAGCTCATGGGTGGAAAGACGAAAAATCTTCTAAGTAATAATCGACGAGAATCACCAAGTGATTCTCGCCGATTCGGCGAGAATCACTAGTGATTCTCGCCGAATCGTCGAGAATAACTGGCTGATTCTCGCAGTCTCTATCCGGCTAAATCAGAGCGTGCAAATCTGTCGTTAAGTCAAAATCGTCGAGAATCACTGGCTGATTCTCGCCGAATCTTTGATTGATGATCGTCGAGCTCAATTGGCATAATTCCTTCGACGAGAATCACCTTCGATTCTCGCCGATTTTGCCTTAGGCGAATTTCTGAAGCACGCTGGACCGGATCAAATGTTAAGGCGCTGTTTTGAACAGGTTTTATGGTTTCTTCTGGTGGGACCCACAACGGTCATAAAGAAGTATTTGAAAGTCCACCTAGTGTCAACTATCTTCACCTAGGGGGGGGGGAATAGGTGACGTGCAACTTTTTTGCGGAATTTAAAATTGTACCTGCACAAGAAAATAAAACAACACAGCAAACAGAGTACACAAGCTATTTATAGTGGTTCCCCGATTTGGGTACATCCACTTTCCCCCTTCGACCTATCTCCCCACAAGGGACGACTCGGTCTCTTCACCAACAGGATTGAAATCCAATCCTTGCACTATCGGAAGGAACCCTTCCACACGTAGGAGTCAACACTCCCACAACACGGGTTGCACCCAACCCTTACAACTAGGAACCAACGTTCCTTTACAACAAAAATAAAACTAGAATGTACAAGAAATACAAACTACGTTTGGAGACTAAGGTGTCCCTCTTCGTTGACGACGAGTTCTTGAAGTCCACGAAGAGTCCACAACCCTAGATCTCTCTTGGAGAGAATCTCCCCGGAACCGGCGGTGGCAAGATGGGCGGCGGCTAGGTTCACGGATCGGCGGCGACAACGATGTGCGGCTGCTTTACTCTAGAGATCCAAACTTCGTAGCGAAGCTAGCTAGGTCTACCAACGGTCACACTAGGATCAGTCGTCTCGATCGATTCGGACGGGGAAGGTTTTCCCGATCAACAAATCAAGAGACAAGAGATCTCCGGTTAGACACGTGAGACTCTAAGCTTGGCTAAGCTTCTGTCGACCGGAGATCTGGAGGAAACCTCGATCAAGAGAGGTGACCAACTTGCTCGAGTGACGACGGCGGCGGCGGAGCGGAACTCGCGATTTTAGGTCAAGATCGGCTCGGCTTCTTTCTGTGTATCTGTATCTACTGTTCAAAAATACCCTATATTTATACTATAGACAACTTCAAGATGACCGTTGTGGCTCCCACAAGAAGAATCCCAAAATCCGGTTCAAAATAGTGCCAGCGGCAGAATCCGGTCTAGCGGTTTCCAGGAAATTGCCCAAGTCAAAATCAGCGAGAATCGAAGGTGATTCTCGACGAATCGGCGAGAATCAGTTAGTGATTCTCGACGATTCGTCGAGAATCACTAGTGATTCTCGCCAAATCACTTGATGATTCTCGCCGAATCACTTGTAGATTCTCGACGAATATTACTTGGCCATGATCTGCTCAACGATGGTTTCGGCGAGAATCACTAGTGATTCTCGCCGAATCTTACTTGGCACCGCTTTGAGGTAGCCGGATACAGTCGGCGAGAATCACTAGTGATTCTCACCGAATCGGCGAGAATCACTTGGTGATTCTCGTCGATTTATACTTAGACGATTTTTCGTCTTACGCCTCTGAGCTGCTCTTTGACTCATCCTTGCTCCTTGTCTGCTCTTGCATAAATACAACCCTGTACTTGAAAGTAAGTGCACTCAAATAGAGAGAGTACACGTAGGCCAACACACTGATCTGCTCAACGAGGGATTACGTCGTGCAGACCCGTGTATATTGACCTACTGCACCCTGACATTGGTGTGCACTTAACGTGGAATAACTGCAAGCACAACTTGAAATATTTTGTCAAAAACATTCCCTATTTACCTTAGCTTGTTCAGGGGCTTCTTCAAATCAGGTACGTTGTGGATACAATACCCAACAATCTCCCCCTAATTGAAGAAGCCTAAACCCTACAAGCTAAGGTGAATAAATCGTATGGGAATGAAAATCATAACCTTGAAAGTTAGCTGAGAGAGATATTCATTACCAATACCAATTTCTTGAGAGCAAACTTGGAGCCACCTTAGCCTTATCCGAGAGGGTAATCTCCTCCTTTTCGGCTTCTGCTGCGATGGAATTTGCATAGGAGTGCAGTGAGTCATCAATATGCTTGTAGTCCTGGAGAATTCAGTGACCAAGGCTTGTTGATTGGTGTTGAGAGTTACCATATTGCCATCAAACTTTTGAATATTGTTTGCTACGACATAAGCATTCTGATTTACGACGGAGAGAGTATCGGTGTTCTTTTTCAATCCGTCCATAAGAAGAATGACAGCTTGGTCGGCCGCTGTATAATTCTCTTCAAACTTCTTTTCCATCACGTCCAGTTTATGATTGATCTCCACCATGTTCTTGAGCATGAGATTTTCAGATTTCTTAATCCTTTTCAACATTTTATTTTGAGCTTTCTCAAAAGATGCCTTAATCTCATCCACTATGCCCTGAATGACATTCACGGTGTGAGTGGCTAGATCATCTCGTAGTGGAAGATTCTGAGGCACTCCTTGGCCTTGCGGTTCAGCTGATGCACCTGTAGAGCTGGACACGAGCATAGTCTCTAAGGGGGGAATGCTTACGGCCTCTGTAGATTTCTCAGACTCCCCCTCCATTGTTGCACCGATGTTCTCAGGGACGAACTCAGGAGCGTGCTTGTCAGATGGAACTTCAGTGATATCCTGAGTCTCCAATGCTTCCTGTCCCCCATTGCCTTCTTCCTCACCTTCATCATCCATTTGATCATTCTCATCAGCATCACCTTCCAACCCTTCGTCAGCAGTCTCCTCTACAGCATCACTTTCTTCTTGTATATCCGCCACTGCATCTCTGGCTATCTGGGAGATGTCAGATACTATATTGGCATCAGTGGGTAGAGGCTCCCCCTCAATTCCTGCAGTCAAAGCATCAGGAATTTCACTGGGGATTACTACGGAATTAGCCACAGTGTCGTCCTTGGCTGGAGATGCGTCCTGTTGTTCTACCATAGCACCCTGCCCAATGCGCCTCTCCCATCTGTCAAAAATACTCGAGTCCATTTTCTTTAAGTAATGTATAGGAACACCTTTACTCATGTCATATTTATCTCCATTCTGCTGATTGAGATACAGACTGATGATTCGGCCAAAGCTAGGTGATCTCAGGGTGTCCTTTATCCTCTCAAAAAGCAATGCCCCCCAGTTGAATCTTTTCCTGCAGACAATTGCCACCAGGATTTTGAACATGTCCGCAGAGATGTGGTCATAAGAGCCCGACTTGCATATGAGTACCTTCCCAACGATGTTTGACAGAATTTTCCCTTCTTCATTCATATCCTTTCGCTTTATCGACCGAGTTCCTCGAGCGAGACCATCGAATAATAGAGTCCTGGTTTTGTCTTCTTCCTCAAGATAATCCTCGTGCTCCGAGCTAGTGAGCTGCAAGTACTGGGTCAGCTTGCTGCCAGACATCTTGATCTTTGCCCCGACAACCTTGCTTTTGATAAGAGAGTCGTCATTCCGGAGTTTTGCGGTTGCAAAGAACTCCAGCACCCCCTTGTCCAGGATTTTACAGGGGTGCTCTAGTACGAATGAGAGTCCAGCCTCTTCAAGCATAAGGATGATGTTTCTGAATTCATCTGAGGCATAAGCGAACCCTGTTCGAACCAGCTCGCATCCAGTGACCAACCCAGCGGTTGTCCTAGGAGCCATTGCAAACCTAGGGAGAGAATTCCTACTCTACGCTTAATCAAAAGGCACAATGGAAGCAACACTAGTGATCAAGTCCAAGTAAGGGTGAGGATGTGGTTACCTAAAAGCGTAGACGGTGAGTTAGTTCGATGAAGACGATGGACACCTGGTAGGTGCACGCGACGAGATCGACGGGATTTTTGCACGTTGAGATTGACGGAGTTCTTCGTGAGTTGCGATCGGTGAATCTTTCGGGATGTCGACGGAAGGGGAAGAATCGGCGGAAGACCTTCGGTGAGAAGCTTGCGGGAAACCTTCGATGAATCGGCGAGAATCTTGCGGGATTCGGCGAGTTTCCTGCGAAGAAGGTCCTTCGGCGGGATTCCTACGGAATGTGAAGGGTCGGCGGGAATTCTAAATATATAAAGGATCGTGAGTATGCCCATGTATGAAGGATCGACGAGTTAAGGGGATTCTAACGGTTTCCGTGTGTTCGGCGGAAGGCTTCAGGTTAAGCGGGTTTCGAGTTTGTCTAAGTCGATTTGAAAATCTTCTAAATATATAAATATTCCTTAAAGCCAAGCTATTAGGGTTTGAACCGGATTTTCCATACATTTATTGATGGCAATCTTCGCTAGTTTTCAGTGAACTAATTTACGCCTGTAGATGTTAGATCTCGAGTCTACCAGTGGAATATTCGATAAGTCTTCATTGTTGTATCTATGGTTAATGTTTACCGTGTTAACATATCCTTAGATGTACACACATATAAGTGTAAGTATAAGTATAAATATATATATATATATATATATATATATATATATATATATATATATATATATATATATATATATATGTAAATGTGGATACAATATGACTCAAGTCCTGGAACTGATCAAAAGTACCTGGGATTATGAGAGTTATCATTTAGTCCCTCAGGTAAAACATATTAGGAGCTCAATGTGAGTATGCCCATGTAGATATCACATCTGGTATTCCAGACGCTTGTTCCAATTTAGTCTTGAGCCATCTACTGTCTAGTTCCCATCATATTTACGGGAACCTAGACTACCCTGCAAGAAAGAGTTACTTTACCTTATGAACCCAATACATATTGGGTCCTAGGTTCCTGTTAGCATAAGCACTCGACTGCCTTCCTTCAGAAAACCTGTCAAGAAGACTACCTCTGCCCAGAAAATGTGGATAGGCCCTTGCCCTTGACACAGAGGGGTTGTGCCAACAGTCTATGGCAAAGTGTCCCACTTTGCCACAGCACCAACATGGGTGAATGTTGTATCGCCGTTTCTGACCTGATCTAGTGACTGAGGTAGTCGCGGTCCTAGGTCTAAGCGGTATAGGGCATGATCTCCTCACAAAATTTCCTCTACCACAGTGACACGTGGAAGGGTGGAAGGAATGCATGTTGCGAGCGTCATGAGGTCGGGGAGGTGGGGCCTTCCTTTCAGGCATCCCCCTTCCTGAGGCCCCATGAAAACTTACACCATGACTTCTAACCTCCCTGTCCTGTGTCCTCGGGTGGTGAGAAGTGTTCTGTGAGCTGGTACATGCAGATTCACACCGAGTTAAGGTAGTGGCAGTGAATACAAAGGGCTCAGAATGAGCCTTAGGTATTCTCTCATGAGTGGCCACGACGGCCCTTGCACTACGGGTGTCTCCACATGAGTACAGATCACCCTTGCAGTGACCACAATTATTCCTATGATCATACCTGAAGGCATGATGAGTTGCCTTCCTGCTTGGAGTGGGGGGTCGGAATACCGTTTCCCCATTTCTCCATGAATTGATAATCCGGGAGATCCACCCATTTTCTTGCTTTCTCTTTATAGCATCAACCTTGGAAAAGTTTGATACTATCCTTTTCTCATTCTCTAGACTACTCTCTAGATCAGAGATTTTAGAGTCCTTGACCTTGTTGGATGCCAATTGGAGAACCAACAAGATCTTCAGCCGTGCAATCTCCTGAGCTTGTTCTTCAACAAGTTGGTTGCTCTTCTGAAGGGCTCTCTTCAGAGAATCAGAATTTTCTGAAGGAAAGCAGTTCCTGTCTTTAGAAACTTCAAGAGAGACGGGGCAAGATGAGGAAGTTACCTGCTCATCTGAGTCATTGTCACTAGCGGCAGTGACCGTTGTGTCATCCTCATCAGAACTGCTTTGCTCACTGGCTTCTTTAGTCTCTGTCACTGACACTGGAGCTCTGATGCTATCCGATAGATCCTTGCCTTCATCTTCAGAGGCGAGGACCCCCACATAGGCTTCATCCTCTGGTTGACAGCAGATTCCAGCTTTCTCTGACCCCCCCATCAGCTCTGAGATCATCACCCACATAGATTTAGCTGACCCACATTTTTCCAATCTAGAGCGAGAAGCTCCAGACCAGATATCCATGATAATTTGACGAATCCTCTTGTCCAAATTAAATAATGAGAGTTCCGTCTCCGACATCTCAGCAATGCACTTGGGCACTTGGATCTTTCCAGAGTCGGAGGTCTTCATAGGAATAAAGGACCCTCTTCCAGGATGAAAGATGCTCGAGGATCGATAGCATCCAAGTGATACGACACTCTCATCCTCCAGACGGGATAAAACTCCTTTGTGCATGTGGGGAGTCTTAGTGGCGATATCTCATGATCCAGCTCCATGCTTCTGACACTGGTGGCAGGATTCTACTCAAGGTGTAAACCTTTTTGATGAGGAACCTGGCTCTAATATCACTTGAAAGTCCACCTATTGTCAACTATCTTCACCTAGGGGGGGAATAGGTGACGTTCAGCGTTTTTGCAGAATTTAAAATTGTACATGCACAAGAAAATAAAACAACACAGCAAATAGAGTACACAAGCTATTTATAGTGGTTCCCCGATTTGGGTACATCCACTTTCCCCCTTCGACCTATCTCCCCACAAGGGACGACTCGGTCTCTTCACCAACAGGATTGAAATCCAATCCTTGCACTATCGGAAGGAACCCTTCCACACGTAGGAGTCAACACTCCCACAACACGGGTTGCACCCAACCCTTACAACTCGGAACCAACGTTCCTTTACAACAAAAATGAACTAGAATGTACAAGAAATACAAACTACTTTTGGAGACTAAGGTGTCCTTCTTCGTTGATGACGTGTTCTTGAAGTCCACGAAGAGTCCACAACCCTAGATCTCTCTTGGAGAGAATCTCCCCGGAACCGGCGGCGGCAAGATGGGCGGCGGCTAGGTTCACGGGATCGGCGGCGACAATGATGTGCGGCTGCTTTACTCTGGAGATCCAAACTTCGTAGCGAAGCTAGCTAGGTCTACCAACGGTCACACTAGGATCAGTCGTCTCGATCGATTCGGACGGGGAAGGTTTTCCCGATCAACAAATCAAGAGACAAGAGATCTCTGGTTAGACACGTGAGACTCTAAGCTTGGCTAAGATTGTGTCGACCGGAGATCTGGAGGAAACCTCGATCAAGAGCGGCGACCAACTTGCTCGAGCGACGACGGCGGCGGCGGAGCGGAACTCGCGATTTTAGGTCAAGATCGGCTCGGCTTCTTTCTGTGTATCCGTATCTACTGTTCAAAAATACCCTGTATTTATACTGTAGACAACTTCAAGATGACCGTTGTGGGTCCCACAAGAAGAATCCCAAAATCCGGTTCAAAATAGTGCCAGCGGCAGAATCCGGTCCAGCGGTTTCCAGGAAATTGCCCAAGTCAAAATCGGCGAGAATTGAAGGTGATTCTCACGAATCGGCGAGAATCAGTTAGTGATTCTCGACGATTCGTCGAGAATCACTAGTGATTCTCGCCGAATCACTTGATGATTCTCGCCGAATCACTTGTAGATTCTCGACGAATATTACTTGGCCATGATCTGCTTAACGATGGGTTCGGCGAGAATCACTAGTGATTCTCGCCGAATCTTACTTGGCACCGCTTTGAGCTAGCCGGATAGAGTCAGCGAGAATCACTAATGATTCTCGACGATTCGGCGAGAATCACTAGTGATTCTCGTCGATTTATACTTAGACGATTTTTCGTCTTACGCCTCTGACCTGCTCTTTGACTCATCCTTGCTCCTTGTCTGCTCTTGCATAAACACAACCCTGTACTTGAAAGTAAGTGCACTCCAATAGAGAGAGTACACGTAGGCCAACACACTGATCTGCTCAACGAGGGATTACGTCGTGCAGACCCGTGTATATTGACCTACTGCACCCAGACATTGGTGTGCACTTAACGTGGAATAACTGCAAGCACAACTTGAAATATTTTGTCAAAAACATTGCATATTTACCTTAGCTTGTTCAGGGGATTCTTCAAATCAGGTACGTTGTGGATACAATACCCAACAGTATTCTACTGTATAAATACTCGCGTATTTTTGAACAGTCGATCAAGAAATTTGAAAAGAAAAATCCGAGCCGCCGACGTGACCTAGATCGTGAAACTTGCTCCGCCGCCGTCGCCGCTCGTGCCAGTTGATCGCCGTCTTTGATCGTGGTTTCTTCCAGATCTCCCGGCGACAGAAGCTCAGCCAAGCACAGCGTCTCACGCGTCTAACCAGAGATCCTTTGTCTCTTTATTCGTAGATTGGAAAAACCTTCCCATTCCGAATCGATCGAGACGATCGATCCTAGTGTGACTGTTAGAAGAACTTGCTAGCTTTGCTACAAAAGTTGAATCTCCAAAGTACAGCAGCAGCACTCCATTGTCGTCGCCGATCCCGAGAACCAAGCCGCCGCCCTTCTTGCCGCCGTCGGTTTCGGGAGAGATTCTCTCTAAGTGAGATTTAGGGTTGTGGACTCTTCGTTGACTTCAAAAACACGTCGTCGAACGAAGAGGGACACCTTATTCTCCATAAGTAGTTTGTATTTCTAATACACTCCCATTTCTATTTTGTTGTAAAGGAACGTTGGTTCCTATTTGTAAGGGTTGGGTGTAACCCGGGGGTGGGAGTGGTGACTCCTACGTGTGGAAGGGTTCCTTCCGTTAGTGCAAGGATTGGATTTCAATCCCATTGGTGAAGTGACCGAGTCGTCCCTGGTTAGGAGATAGGTTGAAGGGGGAAAGTGGACGTACCCAAATCAGGGAACCACTATAAATTGCTTGTGTCCTTTCTGTGCTATGTTGTTTTGTTTTATTGTGCAGGTACGATTTTAATTCCGCAAAAACGCTGCAAGACACCTATTCCCCCGCCCCATAGGTGAAGGTAGTTGACACTAAGTGGACTTTCAAGTGGTATCAAAGCGAGGTTACTCAACAAATAGGTTAACGCCATGTGTAAGTTCCTTCCACTAGTGTCAAGAAGAAGGCAGACTTCTACTATGGACGGACTCAAGTACACATGCAAGATCCCAGTGTGCACCAGGCTAAACTTTCCTATCTGGAAGGAAAGGACTAGGTTCTACATGGAAGCGGTCGATCCCCGACTCTTCATGATCGTGGAGGAGGGACCTTATGTCCCTACTAAGGCCTCCACCATTGATCCTACCAAGAAAGTGCCAAAGAAAATTTCTGAAATGGACAAGGACGAGATGGTGCTGGTGGGACTTGACAAGAAGGCGCAGAGCATTCTGGTCAGCGTGGTCGATGACTCAATGATGCAGAACTTCTGCAACTGCAGGACAGCAAAGGAGATCTGGCACTGCCTGATTATCCTAATGGAGAGCACTGATGAAGTGAGGGATGATCGGAGATCCCTCTTGAACCAGAAATATGAGGCCTTCAGACAAGGGCCTAAGGAAGAGATCGGAGTCACCTTCGAGAACTTCCTCAAGATTGTCAATGCCCTCAAAGGATATGGAAGAGTGTTCACTGATGGTGAACTTAATGATAAATTCCTTAGGTCCGTTACTAAGGAATGGGACACAAAGATCTGCGCCATCCGAGAGTTTGGCAGACTTGCTGAAACAGACCCGCAAATTCTGTTTGGGAAGCTGATGTCCTATGAGCTTCAACTGAACACCAGGAAAGCAGAAGAAGAAGCAGAGAAGGCTGCAGCCAAGGAAAAGACTGTGGCCCTAAAAGCCATTCACTCCAGGAAGGGCAAGGGTACGGTTTCATACCGTGCCGAGAAAAAGGATGAGGAGGAGGACTCCGAGCCATGCTCCTCCAGCTCAGAGTTGTCTGAGGAAGATTTCTCCCTCATCACACGAGGATTCAAGAAGTTCCTCAAGATGAGGAATCAAAGAAAGAGAGACGGCTCCTCCTCCAGGCATCAGAAGAAAAATTATTCTTCTGTCAGGTATGCTTCTAAACCGAACAAACATCGCTCCTCTGACATTATTTGTTTTGGATGCAATAATCTAGGACAGGTCGTGGCCGACTGCCACCAAGACAAGAGAGAAAAGGGGAAGGGAGAGGAGCACAAGTCCTCTAGAGATAAGAAGAAAGAGAGGAGCTACATCGCCAAAAAGCCAAAGACACTGAGTGAGTCTGATTCCTCAGACTTCAGTGATGATGAGGAAGCCTACTTCGGGCTGGTGGGTTGCTCCGACTCAGAATTAGAATGCCCCCCATTTACTGGGAAGGTAAAAGCTCACACCCCTCTCTCTGACTCTGAATCTGATCCTGAGTCTCAGGATGATGACCCTGAGGATAGCCCTTCGGCCCGTGAAGCGGAGCTCCTCGAGAAGTATGAGCTTCTGCTCAACACTTTCGAGTAGTGCCGTAAGAGATTGAAGGCTGAGAAAAAGGAAGTGAAATTCCTTATGGGTGAGGGTGTCTCCCTAAGGGAAGAGATCACTAGTTTGATCTCTCTCCGACAGGAGAACCTAGACCTGACTTCAAAGCATTCAGAGTCTCTTAAGCTCCTTGATCTTAAGCAGGAGGAAGTCGACAAGTTGGAAGAACAACTTGCGGCAGAAAGGAAGATCGTCAAGAGCTTCTCTATGCCAAAAACAGTTCTTCCATTAGTTGATACCTTCTCTGCTCAGGGCAAAGGAGCTGGCTTGGGGCATGTAGGGGTATCTGGTTCCTCATCCAGGAGAAACAGGAACCAGAGAAAGAATAAGGCCGCCAAGAAGACCTCTGCTGCTGAAAAGGGAAAGGCCCAACTCAGTCCTGTTGCGTTCAGAAAGCCTAGCTTTCCCTACAACCTACATGACTTTGAGTCAACCTTTGGTCATCATTTCCGGCCCTCGGTTGCAAAGCCAAAGAGCCGATATGATGGTTGGACTTTTCCCCGCAACTTCGGTGAGAGTGTCTTCAAGGCACCTTATGAGGAAATCCACAAGGGAAATTATGGTCAATTCTCTAGAGGCCATAATAGAAAGCAGGCACCAAAAGCCAAGCCTGTTATACTGAAGGAACATAAGGTGAAGAAGTCATGTGACTGCAATCACTATGATGCCTCCACCTCCAGATCCAAGGCCCCGGCTGTACCCACCATTCCTAGGGTAAAGCAGGAGCCTAGGAAGAGGTACAACAGATTTGACTGTTGGTGTTGTGGCAAAGTCGGTCACTTTGCCGTGGATTGTTGGTTTAATCCGAGGTATAACGAGACTCCTTATGTTAGCAATGCGAGGCCGACCACTCGTAGGGTTAACCACCCGAGGGGGAGTATGCTAACCAAGAATCTAGGACCCAAGTTCGATTGGGTTCCTAAGGGAAATTAATTTTGTTTTGCAGGAATGTCCAAAGGCCACCAAAACTCCAATATGGTACTTGGAGAGTGGATGCTCCCGGCATATGACTGGGACAAGAAGCCTGATGCGTGATTACACTCCAGTTGAGAATGGACCCAAAGTCATCTTTGGGGGGTCAGATCGAGGAGTCACCAGAGGTTCGGTATGATTTCCAACGGTATAATCTCTATCACCGATGTGGCTTATGTTGAAGGGTTAAACCATAACCTGATCAGTGTAGGTCAGTTATGTGATAAAGGTTATGACGTTAAGTTCTGCAAGGATAAATGCCTGATAATGTCATGTGCCTCTTCTGAGACGGTATTATCAGACATTAGGAGCAGAAATATCTTCTGCTTAGATTTTCTTAGCTTAGATTCATCTACCCCCGTATGCCTAGTAGCAAAAGGCAGTGCATCTCTTTGTGAACAATGGCACAAGAGATTGGCACATATTAATTACAAGACAATTAATATGCTATTTTCCAAAGATTTAGTGAGGGATGCTCCCATTATTAAGTGTATCAAAGATAGTCCCTGTCCTGCATGCTAGAAGGGCAAACAGACTCAGGCTACTTTTAAGGGCATCTCAGACAAAGACTCCTTCATATGTCTTTATCTTCTGCACATGGACTTTTTTGGTCCAATGCAAGTTCATAGCTTAGGAGGGAAGTCTTATATGCTCGTGATTGTAGATGATCACTCTCGGTATACCTGGGTGTTCTTTTTAAAACGCAAGTCTAATACGTTTGACATCTTCACCAGCTTTGTCAAGCAGATCCAGAACGAACTTAACTGCTCAGTTGTCAAAATCAGAAGTGACCATGGAACATAGTTCGAGTCTGGTGCTATGACAGAGTTCTGTGAAGAACTTGGTATCTTTCATGAGTTTTCCTCCCCGCGCACTCCTCAACAAAACGGGGTCGCGGAAAGGAGAAATAGAACACTCATTGAAGCCTGCACGACAATGTTGAATGACGCTTCACTCCCAGAATACTTCTGGGCTGAGGCGCTCAATACAGCTTGTCATGTTCAAAACCGGGCATTGATCAACAAAAGTCATCGTAAGACGCCCTAAGAACTACTGAAAGGCAGGAAACCAACCATGTCCCATTTGAGGATCTTTGGTTGCAGATGTTATGTACTGAATAATGGGAAGTACCCGTGTACTAAATTTGGTGAAAAATTCTTCGAAGGCATATTCATGGGCTATAGTACCCACAGTCGGGCATATAGGGTCTTCAATAAGAAAACCCTAGTGGTAGAAGAATCAATTAATGTTGTATTTGATGAAGGACGCTTGCTTAACATCAATTCTTCCAGCGGTATTCTTGAAGATGCACGTGCATGACTTGAACAGCTGAGTCTCGATGAGACCGCTAAAGATGAAACTCCTAAGTACGTCAAAGTTTCCACCTCAACGTCAACTGGGAAGGTTGAAGATCAAAATGTAGCAAATCTCTTAGAAGAAGGAGAAGCCCAAGAAGTAGTCGAAGCTCTAGACGCCAGACTTCTAGAGCTCCGGCACGTGAGGGATCATCCTAGAGATCAGATCATCGGAGATCCTCGTGACGGTGTCAGAACTCGAAAAGGTACTCTTAACGAGATTTTTCATCTTAGCTTCCTGTCACAGGTTGAGCCAAAGAAGTTCGACGAGGCGAACAAAGATGCGGCATAGATTTTGGCCATGCAAGATGAACTACATCAATTAGAACGATGCAACGTTTGGACGCTGGTTCCCAGACCACAAAAGCAGAATATGATTGGCACCAAGTGGATCTTCAGAAACAAACTGGATGAACATGGTGTCATCATAAAGAATAAGGCCAGGTTGGTGGCTCAAGGTTACAGACATGAGGAGGGGATTGACTTCGACCAGACCTTTGCACCAGTGGCAAGGCTCGAGGCAATCAGATTGCTCCTGGCGTATGCTTCGCACAATGGATTCACAGTCTATCAAATGGATATGAAATCAGCATTCTTGAATGGAGACCTGAAAGAGGAAGTATACATCGCTCAACCCCCAGGTTTTGTCAATCCTACTTATCTCAATCATGTATATTTTCTTAATAAAGCTCTATATGGTTTAAAACAAGCTCCACGAGCTTGGTGTGAGACTTTATCTAGTTTTCTTCTGGAGAACAAGTTCTCTAGAGGTAAAATAGATAAGACATTGTTTCTCAGGGAAGTCAAAGGCAAGATTTTGCTTGTGCAAATCTATGTCGATGACATTATATTCGGCTCAACGGACAACAATCTTTGCAAAACGTTTTCTAAAATTATGCAAGGAAAGTTTGAAATGAGCAGTATGGGAGAGCTAAAGTATTTCATGGGACTTCAAGTGAAACAGTCTGAGGATGTAATCTTCAACTCTTAGACGAAGTTCACAAATGAACTCCTCAAGAAATTCGGTATGGAGAATGCAACCTCTATGAGGACTCCAATGGGATCCACTATGTCTCTAGATAAGGTTGAGAAAGGTAAACCTTTCGATGAAACCAAATACAGAAGCATCATTGGATCTCTGCTCTACCTTACTGCCAGTAGACCGGATATCATGTTCTCCACATGTGTCTGTGCCAGATATCAGGTGAACACTAAGGAATCTCACTATGTCACTGCAAAGCGAATTCTAAGATACCTTAAAGGTACTCCTAATCTTGGCTTGTGGTACCCGAGAAACAATGATGTCGAGCTAATAGGTTTTTCAGATGCTGATTTTGCAGGGAGTAGGGATGACAGGAAAAACACTTCTGGGACGTGTCAATTCCTCGGAAGAAGGCTTATCTCATGGAACAGCAAGAAGCAGTATTGTGTAGCAACCTCCACAGCAGAGTCTGAGTACATCTCGGCAGGCAGCTGTTGCGCACAACTCCTTTGGATCAGAAACCAGTTAGCCGACTACGACCTTCAGTTCAAGGAAGTACCAATGTACTGCGACTCCTCCAGTGCATTTGCAATTGCCAACAATCCGGTATCGCACAGCAGAACGAAGCATATTGAAGTGCGCTACCACTTCATTCAGGAGCATGTGGAGAACAAGGACATCTCTCTCTGTTATGTCCCCACGGACAAGCAGATTGCAGATATTTTCATAAAGCCCTTAGACGAAGCCAAGTTCAGTCTTTTCAAAACTGAATTGGGGATACTAAACTATGAGGAATGAAGACTACAGAACCTCCAGGCTCGTGCATCTAGGGGGAGCCTCTGCCAGGAACTCAAGTGTGAACACAGGTGCAAGAACTGAGGGGGAGCAAGGGGTCAAATGCAACATACCCAGATTTGTAGAAGCCGAAAAGGGGGAGATTACCCTCTCGGCTAAGGCTATGGTGGCTCCAAGTTTGCTCTCAAGAAATTGGTATTGGAAATGAATATCTCTCTCAACTCTAAAGAAATTGGTATTGATAATGAATATCTCTCTCAACTCAATTTTAAGTTTATGATTTTCATTCTCATACGCTCTATTCACCTTAGCTTGTAGGGTTTAGGCTTCTTCAAATAGGGGGAGATTATTGGGTATTGTATCCACAACGTACCTGATTTGAAGAAGCCCCTGAACAAGATAAGGTAAATAGACAATGTATTTGATGAAATCTTTTAAGTTGTGCTTGCAGTTATTCCACGCTAAGTACACACCAATGTCAGGGTGCAGTAGGTCAATATACACGGGTCTGCACGACGTAATCCCTCGTTGAGCAGATCAGTGTGTTGGCCTACGTGTACTCTCTCTATTGGAGTGTACTTATTTTCAAGTACAGGGCTGTGATAATACAAGAGCAGACAAGGAGCAAGGATGGGTCAAAGAGCAGCTCATGGGTGGAAAGACGAAAAATCGTCTAAGTAATAATCGACGAGAATCAACTAGTGATCACTAGTCTCGCCGAATCGTCGAGAATCACGGGCTGATTCTCGCCGTCTATATCCGGCTAAATCAGAGCGTGCAAATCTGTCACTAAGTCAAAATCGTCGAGAATCACTGGCTGATTCTCGCCGAATCTTTGATTGATGATCGTCGAGCTCAATTGGTATAATTCCTTCGACGAGAATCACCTTCGATTCTCGCCGATTTTGCCTTAGGCGAATTTCTGAAGCACGCTGGACCGGATCAAATGTTAAGGCGTCTATATGACGAGAATTGATTGATTCGGCGAGAATCACTAGTGATTCTCGCCGAATCTTACTTGGCACCGCTTTGAGCTAGCCGGATAGAGTCAGCGAGAATCACTAATGATTCTCGACGATTCGGCGAGAATCCCACAGAATCGGTCATAACTTAGACGATTTTTCGTCTTACGCCTCTGAGTGCTCTTTGACTCATCCTTGCTCCTTGTTTGCTCTTGCACACAACCCTGTATAAAGTAAGTGCACTCCAATAGAGAGAGTACACGTAGGCCAACACACTGATCTGCTCAACGAGGGATTACGTCGTGCAGACCCGTGTATATTGACCTACTGCACCCAGACATAGGTGTGCACTTAACGTGGAATAACTGCAAGCACAACTTGAAATATTTTGTCAAAAATCCCTTAGCTTGTTCAGGGGATTCTTCGGTACGTTGTGGATACAATACCCAACAGTATTCTACTGTATAAATACTCGCGTATTTTTGAACAGTCGATCAAGAAATTTGAAAAGAAAAATCCGAGCCGCCGACGTGACCTAGATCGTGAAACTTGCTCCGCCGCCGTCGCCGCTCGTGCCAGTTGATCGTCGTCTTTGATCGTGGTTTCTTCCAGATATCCCGGCGACAGAAGCTCAGCCAAGCACAGCGTCTCACGCGTCTAACCAGAGAGCCTTTGTCTCTTGATTCGTAGATCGGGAAAACCTTCCCCTTCCGAATCGATCGAGACGATCGATCCTAGTGTGACTCGTTAGAAGAACCTTGCTAGCGTTGCTACGAAAGTTGAATCTCCAAAGTACAGCAGCAGCACTCCGTTGTCGTCCACCGATCCCGAGAACCAAGCCGCCGCCCTTCTTGCCGCCGTCCGGTTTCGGGAGAGATTCTCTCTAAGTGAGATTTAGGGTTGTGGACTCTTCGTTGACTTCAAGAACACATCATCGAACGAAGAGGGACACCTTATTCTCCATAAGTAGTTTGTATTTCTAATACACTCCCATTTCTATTTTGTTGTAAAGGAACGTTGGTTCCTATTTGTAAGGGTTGGGTTGCAACCCGGGTGTGGGAGTGGTGACTCCTACGTGTTGGAAGGGTTCCTTCCGTTTAGTGCAAGGATTGGATTTCAATCCCGTTGGTGAAGTGACCGAGTCGTCCCTGGTTGTGAGATAGGTCGAAGGGGGAAAGTGGACGTACCCAAATCAGGGGAACCACTATAAATTGCTTGTGTCCTTTCTTGTGCTGTGTTGTTTTGTTTTCTTGTGCAGGTACGATTTTAATTCCGCAAAAACGCTGCAAGACACCTATTCCCCCGCCCCATAGGTGAAGGTAGTTGACACTAAGTGGACTTTCAAGTGGTATCAAAGCGAGGTTACTCAACAAATAGGTTAACGCCATGTGTAAGTTCCTTCCACTAGTGTCAAGAAGAAGGCAGACTTCTACTATGGACGGACTCAAGTACACATGCAAGATCCCAGTGTGCACCAGGCTAAACTTTCCTATCTGGAAGGAAAGGACTAGGTTCTACATCGAAGCGGTCGATCCCCGACTCTTCATGATCGTGGAGGAGGGACCTTATGTCCCTACTAAGGCCTCCACCATTGATCCTACCAAGAAAGTGCCAAAGAAAATTTCTGAAATGGACAAGGACGAGATGGTGCTGGTGGGACTTGACAAGAAGGCGCAGAGCATTCTGGTCAGCGCGGTCGATGACTCAATGATGCAGAACTTCTGCAACTGCAGGACAGCAAAGGAGATCTGGCACTGCCTGATTATCCTAATGGAGGGCACTGATGAAGTGAGGGATGATCGGAGATCCCTCTTGAACCAGAAATATGAGGCATTCAGACAAGGGCCTAAGGAAGAGATCGGAGTCACCTTTGAGAACTTCCTCAAGATTGTCAATGCCCTCAAAGGATATGGAAGAGTGTTCACTGATGGTGAACTTAATGATAAATTCCTTAGGTCCCTTACTAAGGAATGGGACACAAAGATCTGCGCCATCCGAGAGTTTGGCAGACTTGATGAAACAGACCCGCAAATTCTGTTTGGGAAGCTGATGTCCTATGAGCTTCAACTGAACACCAGGAACGCAGAAGAAGAAGCAGAGAAGGCTGCAGCCAAGGAAAAGACTGTGGCCCTAAAAGCCATTCACTCCAGGAAGGGCAAGGGTACAGTTTCATACCGTGCCGAGAAAAAGGATGAGGAGGAGGACTTCGAGCCATGCTCCTCCAGCTCAGAGTTGTCTGAGGAAGATTTCTCCCTCATCACACGAGGATTCAAGAAGTTCCTCAAGATGAGGAATCAAAGAAAGAGAGACGGCTCCTCCTCCAGGCATCAGAAGAAAAATTATTCTTCTGACAGGTATGCTTCTAAACCGAACAAACATCGCTCCTCTGACATTATTTGTTTTGGATGCAATAATCCAGGACACGTCATGGCCGACTGCCACCAAGATAAGAGAGAAAAGGGGAAGGGAGAGGAGCACAAGTCCTCTAGAGATAAGAAGAAAGAGAGGAGCTACATCGCCAAAAAGCCAAAGACACTGAGTGAGTCTGATTTCTCAGACTCCAGTGATGATGAGGAAGCCTACTTCGGGCTGGTGGGTTGATCCGACTCAGAAGGAGAATGCCCCCCATTTACTGGGAAGGTAAAAGCTCACAACCCTCTCTCCGACTCTGAATCTGATCCTGAGTCTCAGGATGATGACCCTGAGGATAGCCCTTCGGCTCGTGAAGCGGAGCTCCCCGAGAAGTATGAGCTTTTGCTCAACACTTTCGAGTAGTGCCGTAAGAGATTGAAGGCTGAGAAAAAGGAAGTGAAATTCCTTAAGGGTGAGAGTGTCTCCCTAAGGGAAGAGATCACTAGTTTGATCTCTCTCCGACAGGAGAACCTAGACCTGACTTCAAAGCATTCAGAGTCTCTTAAGCTCCTTGATCTTAAGCAGGAGGAAGTCGACAAGTTGGAAGAACAACTTGCGGCAGAAAGGAAGATCGTCAAAAGCTTCTCTATGCCAAAAACAGTTCTTCCATTAGTTGATACCTTCTCTGCTCAGGCCAAAGGAGCTGGATTGGGGCATGTAGGGGTATCTGGTTCCTCATCCAGGAGAAACAGGAACCAGAGAAAGAATAAGGCCGCCAAGAAGACCTCTGCTGCTGAAAAGGGAAAGGCCCAACTCAGTCCTGTTGCGTTCAGAAAGCCTAGCTTTCCCTGCAACCTACATGACTTTGAGTCAACCTTTGGTCATCATTTCCGGCCCTCGGTTGCAAAGCCAAAGAGCCGATATGATGGTTGGACTTTTCCCCGCAACTTCGGTGAGAGTGTCTTCAAGGCACCTTATGAGGAAATCCACAAGGGAAATTATGGTCAATTCTCTAGAGGCCATAATAAAAAGCAGGCACCAAAATCCAAGCCTGTTATACTGAAGGAACATAAGGTGAAGAAGTCATGTGACTGCAATCACTATGATGCCTCCACCTCCAGATCCAAGGCCCCGGCTGTACCCACCATTCCTAGGGTAAAGTAGGAGCCTAGGAAGAGGTACAACAGACTTGACTGTTGGTGTTGTGGCAAAGTCGGTCACTTTGCCGTGGATTGTTGGTTTAATCCGAGGTATAACGAGACTCCTTATGTTAGCAATGCGAGGCCGACCACTCGTAGGGTTAACCACCCGAAGGGGAGTATGCTAACCAAGAATCTAGGACCCAAGTTCGATTGGGTTCATAAGGGAAATTAATTTTGTTTTGCAGGAATGTCCAAAGGCCACCAAAACTCCAATATGGTACTTGGACAGTGGATGCTCCCGGCATATGACTGGGACAAGAAGCCTGCTGCGTGATTACACTCCAGTCGAGAATGGACCCAAAGTCATCTTTGGGGGGTCAGATCGAGGAGTCACCAGAGGTTACGGTATGATTTCCAACGGTATAATCTCTATCACCGACGTGGCTTATGTTGAAGGGTTAAACCATAACCTGATCAGTGTAGGTCAGTTATGTGATAAAGGTTATGACGTTAAGTTCTACAAGGATAAAGGCCTGATAATGTCATGTGCCTCTTCTGAGACGGTATTATCAGACATTAGGAGCAGAAATATCTTCTGCTTAGATTTTCTTAGCTTAGATTCATCTACCCCCGTATGCCTAGTAGCAAAAGGCAGTGCATCTCTTTGTGAACAATGACACAAGAGATTGGCACATATTAATTACAAGACAATTAATATGCTATTTTCCAAAGATTTAGTGAGGGATGCTCCCATTATTAAGTGTATCAAAGATAGTCCCTGTCCTGCATGCCAGAAGGGCAAACAGACTCGGGCTACTTTTAAGGGCATCTCAGACAAAGACACCTTCAGATGTCTTTATCTTCTGCACATGGACTTTTTTGGTCCAATGCAAGTTCATAGCTTAGGAGGGAAGTCTTATATGCTCGTGATTGTAGATGATCACTCTCGGTTTACCTGGGTGTTCTTTTTAAAACGCAAGTCTAATACGTTTGACATCTTCACCAGCTTTGTCAAGCAGATCCATAACGAACTTAACTACTCAGTGGTCAAAATCAGAAGTGACCATGGAACATAGTTCGAGTCTGGTGCTATGACAGAGTTCTGTGAAGAACTTGGTATCTTTTATGAGTTTTCCTCCCCGCGCACTCCTCAACAAAACGGAGTCGCGGAAAGGAGAAATAGAACACTCATTAAAGCCTGCACGACAATGTTGAATGACGCTTCACTCCCAGAATACTTCTGGGCTGAGGCGCTCAATACGGCTTGTCATGTTCAAAACCAGGCATTGATCAACAAAAGTCATCGTAAGACGCCCTAAGAACTACTGAAAGGCAGGAAACCAACCATGTCCCATTTGAGGATCTTTGGTTGCAGATGTTATGTACTGAATAATGGGAAGTACCCGCGTACTAAATTTGGTGAAAAATGCTTCGAAGGCATATTCATGGGCTATAGTACCCACAGTCGGGCATATAGGGTCTTCAATAAGAAAACCCTAGTGGTAGAAGAATCAATTAATGTTGTATTTGATGAAGGACGCTTGCTTAACATCAATTCTTCCAGCGGTATTCTTGAAGATGCACGTGCACGACTTGAACAGCTGAGTCTCGATGAGACCGCTAAAGATGAAAATCCTAAGTACGTCAAAGTTTCCACCTCAACGTCAACTGGGAAGGTTGAAGATCAAAATGTAGCAAATCTCTTAGAAGAAGGAGAAGCCCAAGAAGTAGTCGAAGCTCTAGACGCCAGACTTCTAGAGCTCCGGCACGTGAGGGATCATCCTAGAGATCAGATCATCGGAGATCCTCGTGACGGTGTCAGAACTCGAAGAGGTACTATTAACGAGATTTTTCATCTTAGCTTCCTGTCACAGGTTGAGCCAAAGAAGTTCGACGAGGCGAACAAAGATGCGGCATAGATTTTGGCCATGCAAGATGAACTGCATTAATTGGAACGATGCAACGTTTGGACGCTGGTTCCCAGACCACAAAAGCAGAATGTGATTGGCACCAAGTGGATCTTCAGAAACAAACTGGATGAACATGGTGTCATCATAAAGAATAAGGCCAGGTTGGTGGATCAAGGTTACAGACATGAGGAGGGGATTGACTTCGACCAGACCTTTGCACCAGTGGCAAGGCTCGAGGCAATAAGATTGCTCCTGGCGTATGCTTCACACAATGGATTCACAGTCTATCAAATGGATGTGAAATCAGCATTCTTGAATGGAGACCTGAAAGAGGAAGTATACATCGCTCAACCCCCATGTTTTGTCAATCCTACTTATCCCAATCATGTATATTTTCTTAATAAAGCTCTATATGGTTTAAAACAAGCTCCACGAGCTTGGTGTGAGACTTTATCTAGTTTTCTTCTGGAGAACAAGTTCTCTAGAGGTAAAATAGATAAGACATTGTTTCTCAGGGAAGTCAAAGGCAAGATTTTGCTTGTGCAAATCTATGTCGATGACATTATATTCGGCTCAACGGACAACAATCTTTGCAAAAAGTTTTCTAAAATTATGCAAGGAAAGTTTGAAATGAGCAGTATGGGAGAGCTAAAGTATTTCATGGGACTTCAAGTGAAACAGTCTGAGGATGGAATCTTCATCTCTTAGACGAAGTTCACAAATGAACTCCTCAAGAAATTCGGTATGGAGAATGCAACCTCTATGAGGACTCCAATGGGATCCAATATGTCTCTAGATAAGGATGAGAAAGGTAAACCTTTCGATGAAACCAGATACAGAAGCATCATTGGATCTCTGCTCTACCTTACTGCCAGTAGACCGGATATCATGTTCTCCACATGTGTCTGTGCCAGATATCAGGTGAACACTAAGGAATCTCACTATGTCGCTGCAAAGCGAATTCTAAGATACCTTAAAGGTACTCCCAATCTTGGCTTTTGGTACCCGAGAAACAATGATGTCGAGCTAATAGGTTTTTCAGATGCTGATTTTACAGGGAGTAGGGATGACAGGAAAAACACTTCTGGGACGTGTCAATTCCTCGGAAGAAGGCTTATCTCATGGAACAGCAAGAAGCAGTATTGTGTAGCAACCTCCACAGCAGAGTCTGAGTACATCTCGGCAGGCAGCTGTTGCGCACAACTCCTTTGGATCAGAAACCAGTTAGCCGACTACGATCTTCAGTTCAAGAAAGTACCAATGTACTGCGACTCCTCCAGTGCATTTGCAATTGCCAACAATCCGGTATCGCACAGCAGAACGAAGCATATTGAAGTGCGCTACCACTTCATTCAGGAGCATGTGGAGAACAAGGACATCTCTCTCTGTTATGTCCCCACGGACAAGCAGATTGCAGATATTTTCATAAAGCCCTTAGACGAAGCCAAGTTCAGTCTTTTCAAAACTGAATTGGGGATACTAAACTATGAGGAATGAAAACTACAGAACCTCCAGGCTCGTGCATCTAGGGGGAGCCTCTGCCAGGAACTCAAGTGTGAGGACAGGTGCAAGAACTGAGGGGGAGCAAGGGGTCAAATGCAACATACCCAGATTTGTAGAAGCCGAAAAGGGGGAGATTACCCTCTCGGCTAAGGCTAAGGTGGCTCCAAGTTTGCTCTCAAGAAATTGGTATTGGCAATGAATATCTCTCTCAACTCTAAAGAAATTGGTATTGGTAATGAATATCTCTCTCAACTCAATTTTAAGTTTATGATTTTCATTCTCATACGCTCTATTCACCTTCGCTTGTAGGGTTTAGGCTTCTTCAAATAGGGGGAGATTATTGGGTATTGTATCCACAACGTACCTGATTTGAAGAAGCCCCTGAACAAGCTAAGGTAAATAGACAATGTATTTGATGAAATCTTTTAAGTTGTGCTTGCAGTTATTCCACGCTAAGTACACACCAATGTCAGGGTGCAGTAGGTCAATATACACAGGTCTGCACGACGTAATCCCTCGTTGAGCAGATCAGTGTGTTGGCCTACGTGTACTCTCTCTATTGGAGTGTACTTATTTTCAAGTACAGGGCTGTGATAATGCAAGAGCAGACAAGGAGCAAGGATGGGTCAAAGAGCAGCTCATGGGTGGAAAGACGAAAAATCGTCTAAGTAATAATCGACGAGAATCAACAAGTGATTCTCACCGATTCGGCGAGAATCACTAGTGATTCTCGCCGAATCGTCGAGAATCACGGGCTGATTCTCGCCGTCTATATCCGGCTAAATCAGAGCATGCAAATCTGTCGCTAAGTCAAAATCGTCGAGAATCACTGGCTGATTCTCACCGAATCTTTGATTGATGATCGTCGAGCTCAATTGGTATAATTCCTTCGACGAGAATCACCTTCGATTCTCGCCGATTTTTCCTTAGGCGAATTTCTGAAGCACGCTGGACCGGATCAAATGTTAAGGCGTTGTTTTGAACCGGTTTTAGGGTTTCTTCTGGTGGGACCCACAACGGTCATAAAGAAGTATTCTACTGTATAAATACTCGCGTATTTTTGAACAGTCGATCAAGAAATTTGAAAAGAAAAATCCGAGCCGCCGACGTGACCTAGATCGTGAAACTTGCTCCGCCGCCGTCGCCGCTCGTGCCAGTTGATCGTCGTCTTTGATCGTGGTTTCTTCCAGATCTCCCGGCGACAGAAGCTCAGCCAAGCACAACGTCTCACGCGTCTAACCAGAGAGCCTTTGTCTCTTGATTCGTAGATCGGGAAAACCTTCCCCTTCCGAATCGATCGAGACGATCGATCCTAGTGTGATCGTTAGAAGACCTTGCTAGCGTTGCTACGAAAGTTGAATCTCCAAAGTACAGCAGCAGCACTCCGTTGTCGCCGCCGATCCCGAGAACCTTGGCGCCGCCGGTTTCGGGAGAGATTCTCTCTAAGTGAGATTTAGGGTTGTGGACTATTCGTTGACTTCAAGAACACATCATCGAACGAAGAGGGACACCTTATTCTCCATAAGTAGTTTGTATTTCTAATACACTCCC
Source organism: Platanthera guangdongensis (assembly GCA_039583875.1). Taxonomy (NCBI): domain Eukaryota; kingdom Viridiplantae; phylum Streptophyta; class Magnoliopsida; order Asparagales; family Orchidaceae; genus Platanthera; species Platanthera guangdongensis. The sequence goes on from CM077147.1 coordinate 135,955,414, forward strand.
ATTTCTATTTTGTTGTAAAGGAACGTTGGTTCCTATTTGTAAGGGTTGGTTGCAACCCGGGTGTGGGAGTGGTGACTCCTACGTTTGGAAGGGTTCCTTCCTTTAGTGCAAGGTTTGGATTTCAATCCCGTTGGTGAAGTGACCGAGTCGTCCCTGGTTGTGAGATAGGTCGAAGGGGGAAAGTGGACGTACCCAAATCGGGGAACCACTATAAATTGCTTGTGTCCTTTCTGTGCTGTGTTGTTTTGTTTTCTTGTGCAGGTACGATTTTAATTCCGCAAAAACGCTGCAAGACACCTATTCCCCCCCCCCCCCATAGGTGAAGGTAGTTGACACTAAGTGGACTTTCACATGTGCTCACCACCCCTTGAAAGAATTCGTCAACGAATTCATTTAAGTTGACCAAAACCAAAAGACTGATACAAAATTGTAACACCCCCATCCATCGTATCGCATATAACAGAAGGTCCAGCTAGAACCCGACGCCATATAACACGGACAGTCGGAAGGGTTACATAAGAATACCAAAACCATACAACTATAACTACTCGTCCTACACAAAGCATTCTAACGGAAGCATTTAAACAGTTATAAAGAACCCATAATTGATATATCAAATAACATTAATGTCCACAACTACTACAGGAATGAAATAACAAATACAAAGAAAGTATTTGGCCTTATGGCCTTACAAGAGTTTCACTTAACAAAGTAGTGTTTTCCATGCATCGGCTCGCAGGCCGGCCACACATGACAAAACAAAATACAGTTATTCGGCTTGGCCTTCGAGGGCCAGCTCAGCAACTTGGGCTTCAGCCCGCTATTTAGCACTCGGCTCGGCAGCACCTACAAGCAACATTCCAACGCACGGTGGTAAACAAAGCAATGGTCAGCCAAAGCTGACCAAATTATAACGACCACGCCACTTACTCGGGACGGTGGTGCTCCTTCCCAGCAGTTTATTAGCCCAGCTAAACAATAAAAGTGCGAATATACTACGCCATAGGTGTAGGCTCTCACGGGCCAAACACCCTGTGTACTCAGGGCACATTAACGGTGAATCCGGTCAAGTCCGTGGCTTCACCACCATCCCCAGGATGGCAACAACGTGAGCATTTTCTCCTTTCTGACCACTATCTAAGGCTCCCGACTATGCCAATGGCCAGTCCCTCTTTGGGTCTCTCGCACCGAACCACATAGCCCGGGTCCGATTCCACTTGCCCGTTGCTCAGAACGCGTAGTTCACCTTAAGCCGTACGCACAAGCCAAGCTTCTCTCGGATCCCACAACAATCCAAACAACACATAACCCAATTATGTACAAGGCCAGCTCCTAGGCCGGTAAATTAGCAGAATTACATTTCCGCTCAAATTTTCAGGTGCGCCTTGGAGTTAATCCCCAAGGATCCCTGCTGCAATCTACCGTATAGAAACACGAAAACACAAAACACAGAGTCTTCTCCGGCAAATTATACAAAATGCAACATCACCGATCTATACCAACATGTCCGGGTAGGCTTCACACACAATGCCTATGTCCGTACTTCGCTTCCGGACTCTATATGCAACACAAGGGAGACTATTCCTGTCAACCCCATGGAACACCGCACACTCACCGTACACTCGCGCGAGCGGGTTTCCCTATGCAAAAGAAGGAGAGCTTCACATGCTCAAGTAGAGAATCGTTACCCTTATAGTACGCTTCTGCGCCATGGAAAAACTATACGGATAGAAGGCTTCGTAATGGAATTTCCTCCGCGGATCCACTCACGGTTCTCAAAACGGTGCTCCGATGCTCCTTCGGCAGCCGGAATCCTCCTCTTTCTTCCTCCTTGCTCTAACTCCTTGGAAAGAGAATACTTTGAGGAAAATGAGGAATTAAACCTCCACTCCCGGCCTTATGAGAGCAGGAACACATCTGGGCCATTGGATCTTAATTAAAGAAAATGAACGGCTCAGATCCGCCCAGAAATCATCAATCCTGGGCCGAACACGGCCTCGCACACGGTCGTCTGCCAGGCTGTGTGCCTCGATCCAGGCACGATCGTCGAGTACTGAAACTGACACGCATCAAGACATGCCCATGTCTCAACCTGACACGCCCGTGTCGGTTTCCAACACGCCCGTGCACTAAGGCCGTGTCACCAGTAACCTCCACGCCAACTGACAATACTCTTAGGAACACGGGTAGTGACACGGATAAGCACACGCCCATGTCATTTGACACGGCCGTGTCATGCTGTCGTGTTTCCTGCCGTGTCCTTCTCTGGACATAGCAGGCCAAAATAAACAATCAAACAGCCTTGGACACGCCCGTGTCCTAGGCCGTGTACCCCTATACAGGCACCAAAAATTTCTCTTGGACACGATCAGCTCGATACGATTTTCGGGGCATTACATAGATCCAGTATAACATTAAAGGGATTGGGAGTTGGGTAACAAGCAATAATAGTAAGTGCCTTGCGAAAGGGAATAATGGGCTTCAGCTACCATCATAGTTCCTAGTGCCCTTTGAGAGCCCCTTCACGGGGTATACCGGGGGCACTCCTGGGCTAACCTAAAGAGTAGGAATAATAAACTTCAAGTGCAGTTTGACTAGGATGTCCGGGCGGTAGGCTCGGTGGTTGTGGAAATGGGCAGAATAGCCCGACAAGCTTGGCTCGGTAGGTAAATGTGACGGACGGGTTAGTGCGGGGAGCTTAGGCTCGGGGGGTTGGACGGTCGTTCACACCGACCTCGATATGTTGACCTGTGAGGTTGGTACACTTGGCCAGGGAAAGTATGGTGGATATGGCCAGTATAGTACGTGCAGACTCTAGGTTGTGTCCTTTTGGAGGCATACGTAAGGGCTAGGCCTGGTAGTGTGGATACCCGCCTAGGAGTGGGGGGCCTGACCCACTGTATCTGTTTGCCACTACGGAGGTTCCTAGGAGTGAAGCTAGCTGCACAAATAGGGGGAACTAAAGGTCTATGCGCATAGAGTCATGTGCGTGAGTTTCCCTTGCATGAATCATGGCATAGCATATCACTACACTCATACTTGCATACAACCGACACCCCAACGTATAAATTGTTATAGGACTTTTTATATGATGGGAGCCTTGCAGAAGACACCTTAACTTATATGTTTGTATGAGTATTCATATAAGTTAAGGTTACTTACTTCTTACTTTGTCTTTCTTACATATGCTGCTTATTCCACTCGTTTACCATACTGCTTTCTATTATAGAACTGCTAACTTGCACCTTCCTCCCTTAGCTGTGTATAAAATATAAATAATTGCTAGATTAGGCCACTGTCACCTGCTTGTTTTATTCTCCACCATCGTATCTTCCCTTTCCTCCTCCCCACTCGGTGCCTAGGAGACATAGGGGAGGGGTAGGGGATGATAGGACTTAGACTTTATGACTTATGGTTTTCGGACCACAACATTACAGGGGCTCTGGATGGGACACATGGACCAGCAACACAGGGACCAGCAGCACAAGGACCAGCACCAGTGGTGTACGGTTCACATGGAGCTGGGCCAGTCTAGTACCGGAGCACCAGTTACTAGCTCCGTGAGTGATTAGTCTTTCTTATATCTTTCGCGAGAGATTGTAGTGAGGATCTATTATATTTCATTTGTACTGTTCTATTGCATTACTCTCTCTTTTCTATATTTATGGACTTGTTGTGGTTTCTCATTTTTATATGATGTTTGTGGAATCAATTATATTTCAGTTTATGATTACTACTCTCTTTGATGATCGAAAAGATGGCAGAATCAGTGTTTTGTAGAGGCGGCCTTCCTGGGTGTCGGTGCCACCGCAAAATGGCGATTCTGGGCATAAGACCCTGGGGTTTTAAAAGAAAAAAAAGGGTTGTACAAACTGGTATCAAAGCGAAACCTCGATCGAAAGAGAAGTAGTCCACCAAAAACCTTGGGCCACCCCCGTGTGAGATTAGCTTCCCGACAAACTAGCAGCGGAAGCAGTGGTGTGCCGATAAGGGGAATCACATGTAAAGTCCACCTTTTCATTAATTCCACTTGTTTATCAGCTAACAATTGGAATTCATCTTTGTAGCCAATGGCAAACCCTACCGCCAGCAGGGAGCACCTCCGGCCATGAAGATCCCATCTTATAATTCTCTAGTCAATGAGGTAGACTCAACCCACTAGGAGACATGACTAACCACGATAACTTATAGTATGCCCTAGTTTGAAATAGACCTTGGGGATGAACTTGGTTAAGATTAGGAGATACCTAAAGAGAATAAATGAGGAGTATAACACGAGAATGGCTACCTAAGCCATAAACTTAGGTGGCCCTACGGTCCCTATCAAGGATTACTCAAACAGGTAGGACTGCTTTAAGGAGATTTGAGACCAATAATCCATTAGCAGAATGGTAGAATACACATAGTCTCAACCCTCATACCAGTAACAAGATTACTTGGAGACGACCACCACTATAACCACCGACGGTTGGATAGGAATTCAAGTTCAAGAGACCCAGTTGGGATTGGGAACATTTTGACCAGGATAAGGTTGTCATAAATGTGACTCAGAGGGTTTAAAGTATGGAGTATACCACCAGGTTTTAGGTTGGAACCCCAAGTCGAAGATTGATGCCCTAGAGATTATGTACCCAGCTAGTGTAACATCCCGAATCGCTCTAGGCCCCTCGTGTGTGTTTTTGAGTCAGGAGGGTTGACTCGAGTCCTGAGAAGTGCAGGGAATTGGACTGCACTTGTGGAGAAGTGGAGAAATCAGTGTAGAAATACACAGGTAGTGACATGGGTAGTGACACGGGTTGAGACACGGGTAGTGACACGGGTAGAGACACGGGTAGTGACACGGGTAGCGACACGGGTAGCGACACGGGTAACGACATGGGCGTGTCCCTACCCGTGTGCGTCGAGTTGAGATCGACGAGGCGTGTCGAGACTGACGAGCTGTGTCAAAACCATGTGACACAGGTAGAGACACGGGCGTGTCCCGACCCGTGTGTGTCGAGTTACACTCGACGAGTCGTGTCGAGATCGACGAACTCCGTGTCGAGATTGACGATTATATAACACGGGTAGAGACACGGGCGTGTCTCTACCCGTGTGCCGTGTGTGTCGAGTTGAGTTCGTCGAGATGCAACCCGCGAAGGACACGGCCAAGGATACCGCCAGGAACACGGCCGTGTCATGTGGACACGGGTCGGGACAAGGGCGTGTCCCAACCCGTGTCAACTATTGAACAGACATGGAAACTGTCATTGCCGCTTCGCCCAGGCAGGACACGGGTACGGACACGGCCGTGTCCCTACCCGTGTCACTTTGCATATATAAGGGTAAGAGAAAACCCTAGTCGTTTCCATGATCACTTAATCCCTATTTGTCTGAGAGAATTTCTGTAGAAGAGGAACTGCAGGAGCAATTTCTAGGAAGGGTAAATCCGCCATCACCGTGAAAGAGACGATGCCGCCGAGGAGAACTACGCGATCCATGGTCGGAAATGGTGGTACCGCTGGAACCAATGTGAGTTTCCTACCCTCTCCCTTGGTGCTAGATCTATAGTTATTTTCCTAGTAGAGAAATCGGCTCAAAAGAGTCTTGATGGAGAGAAGAAGTCTTTTAGGTTGGCCATGCTAGGACTTGTGTTCTAGATTTTAGATCTCTTCAACCACTCTCTTCTTCTATGTGATGATGGAGGATGGTTTCGTGAAGAGTATTGGCCTCATGAGGTTGAATAAGGGTGGTGGAAATTCTGGAATGATTTGGGATGATCGCATTGAGGAGGAAGATGAACCGATGATGTTCATGCCGCCTTAAGATGCGCGCAGAATCTGTATTCTGCACGCAGTGAACTGCGTGGCCATTTTTAAGTGTGACATGGCCAGATCTGGGCTTTCGGCTAAACACGAAAGTTGAATCCCCTGAAAATACCTTTCCACTGAATGGTTACACGACTTCTGGCGAAGTCTGTAGCCACGGGAAAGTCTAAACGAAAATGGTGTTCAATAAATCCTGTATGCAGAAACTGTGTTCTGTATGCAGCGGACTTCAAGTCCGATTTCAAATAGGATAATGTCGAATCTGGGTTGAGGTCTGAATACAAGAGTTGTAGACCTCGGAAAGACCATTCCATCGTGGGGTTACACGTCTTCACCGGATTCATGTAGCTTCAGGAATCTCCGGTCGAATTTGATGTCCAGATTCATCCTGCACCTAAATTCTGGGCTTAATGGAAAAGGGATTTTGATTCGGTGGAATTAATAATGCAAGACACTTGCCTTGGATGAATGATTAATCATTTGTTGCAGATTTCATATTATCAAATTGAGAAACAATATTATTTAAACGAACTAAATTGGTAGGAATTGAAAGATTGATAATTGTGCACTTCATGTTTATATTATGACATTATCAAATGAAAAGTGTGATAGATCTTTATATGCGCATCATGTTTATATTACATTGTCATCATTTGGAAAGTCATATAGATGAATAGATTATGATCATGGACATGTTTGATTAATGAAATGAGTCTTGTAGTCCAATACTTAGAGAGTCATCTCCCTACAGGTAGTATTGTGAAGGGATGTAAGTGCCGTGTTGACCGTCACTTGTTTTGGTTGTGTTGAGATAAGGTGTGGATGGAAGGTTGGGCTGTGTCCTCGTGTTTACTTCTGAGGCCCCTTCCATGATATATTGATATGGTATTTGCATGTGGTGTGAGTCGACACGCGGTGTCGTATTCCTGGGTTATGGATAGTGTGGCAGGTCTACGGGCTCGCCAGTCGTCACACCGACGGGAGTTGGCAGTTAGACTTGGTCGGTTTGGGCTGTGTCCTCGGTGTTCACGTCCCGAGGCCCCTCCGGCCATGTGAACGGTTGGGCTGTGTTCTCGTGCTTTCTTCCGAGGCCCCTTCCGGGTCACACAAGGCCAGTTCGGGCTGTGTTCTTGGTGCACATCTACCCAAGACCCCGCTGGGCCATAGTACGCATGGGCTCCACTGTTGTGTTCTTAGCGCTGAGGCGTACGGAGGCCTAGGTGAAGTAGTGTGATACCCACCTAGTAGTAGAAGTGCCCGTTCTACTGTCACCGCCTGTCCACGGCGGCTGATGCCTAAGAGGTTAGCTACCTGCTCGAAATGTGGGAACTATAGTCTGTGTCGACATAGCAATTGCATGGGTGTGCATGGGTGAGTCATTGCATAACATTCATAGCATTTCATAACATTGCACAACAAGATCCTCATCGTATAAGTTTGTATGGGCACTCCTATACGATGAGTTACTTTATGTAACCCGATCCTTAACTTATATGTTTGTATGGGTATTGAAAGTGCAACTAGATCTGATATACTCTAAAGGGGGGGTGAATAGAGTATATGGTGTTTTAAAACTTTTTTTTTAAAAGCTTTTACAACAATTGTTGTACTATGTGTGAACAGGGAAGAAAATATAAATCTAATCACAGAACTAAACTATGCAAAAACTAAGCACAGACAAATCAAGGCCAGAAACAAAAAGTAAACAAGCAGAGTCAGAGGACACAAGGAAATATAGTGGTTCCCTAAACTTGGGTACATCCACTCTTCTACCACCCTAGGTAGGAATCCACTACAGGATGAGTTGATCAGGTGTCCTGGGCACCAATGAGCTTTTGATAAGGTGCTCAAAAACCAAAGCAGATTTTTTGATCAGGTGTCTTGCCACCAATGAGCTTTTGACAAGGTGCTCAAAAACCAGATTCAAACTTTTGAAGGGAGTTTGAGAAACCCTTTACAGAGTGGGGGTAAGAGAGTGATGGCAGTCTTCTCTTTCTCAAACAACTGAGAAGACTATGTGGATTGATGTCAAAGCTCCCCTGAATCCTTGAAATCTTCAGGAAGAAAAGCTTTGCTGAGGGTGATAGGCCTTCAAAGTTAGATCTCCAGCAATAGATGATTTCAGCAAGCTGAAATGTTGAGTGTCTGGAGTCTTGAGATGATGTTGGCCTTGAACACTTTGTAAGCTGAAGAGATCTGATGATTTTTGAAACTTGATCTCTTTGATGAGTGTTCTTCAGAAATCTTTTTGACAGAAGTTTTTGAGAGAGTCTCTGTAATCTGTATTGTGTGTCCTCTTCTTGTTAATCTCTGTATATCATCTATATTGATTCAAAAACATTCTGTCTTTTATTCTCTGTGCCAGAATAGAATATCACTCTGTCAAAGATAGTCCGTTGGTCTGCATTGATTGCATCCTTAATTGCAAAAAAAACTCTTCTAGGAGGAAAGTCCACAGAATTATTCCTTGAAAAATCCCTTGAAACTTGGTCCAGAAATAAATGAAAACGGCTAGCAAATCTTCTGAATTAATTGCATAATAACTCCTGTCTGATTTGAATTTGAATTCTGGAAGTTATCTGAATTCGTCGAACTGAGCTCTGCTATCGTCGAGCTGAGCTCAGCGAACTGGAAAACTCAAGCAGCAAAATAATCGTCGATCTGAGCTCAAAGATCGTCGAACTGAGCTCAGAGATAAGGATCCAAAGCAGAGCCAAAATCGTCGAACTGAGCTCACCGATCGTCGAACGGAGTTCGACGATATTCTGAAGTTGAGCTCAGCGATCGTCGAGTGGAGTTCGACGATCTGCCGAAGTTGAGCTCGACGATCGTCGATCTGAGTTCGACGAATCGTCGTGCTGAGCTCGACGATCAGACTTAGTCTCCAGACAGAAAAACTTGGTCTTCAGGGCAGCTTCCAATCCTAGACTTCTAACCCTTAGACTCAATTCTAATTGACCTATTAAGCTATACAGAAGGTCAAACACAGATTCCTAGAGACATAGTGATCCTGACCCAAATTAGTAATAGGGTGTTCCAACAATCTCCCCCTATTTGGGTTAGGATTACTATTTACAGACTTTGGAAAGTCAAATAACATCATACAATCAGAAAAGCATAAAAACAACAACAGCTAGACATTGCAGAAACATCACAGAGATATATATATATATAGCATCCAAATAGCAGTCAGAAACACCAAAGATTGTCACCTTACAGAGTTACTTCTTCTCTTTGCCTTTAACCATTTTGATTTCTCTGTTTGGATTTAAGGCTTCCTTGTTGGACCTGGTGTCATCAGCTGCACCAAGTATGTTTGCTTTGAAGTCCTGGGAACCACAGCAGCAGGATGCAACTCCATATATCTGTCTGCATCAAAGAATTTGCTTGGAGGCATATCTCTCTAACTCTTTTTGTCTTTGCTCTGACATAGTAGAAATATTGGAGGTGTCTAACCCTTGTTCTTTGGCTTTCTTTATCTGATCTAATGCAGCCAACTCCTTCATCCTAGCAGTCCATGCAACAGGATTCTTCTCAGGGTCCTCAAAAGGTACAGGTGGCTCATACCTGTTGGAAGAATTATCTTGAGGAGGCCTAGCAGACACTGTCTCTCTTAGCTTTGTAGGGGAATGGACCAGAAGTAGTGTCAGCTGAAACATGTCCTCCCCTGGAGTATGGGTGCTGCCTGGAATGCCCTTTAGAATAAACCTGAATATCTCTTTGACTTCCCCTGTATCCTCCTCTCCTGGAATAAGAACCCCTAGGCTGGCTTTCCCTTTGGTATGATCTGGCATGGGGTTGGTAGGGAGCCTGGCTTCTAGATGGGGCTTGGCTTGCAGAGCTGCCACCTGCACCTGCATCAGGAGGAGGTGGTGGAGGAGGATAAGGGTGCTGGAACTGGGAGGAGCCCTTCTCATACTTTCTCTTCTTTTTCATTGCTTTTAGCTGATTTTTGGAATACTGCATCCAATGTTCAGTAATTTGGCAGTTATGCAGAATATAATAAGGAATATCATTATCATCTTTTACTTTTGCAGGAGGAACCCTTTTTATAGCTTTGCTTCTAGCCTTCCTCTTCCTGGCAATAGTGGTAGCAGAGTCATCAGAGTCTGTCTTGAACTCATCAGAGTCAGAACTCTGGGCATCATATACAGCATCTATTTTCTTCATCAATTCTTTCTTCAATTGAGCAGCAGCAGATGAGGCAGAAGCAGAAGGAGCAGCAGCAGGGACAGTGGCAAATGCAATAGTAGATACAATATCAGATACAGGAACAACAGCAGATGGGGCAGCAGATGGAGCAACAGAATCATCAGCAGATACAGAAGGAGAAGCAGAAACAACAACAGTAACTTCAGGAGTGATGGCAGCAGCAACTTTAGTAACATCAACAAAATCTTCAGCAGGCTCAAGATCAGTGGCCTCTGTCATCAGAGAATCCTTGGATATCTGCTCATTAGAGGCAGTTGGAATTTCAGTAGCAGCAAAAACAGTTCTTTCATCAACAGCAGCAGCAGCAGCAGTTACTGAGAATACAAAGGAGGATATAATGCTGGGGTCACAGCCAGAGAAAAGCACCAGTGCCTTGGACAAATCTTCTGGGGGCTGGACAGCATTAGGCTCTGGGAGATAACTAAAGTATGCAGTATCAAAGGCAGAAAGCAAAGACCTTAGGTCTATTGCCAAGACTGCAGTAGGAGCCACAGGAACAGCAGATACAAAAACAACAGCAGCAGCAGCAGTATCATGATCAGCAGGAGCAGAAGCAGCAGCAACAGCAGCATGAAGGCTTGCTTCATATGGCATCTCCCCCTGCCTGGATGCAGATACATCTGTATCAAGGCACACTGCTGGAGGTGCTGCCTGAGGAATGAGGGAGGAAAGCCTGGCAGAGAGAGCTGCCACTGACTGTTGTAGAGGAGCTAAGGAGGCCTCCATGAGAAGAGAGAGCCTGGGGGCAAGTAGCTCATACAACATGTCAGCTAAGGCTGGGAGATCTACATGCTCAATAGCAGGAGCAGTGGTAGATGGAATAGGGATGGCTGAGGATGCTGGAAGTGGAGGGCTGGAGAGTGGAGGGATGGTTGGCTGAGGTGTGGGGATGGTGGAGATGGAGGACAAGGGTATGGATATGGATGGAGTGAATGATGGTTGGTCAATGATATGGTGGAGGAGAGGAATTCTGGAGGAGAAGAGGGGGAATCATCCATGTAGGAGTCATCCAGAAGGGTGAATGATGGTATGGATGGGGAAGAAGTGACATCTGGTGGAGGGTATGAGAACAATGGGTGGAATTGGTCTACTGGAGGTGATGAAATGGTTGCTGGAGATGGAATTGATGTTGGGGAAGGGCTAGAGATGGTAATGGTGGATGGAGCTGGAGTGGTGGATGGAGCTGGAGGTAGGGTTGGACTTGGAGGAGGAGGAGAGGCAGCAACAGCAGCAGCCAGGTCTTCTGCAGGAGCAGAGACCTGTGGGAGAGTGACTCTGTGAGTCCTGGTGCCTGAAGGAGCACTAGATGATGGCCTGCTTGGCTTGCTGATTTGCCTGTCCCATTTGCCAAAGAGGGCACAGATGAGTCTCTTGGAGGCATTTATGTGCACTCCAGAGGAGACTAGCAAGGTGGGGCACTTGTTCTGCAGGAAGACTCCAATAATCCTTCCAAAATTTACAAAGCTTTTATTTATTTTCTTCTTTATTAGGTCAAAGAAGACCTCTCCCCAGTTCAGACTTTTCTTATCTACCAGAGCTCCCATGAGGCAGAGCTGATGTCTGGAGATAGTGTCATGTGCAGAGTGCTTTGCCAACAGCACTTTTCCTACAACATCTGCTAGGAACCTGTACTCAACAGACAAGTTCCTTTTGAATAATTTGCTAGGGTTTCCCTCAGGATGACCCATCCTGGCAAGTATGTCAGAAAACTCTTCTCCAGATAATTCAGCATTTCTCACCATTTCTCACCAAAAACCTCTGTTAAAACTGTGGGGGTCAGAGGTACCTGAGTTCCAGCAATAGAGCCAACTATAGTGTTGTTGTCTAGATTGTGAGCAGTATAGACCCATTCCTTTATTTCATCTGAAGCAAGCTTGATTCTAGTGGTCATGAGGGCAGACAAGTTCTGATCCTTGAATAAATTCAGAATGTCTTGGAAAACTTGATCAGTGGTGTTGAACGATTCCAGATCAATGTCGAAGCCTGCATCAAACTTCATGGCGGCTAGAACAGCAACTGATACGGCCATTGTACCTGCAAAAACTTAACAAACAAAACGAACAAGCGTAGAACTGTTTGGAGGGAAGAAAATTCTTGCAGAGAAATTGAAAGCGCAAGAGAGAACGACGGCGAAAAATGAGTTTTATATTAGGGTTCGACGCAGAATTGGAAAGATCGTTGAACTCGGTTCGACGATCGAGGCTTCTAAAGGAATCTGAAGAGACTCCAACATCGTCGATCTCCGTTCGACGATCTGGAAAGGCGTCGAGCTCCGTTCGACGATCGTTCAGGGAACAAAATCGTCGAGCGCCGTTCGACGATCGTTGACCGAAGGAGATAGTTCATACTATCTGAGGGGCGCTGAACTCAGTTCGACGATTCTGTAAATCGTCGATCTCCGTTCGACGATCGTTGGGGAAATCGTCGAGCGCAGTTCAGAGATCAGAAAATTCTAGACACTTAAGAAAAATCAGAATTTTGCCTAGTCTTGGTCAATTTTTAGCTTTCAAAATCTTGGATATTATTTAAGACTTCCTCCATCTAACATTCCTAACTGATTTAGGAAGAAGGTGTGTTTCTTTTCATCCAAAGGCTTGGTGAAAATATCTCCCCTTTGTAAATCAGTTGGGATATATTGTAATTCAATTTTATTCTTTTCAACATTGTCCCTTAAGAAGTGATGCCTAATCTCTATGTGTTTTGTCCTACTATGGAGGACTGGATTTTGAGCTATGGAAATAGCACTTGTATTGTCACAAAAGATTTTTGACTTCTCTAAGTTGTAACCATAGTCTAGGAGTTGGTTTTGAATCCACAATATTTGTGAACAACAACTGCCTGCAGCCATATATTCAGCTTCAGCAGTTGAGGTTGACACAGATGTTTGTTTCTTACAAAACCAAGAGACAAGTCTGTCACCAAGGAACTGACAAGTTCCACTGGTGCTTTTCCTGTCAATTCTGCATCCAGCATAATCAGCATCAGAGAATCCAGTTAAATCAAATGCTGAATCTTTTGGATACCAGAGACCTAGATTTGGACAACTTTTAACATACCTGAGAATCCTCTTTACTAATGTTAGGTGTGACTCTCTAGGGCTTACTTGGAACCTAGCACATATACATGTAGCAAACATTATATCTGGTCTACTAGCTGTAAGATACAGTAAAGAGCCAATCATTGCTCTATATGTTGTCTGATCAACAGGTTTCCCATGTTCATCAGCATCCAATACAACATTGGTAGCCATGGGTGTTTTCATACAAGATGTCTCAGACATACCAAATTTCTTAACCAGTTCATTAGCATATTTGGTTTGAGAAATAAAGATGCCTTCAGCATGTTGTTTGACTTGCAATCCTAGGAAGAAGGATAGCTCACCCATGCTACTCATCTCAAATTTAGAATGCATCAGATTAGAAAACCTTCTGCACAATTTTGAGTCAGTAGAACCAAAAATGATATCGTCTACATAAATTTGCACTAGTAGGGTATGGGTCTTATGGGTTCTAATAAAAAGAGTTTGGTCTACTCTACCCCTTATAAAACCATTTTCCAAGAGAAAGCATGCTAGGGTCTCATACCATGCTCTAGGAGCTTGCTTGAGACCATATAATGCTTTGTTCAGTCTAAAAACATAATCAGGATAAGTTGGAGAGATAAAACCTGGAGGTTGTCTGACATAGACTTCCTCTTTGATGTCTCCATTTAAGAAGGCACTCTTGACATCCATCTGATAAACCTTGAAGCCTTTGTGAGCTGCATAAGCTAGAAATATTCTGATGGCTTCCAATCTTGCAACAGGTGCAAAGGTCTGGTCGTAGTCAATTCCTTCTTCTTGAGAATATCCCTGGGCAACTAGCCTTGCCTTGTTCCTTATTATTACTCCTTGATCATCCAGTTTGTTTCTGAATACCCATTTTGTTCCAACAATGGAATGATCCTTAGGCTTTGGCACTAGTTCCCATACTTTGTTCCTCTCAAATTGATGCAACTCCTCTTGCATTGCAATGATCCAGTGTGGATCTTGCTCTGCATCTTGAATGGACTGAGGTTCAATTTGAGAAAGGAAGCAGGTGTGCAACAGGTTTTGGTTGACCTGATTTCTGGTTTGCACACCAGCTGAGAGTTCTCCAATTATTTGGGTAATTGGATGGTCTCTTGATGTTACTAAATCAACAGGGGGTGTTGATTGTTCACCAACCTGTGTTGTTGTTTCCTCTTGTGGTACAACAACTGGCTCTTCAGGTTGTGCTTCAATGTGTTGAGCATTGCTTTCATCTTCACTGCTTTCTTCTTCTTGAGCAACCTGTAGCTTGTTCATATCTTCAACTAGAGAGTGTTCCTGCAAAGGTTCTATGGTAGAAGAAATCTTCTCCTTGAAAGACATGTTAGTTTCATCAAAAGAAATATGAACAGATTCCTCAATTTTCAAAGATGATTTATTATAGACCCTATAGGCCTTGCTGATCATGGAGTATCCCAGAAACACTCCTTCATCAGCTTTGGCCTGAAATTTTGCTAAGTATTTCTTGTCATTATTGTGAATATAGCAAATACAACCAAAAATTCTGAAATAGTCAACTTTAGGTTTCTTCCCTTTGAGTAATTCATAGGGAGTCTTTCCCTTCAGTTTATGTATCAGACTTCTGTTCAACACATAGTTGGAGGTGTTCACTGCCTCTGCCCAAAAGGATAGAGGTAGATGAGCATCTGACAATAATGTGGTGGCAGATTCAATAAGGGTTCTGTTTTTCCTTTCAGCTACCCCATTTTGTTGAGGAGTTCTAGGAGCTGAGAAAGTATGCCTGATCCCTTCACTCTGACAGAACTCTTGCATAAGAAGAGAATCAAACTCTGTCCCATGATCACTTCTGATCAGGGCAATGTGAGTATTGAACTCAATCTGTATACATTTGAGAAACTCTTTCAGACACTTAAAGTTATCAGACTTCTTCCTTAGAAAGAACACCCAAGTGAATCTAGAGAAGTCATCTACAATTACTAAAGTGTAGGATTTCCCTCCCAGGCTTTGTACTGTGATGGGTCCAAATAGGTCCGTGTGTAACAGATACAATATCCTAGGTGAATCACTCTTATTAAGTGACTTAAAACTGTTTTTAGTTTGCTTGCCTAATTGACAAGCCTTGCAGAGTCCTTCCTTCTTGTAGGGGCCAGAAGGTAGTCCTCTAACAAGGTTGTCCTTGGATAGCCTAGCAATAGTTCTAAGGTTTAGGTGTCCTAATCTCTTATGCCATAACACATTTGGTCTACAGACTGAGTTAAACAGGCAAATATCTATATCAGTTGAAAGAAAGTCTACTAAGTAGATGTTACCTTTCCTTATACCTGTCAACACAGTTGTGTTGTCCTCTGACTTGATTTTGCATAAGGTTTTGCTGAAGGTCACCTGGTAGCCTTCATCACATAGCTGACTGATGCTGATCAGGTTGTGCTTCAGTCCTTCTACATATGCTACCTTCTTGAAGGTTACTGATCCAATCTGTACTGCACCATATCCTTTAGTTTGTCCAAAGTTGGAATCACCAAAGATAACTTTGGGTCCAAGCTTGGCTCTAAAGGAAGTGAGGTTGTCCTTATTCCCTGTCATGTGCTTAGAGCACCCACTATCCAAATACCATTGCTGGTTGGATGTTGGATAGGTCTTCACCTGCACATGGAACAATTTACTTGTTTTTGACCCAGTTTACCTTGGGCCTAGGTTGATAACCTCTAAATTCAGAAATAAAAGACATCCCTGGCTGACTCTTATATCCTTCAGGATGATATCTCCTTGGAGGTAAAATCCATTCAGTATAAGGGTTGAAGGTTTGGGATGAAGAACCCTTAGGATTCAATTTTGATTTGCCTTTGAAAAAATTTCCAGAGTTCTGACCTCTGTTCGACGATCTTGGAGCTGCGTTCGACGATCTTGGGTCAGATCGTCGAGCTCCGTTCGACGGTCGACTATGGCTGAGGTCAGGTATATGAGATCGTCGAGCTTCGTTCGACGACTTTGGCTGAGATCGTCGACCTGCGTTCGACGATTTGTCCTGAGATCGTCGAGCTGCGTTCGGCGATCGTCGATCTTCATTCGGCGATCGTCGATCTCTGTTCGACGATTTTTGCTGGGACTTAGTTTTCTGAGGCAGATCAGAATTTTTCCTGGCAACCTCTACAACTCCCTTTCCCTTGTTAGAAATAAACTTGATGGGAGTTGTTAGGACTATAGGTTGGCTGGATGAAGCACCCAAGCCCAGTGTACTGTTGAATCTAGAGTTCACTGTGCTTGTGATGTCCATCAGCTTGATGCTTCTCCCATTAAGGGATTCTTCAAGCTTCTTGGCCTCAGAGAGCTCACTTTTCAGTGTAGCTATTTGTTCCCTACAGTTCTCCAACTCCTGAGAGAGTTTGAGGTTTTCTGACTTTAAACCATTGTGTTCAGATAATTGATTTCTGAGAGAGATAATCTCTTTCTCAGACTTTAGCAGGTCTAAACACAGTGATTTAAATTCAGATTTAAAATCTTCTGAAGTAAAATCAAAAGAGCTAATTACCTGATCTTCTTCAGGTTGAGTCTCTGAGTCTGACTCTGACTCCTCTTCCTCTGAGTTGTGTTGTGAGGCATTGATTGCCATCATGCAGAACTCCTTTTCCTCTGCATCATCCTCATCATCACTGGAGCTGGAAGAGGCTTCTGACTCCTCTTCAGTCTCACTCCAGGATTCAGCAACAAACCCTTTTCTTGTATGCTTATTCCTGCTTGAAGAAGGTTTGCCACTTCCATTCCTTTTGGGGTCCTTCTCCTTTCTTCTTTCTTTTCTGTCCCTTCTATCCTTATTCTTGTTCTCTGGACAGTCAGGAACTATATGCCCTGGTTTCCTGTAACCAAAGCAAATAATGTCTTTGTTATTGCCAGTGGACTTGTCATACCTTGGCTTATCCTGCTCCTTGTATGATCTTCTTCTGAAGTCCTTTCTGGCCATCTTGTAGAATCTTTTGGCCAACAGGCTGAGAAGTTCATCATTGTCTGTAGCTTTATCTTCAGGCAGATCCTCAGTTGCCTTGAATGCTATGATCTTCTCCTTTCTTGTGGCTGGTGAAGCAGCCTTCTGTTCTTCCTCTCTGTTCTTGATGAGTAGCTCATAAGACTTGAGCTTACCCAACAAAGCTTCAGTGGTGATCTCATTTAGACTTCTGGCATCTTTGATTGGCCAGATTCTTGAATCCCAAGTGCTGGGGAAGCACATTAGGATCTTGTCATTAAGTTCTGTCAGAGAGATCTCTTTGTCTAATGTCCTTAGTTCACTGACAATTAGACTCAGTCTGTTATACATGTCTCCCACTGACTCAGTCTCTCCCTTCTTGAAGTTCTCATATTGGGAGATGAGATGGGATCTTCTGTCCTTTCTCTCGTCAGCTGAGCCTGAGACTATTTCTGAGAGTCTATCCCAGATTTCCTTGGCTGAATTACATTCAGCTACCTTTTGAAAAATGTCATCTGACATTGTCTGGGCTAGGATGTTCATAGCCTTGGCATCAGCTACTTTCCACTTTTTGATGTCAGCATCTGTTCCTGATGGAGGTGGAACAGCATTTGTACTTGTGCTCTCTGGGGGTCTTGGACACACTGTCAAAACAGAATTAAATATATCTTCGTCAATAGAATTCATGTAGAGTCTAATCCTTGCTTTCCAAAGTGCAAACTTTGACAGATTGCACACTGGAGGTCTGGTGCTAGCATAGTCTTTGTTTTGGGCCATGATTTGTGCAAACAAAATCTAGTAATAAAATACAAAAGAAAAACAGATCTAGTGAAGGATCTTGGGGTTCAGGTGTTAGCCTGTACAACCAAACAGATATGGTATGTTTAACCAACCTCGCTTTGATACCAATTGAAAGTGCAACTAGATCTGATATACTCTAAAGGGGGGGTGAATAGAGTATATGGTGTATTAAAACTTTTTTTTTTAATAAAACTTTTACAACAATTGTTGTACTATGTGTGAACAGGGAAGAAAATATAAATCTAATCACAGAACTAAACTATGCAAAAACTAAGCACAGACAAATCAAGGCCAGAAACAAAAAGTAAACAAGCAGAGCCAGAGGACACAAGGAAATATAGTGGTTCCCCAAACTTGGGTACATCCACTCTTCTACCACCCTAGGTAGGAATCCACTGCAGGATGAGTTGATCAGGTGTCCTGGGCACCAATGAGCTTTTGATAAGATGCTCAAAAACCAAAGCAGATTTTTTGATCAGGTGTCTTGCCACCAATGAGCTTTTGACAAGGTGCTCAAAAATCAGATTCAAACTTTTGAAGGCAGTTTGAGAAACCCTTTACAGAGTGGGGGTAAGAGAGTGATGGCAGTCTTCTCTTTCTCAAACAACTGAGAAGACTATGTGGATTGATGTCAAAGCTCCCCCTGAATCCTTGAAATCTTCAGGAAGAAAAGCTTTGCTGAGGGTGATAGGCCTTCAAAGTTAGATCTCCAGCAATAGATGATTTCAGCAAGCTGAAATGTTGAGTGTCTGGAGTCTTGAGATGATGTTGGCCTTGAACACTTTGTAAGCTGAAGAGATCTGATGATTTTTGAAAACTTGATCTCTTTGATGAGTGTTCTTCAGAAATCTTTTTGACAGAAGTTTTTGAGAAAGTCTCTGTAATCTGTATTGTGTGTCCTCTTCTTGTTAATCTCTGTATATCATCTATATTGATTCAAAAACATTCTGTCTTTTATTCTCTGTGCCAGAAAAGAATATCACTCTGTCAAAGATAGCCATTGGTCTGCATTGATTGCATCATTAATTGCAAAAAAACTCTTCTGGAGGAAAGTCCACAGAATTATTCCTTGAAAAATCCCTTAAAACTTGGTCCAGAAATAAATGAAAACGGCTAGCAAATCTTCTGAATTAATTGCATAATAACTCCTATCTGATTTGAATTTGAATTTGGAAGTTATCTGAATTCGTCGAACTGAGCTCTGCTATCGTCGAGCTGAGCTCAGCGAACTGGAAAACTCAAGAAGCAAAATAATCGTCGATCTGAGCTCAAAGATCGTCGAACTGAGCTCAGAGATAAGGATCCAAAGTAGAGCCAAAATCGTCGAACTGAGCTCACCGATCGTCGAACGGAGTTCGACGATATTCTGAAGTTGAGCTCAGCGATCGTCGAGTGGAGTTCGACGATCTGCCGAAGTTGAGCTCGACGATCGTCGATCTGAGTTCGACGAATCGTCGTGCTGAGCTCGACGATCAAACTTAGTCTCCAGACAGAAAAACTTGGTCTTCAGCGCAGCTTCCAATCCTAGACTTCTAACCCTTAGACTCAATTCTAATTGACCTATTAAGCTATACAGAAGGTCAAACACAGATTCCTAGAGACATAGTGATCCTGACCCAAATTAGAAATAGGGTGTTCCAACAGGTATTCTTATAAGTTAAGTTACTTTCCTGCTGTAGATTTCCTTACACCTATTGTTATATGATGTTAGCTTGTAGAACTGCTAGATTATACATTATATTCATGTACCTTGCCACCTGCTTATACTCCTTTACTTGAATACTTGTTATATACTATACTCTTGTTCCTTTTCTCCGCCCGGTGCCGAGGAGTCGCCGGGGGAGCGGATGTGAAACCACTTAGTCGTTTCGACTAACGGTTGCTACGTCTTCCTTTTTAGGAGGTCACGCCGCAGGTAGAGCAGCCGCAGACTACGCAGCAGGATAGCCAGGCCAGGACGACAGGGCCTGATGTGATGGTGCCGCCGATACCGTCGGTTACTGATGTTAGTATTTTGATTACTCTGATGTAACACGTTTGGGCAATGATTAGTTGCACTCTGATATTTTGTAGAAGCATGTTTAGCTTCTCATTATTTCATGTTTTTGGACATTATATACTTAGTGTGGATTTTGACTTCTCTTGCTTATTTATTTGGTGGGGTTGGCATTTGAATTGATATGGTTGTAGCCGGCAGAATAGGAGTCATGTGGTACAGGTTAGCCCATGTGCTAATGCTACCGCAATGCAGCTGTTCCGGGCATAAGACTCCTCCTTCGTGCCGTGTTTTGGGATCCGGGGAGGTGGAGTCTTACAAATGGGATCAAGAATGGGATTCGAACCCATGCCCTTCCGGACCAGTGGGTTATGGTATCAGTTTGCCACGATCCTCAACTAAGGAAGTCATTCAACAGTGGTGCCACCCCCGTTTGGTTAGTCAGTTTGGGGACAAACTGACTTAGCGGAAGTCAGCTTGCCACGATCCTCAACTAAGGAAGTCATTCAACAATGGTGCCACCCCCGTTTGGTTAGTCAGTTAGGGGACAAACTGACTTAGCAGAAGCAGTGGTGTGACCAAATGTAATTCACATTAAGTTTGTCCAACTTTGACCTTAAGTTTAGCCAACCTGACCACAAATTTGTCGTGTATGTGTAGGTTCCACTGCATGTTGAGCCGATGGGGGGTACTCCTACCCCTCATATACCCACTCAATTCCAACAGTCTGAGTTGGGGCAGACGCTCATCGCCATTCTTGATGCTTTTAAGGCACAGCAGGCTCCGGTGCAACAACAAGCCCCGAGCTCCAACTGGCTGAGCACCTTCCGAGCTCTCTCCCCTCCCGTCTACCTTGGGATGGAGTCAGCCGTACGTATAGAGGAATGGCTAAACACGATACAGGAGTTGTTGGCTGATATCCGTTGCCCGACCAACATGTCAGTGATATTGGCAGTGTCCGTCTTGGACTTACATGCGAAGAGTTGGTGGAAGTCCCTCATGGGCTCTACCTTCCAAGGCCGGATCTACACAGAGATAAGTTGGAGTGAATTCTCGGGTGTTTTCTTGGAGCACTTTATCCCTACATCGTCCCGAGATGAGCTTGAGCAGAGGTTCCTCCAACTAAAGCAGGGATCAAAGTCAGTTACAGAATACCCGCGGGAATTCCAGCATCTCGCAATGTTTGCAGATTCTTATGAGTTGGATGACAGAGGTTAGGCCAAGCGCTTCTATAAAGGGCTACGAGATCCCCTAAGGCAGTCCCTTTTGTTTATAGCGGATGGTAGCTTGGCGGAGATCATTGATATGGCGAAAAGATTGGAGGCGGACCACCTGGGATGTAGTAAGAGGCCTGCGGAGGACGTGATGGAAGCCGGCCCAAGTAATAGAAGGAGACGGGACATCAGAGGAGGAAGAGGTTATCAAAGAGGTGGAGGGCGTGTCCACTGAAACTATAGGGTGTAGCATCCAGTTCCGCAGCCGCCTGCGTTGCCTCCACCCCCACAGCCTCAGCAATTTCAACAACCTGAAGGGCGTCGTGGTCTGGTATGCTTCGAATGCAACCAGCTGGGCCACATCCGGCATTTTTGCCCGCAGCTATATGGGAACGCCCCTCCTTCTCTCCCTCCTGCTCTCCCTCCAGCAGCTCCACGAGGGCGGGGATATATGCGTGGTCGAGGACGAGGACCGCCAAGAGGAAACCCCGGACCAGTCCGGGATCAGGTGTACGCGCTTGACATGGCGCAGGAACGGAACCCACAAGATGTGATTGCAGGTATGATTTAATTAATTTACATATTTGCATGGTCTAACTTGAATTGATTAGAACTTACTAGACACGAGCATAAGTTTTGGTTGTTGGTACTTAGGCATCGTGATTATTGGCGGGAAGATGGCCTATGCGCTATTCAATACAGGTGCCTCACTCTCCTTTGTGTCCGAGGATTTCATAAAAGACGTGGAGGGTGTACAGTACTTCACTGGCATAGCCCAACGTGTACGCCTTCCGGATGGCTCGGAGATGATCGCAACCGCCAAGTGCGAGTTGGAGTTATTTATTGATGGGAAGGACTTTGATACGCCGGCCACGGTTCTGAGAATGCCGGAGTTTGACATTATTTTGGGCATGGCATGGCTGGATTGGCACTTCGCGAGGATCGACTGCGCGGAGAAGCGGATCTATTTGAGACATGGAGACTCTGACGTCATCTTCCAAGGTATTGGCTTCGCGCCTCGCATGATGTTATCTTCCGTCCAGGTTGTAAAAGCTCATATGAAGGGGGACGAGGTCTTCATGATCTGGTTCAAGTTGAAGGAGGAAGCGTTGGAATTAAAGGATGCACGGGTTGTGCAGGATTTTCCCGAGGTATTTCCTGAGAAGCTACCAGGATTACCTCCGCATAGAGAGGTTGACTTCTAGATCAATCTAGTACCAGGTGGCAAGCCTGTATCCAAGGCTCCGTACAGAATGGCTCCGAAAGAACTCGCGGAGTTTAGAGTTCAATTGCAAGAACTGGTGGAGTCAGGGTTCGTTCACCCCAGTTCATCACCCTGGGGAGCCCCTGTGCAGTTCGTGAAGAAGAAGGATGGAACCCTGCGATTATGCATAGATTATCGGGAACTCAATCGGCTGACGGTGCGGAACACTTATCCGCTACCTCGGATCGACGAGTTGTTCGACCAATTAGTGGGAGCACATTGATTCTCTAAACTGGATTTGTGCTCGGGATACTATCAGTTGAGGATACAAGAAGGGGACATTCAGAAAACAGCCTTCAGTTCGAGATATGGTTTGTATGAGTTCACAGTAATGCCGTTTGGGCTCACAAATGCCCCTTCGGCCTTCATGAGCTTGATGAAAAAGGTGTTTGAACCGTATTTGGACATCTTCGTCATTGTTTTCATCGACGACATCTTGGTCTACTCAAAGATGGAGGAGAAGCATGTCGAGCACCTGACCTTGGTTTTGAAGAAATTGAAGGAGCACGCCTTGTATACCAAGTTTAGCAAGTGTGAATTCTGGCTTAAGGAGGTTGCCTTCTTGGGGCATGTGATCAGTGGAGCAGGATTAGCGGTGGATCCAGCAAAGGTGCGAGCCGTGACGGAGTGGTCGCCCTTGAAGTCGGCGGCCGATGTACGAAGCTTTCTTGGACTTGCTGGGTACTACCGCACGTTCGTGAAAGGATTTTCCAAGATTGCCCTTCCTCTTACCTCCTTGACGAAGAAGGGTGTGTCGTTTGAGATGTGAAGCAGCATTTCAAGAGTTGAAGGATAGGCTTACCTCCGCCCCCATCCTTGCACTTTCGTCAGGGAAGGAAGGATTTCAGGTTTATACGGGCGCGTCATATCAAGGGATGGGAGCGGTATTGATGCAGCACGGGCATGTGATCGCTTACGCTTCAAGGCAGTTAAAGAAACATGAAATCAATTACCCGGTTCATGATTTGGAGTTGGGAGCAGTGGTGTTCGCTTTGAAGGTCTGGAGGCATTATTTATATGGCGTACACTGCGAGATCTTTTCCGATCACAAGAACTTGAAGTATGTCCACACTCAGAAAGAGTTGAACCTGAGACAACGACGGTGGTTGGAATTTCTATGCGACTATGAGTTCACCATGAATTACCACCCCGGGAAAGCGAACTCGGTAGCCGATGCCTTGAGTAGAAAAGCGCCAGGCTCTAGCCCAGAGTCTCGGTTGATGAGTATGGAGTTGGCTCGGATGATCGAGGAGATGGAAATTACTCTAGTATTCAAGGCTCCTTCGGCAGAGTATGCGGAGTATTTGGCCAACATGAGCATAGTTTGTGATATCCGAGACCGGATTCGGGTGGAGAAAGGAATGGATGCGGCCTTGGCCCCGGCAATCAAGGCAATTGAAGATGGGACCACCAATGAGTACACACTCAAAGACGACCTCGTTTATTTTCGTGGCCGACTCTATATTCCCAAGGGCGGCAAAATTCGGGAGGATATCTTGAGAGAGGCACATTCCTCTCAATATTCAGTGCACCCGGGTATTGCTAAGATGTACGCCGGAATGCGGAAGACCATGTGTTGGCCGGGAATGAAGAAGGATGTTCGCTATTATTGAAAGATATGGTACCTAAACACCTAGAGGGGGGGGGGTGAATAGGTGACCTAATCCTTTTCTAACTTTGTTGGCAGCCAAACAGTTATATCACAGATTTCTAACTAGTTTATTACAGCAATCAGCAATAATCAAACATACACAGCTAATCCACAGCACATTCACAGCACAGCACACAGTGATTTATAGTGGTTCCCCAAGATATGGGTACATCCACTTTCCCCCTTCGCCTATCTAGCAGTGTACTAGATTCGGCCAAACTCCTGCACTGTCTCAGAACCCAAATTGGATCCTACCTCAGGCCCAAAGCCTTACAACTCAGCTTTATCCCAAAGCCTACACTCGGCCAATTAAGGCCTACACTCAGCCAATCCAAGGCCTACACTCAGAGATCTCAATCTCCTACACTCAGGCAAACAAGCCCTACCCTCAGCCTTTATAAATATAGGCTTACAATCACTCAGATCCAAAGGATCCTACAAGTTAAAAAGATATTACAAAATATAACTCTACAACTCAGAATAATAAGAGAGGAGTTGAGAGATTCTTGATGAGTTCTTGGAAGAATTCAGCTGGATTCACCCTGACTTAGCTTTCTTCAAAGCTTCTTGAGTAGAACTGAATAAGGCTGAATCCTCTGCAGTTGTTCCTTGACCTCTGCCACTTAAGAATCAGAATTGAATCTGAATCCTTCTTCTCAGCCTAGTTCTAGAGACTGATTTCTTGGATGGAGCCCTCTCTCTCCAACTTCTTAGATCTACAGTTGGACTGCAAGATCTTCTTGTGTTGATACTCTGTGTACTACTTTTCTGATTACTTGAATAATCTGTACTACTTGTTAATCACTTGATCAACTCTTTCAACAACTTCAACAACAACAACAGTTTCTGTAAACTGTGGATGCCTATTTATAGGCCTTCTTCATGGTAACCGGCTGGTCCGGTTCATAACTGACTTCTGACATCTCTGACAGTTGCTGTAGACCGGCTGGATCGGCAGCTGTCATGTCAACCAGTCACTTCTTGAAAATCTCTAACAGTCAGTAAGTGTCGAGACTTTCTGTCTTTAAGTGTCGACACTTATAGTCCAAGTGTCGACACATGTTGTGTAAGTGTCGACACAAGTCTACAAGGTGTCGACACATATCCTTATATGTCTCGACACAGATTCTTCTTCATGTGTCGACACTAAAATTGAGTGTCGACATAAGTACTTGTTCTTCTAGCTTTTGCTGTATTCTTCTAAGTGTCGACACATCTCCTTTGTGTCGACACAACTTCTTGTGTTGAATCTGTCTAGTGTCGACACTGCCTCTTGGTGTCGACACATAGTCTTCTATGTTGAAACTTGCTGAGTGTCGACACAGCTCCTTGTGTCGACACACCTTCTTGTTGTTGAGACTTCAGCTGAGTGTCGACACATTCCCATAGTGTCGACACTTGTACTTAGAATAATTTGTTGTTCTTTCTATTCTTTGCTAAGTGTCGACACAGCTCCATGTGTCGACACTTTCTTCAAGTGTTGAGTCTTTAGCTGTGTGTCGACACATTGTTCTGGGTGTCGACACATACTTCAAATGTTGACTCTTCTGTTGAGTGTCGACACATTGTGTTGAGTGTCGACACTTACTTCAAATGCTGACTTTTACTGAGTGTCGACACAGCTCCAAGTGTCGACACTTTTTGGTGTAGACACAGCTTCACTGGGTGTCGACACAGCTTCTTGTGTCGACACTTTCTGTCTGCACTTTTCTTCACTGAGTGTCGACACAGCTCCAAGTGTCGACACTTTCTGTCTGGTGTCGACTCTGCTTCCCAGGTGTCGACACAATGACTCCAAGTGTCGATACTGCTTGTCTGGGTGTCCGACACAAGCTTTCTTAAGTGTCGACACTTTCCCTCTAGGTGTCGACACATGGACTTAGAAACTTTTTGCTTCAGTCCAGTACTTTCTTAACCTGCACAAGTAACTCAAACATACATCAAATACATTATGATGTATATCATTGAGTTGGGTGAGGCTTCTTCAAATCAGGTACATTTGACCAATGTACCCAACAATCTCCCCCTATTTGGAGAAGTCATAACCCTTAGTCAATGATATACACCATCCATAATTAAAATTACAAAATGATGTACAGCAGATTATAAACAGCAGGGTAAACATAAACATGTAATAAATTCACACATGTATACACATTCAGCATTGCAGAACAAATAAGAAATAGACACATTTACAGAACAATCATGAAATATATTTATCATATATTGTTCTAACATTGTTCCTTATACATTTTCCAAGGTTTACAAAAATTTTTTTCATTTAACAGATTACAACAAGCTACAAGTTTAATTCCTAATCTATTTCTGATCAGGTTCTTTGATAACTATTCCCTTTCCAGCTTGAACTTGAGCTTTGACAGGGGCTTCAGCAGGTTCAGCAACAACAGGCTTCTTTCCTTTTAAGTCCTTCTTTTTCAGCTCCTCTGCTTTGATTTTCTGCCTCTCAAAGTAGTGATATGGCTTGGGGAAGTACTTGCTAGGCTCCACAGCAGTTGGAGGTAGCTTTCCCATCTTAGCCTTCCTTCTGAATTGTACTACAGCCTCCTGCCTAATCTCATGCTTTCTCCATTCTGCCTCAGAGAACCATTTGTTCCTTTCATGAGCATTGTCCTTTGCAGCTTTCCAGGCAGTAAGAATTATATTTCTAGAGGTAGGGCTCCATTGTTCAAAATCTGGCTTTTGTTCTGCTTGCTCCCTAAACCTCTTCTTTGACAACCTTGTCTCTTCTTCTTTGTTCATGGCCTCCTGCAGAGCTTCAGAAATAGGTTGAACAACCTTCTCAATATGAACATTGGCCTTGCCCTCAGTTGGGCTATACATTGTGCTGACATCTGCTTGAACCAGGTCAAAATCTGGAGGTGGATATATCACTTGAGCTACTTCTTGTTGCTCACCTCCAAGATATGCAGTTTGTATTCCTGATTCAGCCACATTATCATCATCACAAAGTGGAGGATAGCCTAGTGTAGCTCTGATGGAGTTAGATATCCATTTGGCATGGTCAGAGCTAGCTTTGACTAATACTCTCTCCCCCTTTATGACTTCTCTGGCCATATGGTCTCTGACATCATCTTTCTGAAACCTTATCTGGCTATCCAAATACCTGAATTCCCTCTTTAAAGTAAGGTCTGAGCTTAGTGAGCTGTTCAGAGATGGCCTTCTGGGAATCTTTAATTGCAGTCTTGACAGCAGAAATCTCAGCTTGAAAGACCTTATCAAAGTCAGCCTTAGCAGCAGCAGTAGATGTTGAAGGTTCAGCAGTCTTATTCTTCAACTCAGTGACTATAGCATTATGGGAGGCAGTCAAATTATCATTCATTCTTAACTGATTCTCCAGCACATATCCTTGCTTTACTGCTATATCATCTACCTGAGCCTTGATCTTCTCCTGGTGAGTTGCCAAATAGACCACTGCATTCCCACCCTTGTGGAAGCAGTCAGTCATTTCCTTCTTGTTCAGATTCATCTCAAACCTTATAGATTTGATATCTTGTGTCAGATCAAACTGTAGGGACTTGTGCCCTTCATCCACATAAGCCTCTATTGCCTTCCTTTGCTCATCCAACTTGATCTGCATGGCAATCATCAAAGCACTATAATCAACTGTTGGAGCTTGTTGAACTATAGGCTGTGGGGCAATGGATTGCAAGGCTTTCTTGTAACTCTGACTTCTTCTTTTAAAAACATAGAGTTTCTTCTTCTTAGCCCTAGCACTCTCCTCATCCTCAGAGGCAGAAGTGCTGGCAATATCAACCCTGTCCTTAGGGCTTTGAGGTTTGTCAGCTGGCACAGCAGTTGCCTTTTCAGTTTCCAGCCTAATAGGCTCTTCCAGAACTTCAATGTGCTCCCCCTCAGCAGCAACACTCTTATCTTCAGCATCAATTTCTTTGTCAAAATCTTCCTGATCCAGATTTAGAAACAAATCTTCCATTGTATATTCATGTGGAGATGGAGCTGGAGACAGTCTTTGCTCTTCAACTACTGATTCATGTACCACTTCTTGTTCAGCAGATTTGTCTTCTAAAACAACATCTGGTACTTGACTGTTTAGCTGAGTTTGCTGATGGACATCAGACAAATCAGAATCTACTATAAAAAAATCTAAAGTATTTAGTTCAGAGAGTACCTCTTGTATAATGGAGGTGGCTTGTTCACTCTCCAGTGTAGAGGGTTCTGCTACACCTGGAAGCTCCCCCTGACTGTGATCCCTATGGATGGGGCTAGCTGGAGGCAGCTCCCCCTGGATCTCAGCAGTCTCTTGAGGAGCAGAAGTCTTTATTACTGTCTCTTCCTCTTGCTCATCAGGTGTGAACACCACCTGTTCTTCACTCTCAGAACTGCTTGAGGACTCTTGTGCCACAACAGCAGTTTTCCTTTTCTTCCTGGGAGGAGTGACTTTCTCTGTAACTGGCTTCTCAGGGGTAGGCATGTCCTTTGACAACACCCTTTCCCATCTAGAAAAGATCCTTTGATCCATCTTCCTCATGTGATTGATCTTACTTCCAGCAGCAGAGCTCATTACCTCTGGTATGGTACCAGCTAGGTAGAGACTGATAATCCTGCCCAGGTTGGGCTTTTTCAGACTTTCCTTTATTTTCTCATAAACTATCATAGACCAATCTGTTCTTAGGGTGAATATTATTCTGGTCATGATATTGAACATGGAGGCTGACACCCTGTCATGCCCTCCTGGCTTAATGAGGATAACCTTTCCCACAATCTCTGACATGAACTTTCCTTGGTTGTTCATGCCTTTCCTGTTGAAGACAGATCCTATCTTCATTTTAGGATCAAGACCACACCAGGTAAGAGCTTCCCTGGTCTTAGTTGTAGTTACTTCCTCTTCATGTTGAGTTTTAGGTAGCTGGAGTACCTTCCTCAGAGTTTTTGGTGAAATCTTGACCTTAGATCCATGAACTCTGGATTTGATCCTGTATCCAGATTCATCTACAGCAGCTTCATGCAAGAATTCAAGAACTTCCTTTTTCCAAATCTTAGTTGGTTCTGAAACTAAGTATTCCAATCCAGAATCGGCGACTAGGGTTACTACCGCCTTGAGTTCTTGATCAGCTTCATCGAACGCACCTCGCACTAGCTCATATCCCTCGTTGACGTTCTCCTCAAGCTTGGGAGCCATTAGGGTTTGGAGAATTAGTCTTGAGAAAAGAGAAATGTCGACACAATAGTTTTGGTCTCGAAACTTTGAAAGCGTGTCGACAATCAGAGACAGAACCCTATTTATACCTTTCTGATTTTGAAGATGAACAGGCGGGACAGCTAGCTAAACATGTGTCGACACTGGCAATAAGTGTCGACACTGACTTATAATGTCTCGACACACATGTGTCGACACAAGTTTAGTCAACAGATATTATGTGTCGACACTTGGTTATGTGTCGACACAACATAACTCGACACATCGTCGAGACTTTACTTAGAAAATTCTGAGTAAAACATATGTGTCGACACCATATTGGATGTGTCGACACCTACTTGACATGTGTCGACACTAACATTCTGAAGTGTCGACATCACATTCCTAGATGTGTCGACACATTTTTCCTGAAGTGTCGACACCACTATTCTGTGTCGACATAGACTTGTCTATGTGTCGACACCTTTTTACTTAGCCAAATTTCTATTCTGTAAACTTAGTCTAAGTTTATCATACCTAGTTCAATTTTGAATTTATTGAACTTAGCTTCTTCTAGTGGCTTAGTAAACATATCAGCTACTTGTTCATCTTTTTTAACATATTCAAGTGAAATATCTTCTCTTTCTACATGTTCTCTAAGAAAGTGATATTTAATTTCAATATGTTTTGTCCTACTATGAGATACAGGGTTATGAGCTATTGAAATAGCACTTGTAGAATCACAGAAAAGTGGAGTTCTACTTACCTGAAATCCATAGTCCTCTAGCTGATGTTGAATCCACAGAAGTTGAGCACAGTAACTTCCTGCAGCCACATACTCTGACTCAGCTGTGGAGATAGCCACACTAGTCTGCTTTTTGCTGCTCCATGAAATTAGTCTTCCACCTAGGAATTGACAGGTTCCAGTAGTGCTCTTTCTATCCTCTTTGCATCCTGCAAAGTCTGCATCTGAATAACCTGTTAGATCAAAGTCTCCATTCCTAGGGTACCAGAGGCCTAGATAGGGAGTGCCCTTTAGATATCTCAAAATTCTCTTGACAGCAGTCAAGTGAGACTCTTTAGGGCAGGCTTGATACCTTGCACAAACACATGTAGCATACATGATGTCTGGTATACTAGCAGTCAAGTATAATAGGGAGCCAACTATCCCTCTATACAAGGTTTCATCTACAGGTTTCCCTGCATCATCCTTGCTAAGAGACATACTTGACCCCATATGAGTCTTCATGGTACTGGATGAATCCATACCATACTTCCTTATGAGTTCTATGGTGAACTTTGACTGACAAATGGACAAACCACTCTCAGTCTGTTTAACTTGGAGACCCAAGAAAAACTTCAGCTCTCCCATACTACTCATTTCAAATTGACCTTGCATAAGTTTTGCAAACTTTTTGCAAAGGCTGCTTTCAGTAGACCCAAATATAATGTCATCTACATATATTTGGACTAGTATGACATTGCCTCTAGATTCCCTAAGGAATAGAGTCTTATCTATTTTCTCCCTTGAGAACTTGTTCTCAATGAGGAAACTAGATAGGGTTTCATACCAAGCCCTAGGGGCTTGCTTTAACCCATATAAAGCTTTCCTAAGTCTATAGACATAATGAGGTAGAGTTGGATCAACAAAACCTGAAGGCTGCTCCACATAGACTTCTTCTTTCAAATTACCATTTAGGAATGCTGACTTGACATCCATTTGGTATACCTTGAATCCTTGATAGGTTGCATAGGCCAAGAACATTCTTATGGCTTCCAGTCTGGCTACTGGAGCAAAGGTTTGATCAAAATCAATACCTTCTTCTTGCATATATCCTTTAGCAACCAGTTTAGCTTTATTCTTAATGATGACACCTTGTTCATCCATCTTATTCCTGTAGATCCACTTAACTCCTATTACATTGTGGTCTTTAGGTTTAGGAACAAGTTCCCAAACCTTGCACCTCTTGAACTGATTAAGCTCTTCTTGCATTGCTTCAGTCCATTGTGGATCCATTATTGCTTCTTCAAATCTTTTAGGTTCAACTTGAGACAAAAAGCTGGAATAGATTGCAGCATTCATATTTCTACTCCTGGTTTGTACTCCTTGTCTTGGATCTCCAATAATCAGCTCTACTGGATGATCTCTAAGATGCCTGTGGGCTGGAGGCATCCTCACTTCAGGTTGAACCACTTCAGCATCTGCATCATGCTGTATTCCTTGGATTTCTTCAGCAATTGGCACATGTAGTTCTCCCCCTAGGACAGCAGCTACTCTCCTCTCCTTGCTGTCTTGCAGCAGGCACTTCTTCTATAGTCAGCTTGTCCATTGTCTTTGTCAAACCTGTGGGGCTGCATACATTGCTAGACAACTCATTATTAATAAGTTTAGTCTCATCAAAAACTACATGCACTGATTCTTCTACAACTTGTGTAGTCAAGTTGTAGACTCTATAAGCCTTACTATTATTGATGTACCCAACAAAAATTCTCTCTTGGGACTTGGCAGCAAACTTAGTTATGTAAGACTTCCCATTGTTAAGTATGTAGCATTTACAACCAAAGATCCTAAAATAGGATAGGTTTGGTTTCCTGCCTTTCACTACTTCATAGGGGGTCTTGTTTAGCCCTTTAATGATGGTAGCCCTATTTATAACATGGCATGCAGTGTTAACTGCTTCAGCCCAGAAATACTCTGTTAGTGATGTATCACTTAGTAGGGTCCTACCAGCCTCTATCAAGGTCCTATTTTTCCTTTCAGCAATGCCATTTTGCTGAGGTGTTCTAGGTGAAGAGAATTCTTGAAATATCCCAAAGTCTTCACATAGTTTTGTCATGCTTTCAGATTGAAACTCAGTACCATGGTCACTTCTAATCTTGACCACAGTTCTATTTAGTTCATTCTGAATTTGCTTGACAAAGCTGTAGAAGACACTAGGTGTTTTAGATTTCTGTCTTAAGAAGAACACCCAGGAAAACCTTGAGTAGTCATCTACAACTACAAGGGTATAGACGTTCCTACCTAAGCTGTGAACTGGCATTGGACCAAAGAGATCCAAATGCAAGAGGTACAAACACCTCACAGCATCCTTGTTATCTATGCTTCTAAAAGTGGATTTAGTCTGCTTGCCTTTTTGACAAGCTGAGCAAATGCCATCTTTAACACACTTAACTTGAGGACCATTCCTCACTAACTCTTTACTAAAGAGTTTGCTAATTGTCTTGTAGTTAAGATGGGCCAGCCTCTTGTGCCATTTGACACAATGAGAGACTGTCTCATCAGCTACAAGACAAACAGGAGAACCATTGTTCTCAATCATAATGTCTAGACAGTAGACATTCCTCTTTCTATATCCTGTCAAAATGATCTCTTGATCACTTGAACTCTTGATATGACAACCATTTTTAACAAATGAGATGTCATACCCTACATCACTTAACTGACTTATACTTATTAGGTTGTGTTTCAACCCTTTAACATAAGCCACTTGAGTAATGGTAACAAGGTTTGAAGAAATGTTACCAAACCCTTTGATGATTCCTTTTTCAGAACCACCAAAGGTCACTTTAGGACCATTTTTGATTGGAATGTAGTACTTCAGTAGTCCCCTAGTTCCAGTCATATGTCTGGAACATCCACTGTCCAAGTACCATATAGGGGTATGACCACTTGGACTTACCTGCAAAACAGATTAATGGACCTTAGAACCCAAAGCAATCTTGGGTCCTTGGTACTTGTTAGTCTGTAACTTGACAAAGCTTCCTACTGGCTTTCCACCAGGTAGCTTGCTACTCACCTTGGTACTGGCATTGTGCCAACAGTCCACTGCAAAGTGGCCAACCTTGCCACAGCACCAGCATTCAAACTTGTTGTACCTTTGCTTAGGTACAACCTTTGCTGTTTTATCTACAGCAGACCTATTGAATGTTGGGGATTTGCCCTTGGACTTAAACTTGGACTGCTCAGTCCCTGCAGGTCTAACAAAGCCCAGTCCAGCCTTGCCTTTATGATGAACAAATTCATCAATTAAAGGTAGCACTGATTTAGGTTTTGAAAACCTAGCAACAAGCTCTCTTTCTTTCTGAAGATTGATCTCCAGTCTCTTAATTTGATCATTCTTATAGGTGATAGTTCCCATCTGAATCACAGTAATGTGTTTCAGCTTGGCTACCTCATTCAGTTTTTGATCAAATTGTTTCTCAAAATCAGTTGCAACAGCCTTGAGACCTGCAATCTCCTTTGCCTGACTTTTGGCTAGGGTCTTGCTTTTCTTGTAGGCTTGCAACAGTACCTTATATTCATCTATGAGCTGATGAATATCCTCCTCAGACTCAGATATATTCTCATCACTTGATGAAGAAAAATCTGATTCTGAACTAGAACAAGAAACTGAATTTAAACTTGAACTTTGTACCTGACTGGGTCCTGGCTGCTCCAGGATTTTGGCAATGTCTGTCAAAGCCATTAGCCTTTGGCAATGACTGTCTTCTTGTTCATAAATTGACTCCAAAATCTGCATGAATTCTTCCTCTTTTTCTTCTGCATACAGCCCTATGTAGGCTTCAGCCTCAGACTCAGTTTCTGAAGAAGATATATCTGATAGAGTCTTCTCCTTCTTAGCAACAAAAGACTTTTCTTTCTTCCCTTTGAAGTAAGTCTTTTTCCTGTCACCAGAATCCTATCTCTTCTCTGGACAATCTGCAATAACATGGCCCTGTCTATTGCAGCAATAGCAAACAATCTTTGAACCAGTTGCCTTGCTTGACTTTGTCCTCTTCCTGTCTTTCTTTGAAGACTTTTTCTCCTGATGAAAGGCTTCCTTTCCCTTTGAAGAAGAAGGTCTTGACCTCCACTGTTTCTTCCTCAGGAATTTCTGAAAATGTCTAGTGAAGGCAGCAAAGTCTTCATCACTTTCACTGCTCTCACTCTTTGTGCTGATAGACTCATCAGATTCTGATTCAACTACCTCTGGAGGTGGAGTTGAAGACTTATTCCTGCACTTTCTGGGAACTTCTGTCTTGAAAGCAACAGTTCTTTCTTTGTGCTCAGTCCTTGTTGATTTCTCCTCCTCTTTTCTCACTGTTAACTGCATCTCATATGACAATAGCTTGCCAAACAGTGTGGGAGGTGGAATTTCCCCCAACTTAGCCATTTCTCTTATGGCACAGATCTTGGTGTCCCAATCTTTGGTTAGGGACCTTAAGAACTTGTCATTTAGTTCATAGTTAGTGAACTCTCTTCCATAAGACATGAGTTCATTAACTATTCTGTAAAATTTCTTATAGCACTCAGTGATGCTATCACTCTTTCCTTGCCTAAAGCTCTCATACTCCTGATTTAGCAAGGACTTCCTATCTTGCCTAACTTCTTCAGAACCTTCCATATAGACAATGAGAGTATCCCACATCTCTTTTGCTGTCTTACAGTGAATTAAGTTCTGAAAAGTGGCATCATCAATGGCACTCACTATTATGTTCTGTGCCCTCTTGTCCATGGTGGCTAGGACAATTTCATCCTTAGTCATCTCAGAGAAATCCTTTGTAGTCCTCTGATTTGCATCTAATACTGAAATCTTCATGGGCACATAAGACCCTTCCTTAACTGTAATGTAGATTCTAGGGTCAGAGGCTTCCATAAATAGCCTAACCCTCTCTTTCTAGATCCCAAAGATCTCTTTCCTGCATATGGGTAATTTCATGGAACCCAATTCCTTGTGATTCTCATAAGAACCCATGTTTCTTGATGTTCTTGAATTTCTTGAATCTGTGAATTGCCTTACACTGAATCTGCCAAACAGGATCTCCTCAGACTGTTAGTCCTTATTTTGAGGAACCTCCCTCTGATACCACTTGAAAGATATGGTACCTAAACACCTAGAGGGGGGGGGTGAATAGGTGACCTAATCCTTTTCTAACTTTGTTGGCAGCCAAACAGTTATATCACAGATTTCTAACTAGTTTATTACAGCAATCAGCAATAATCAAACATACACAGCTAATCCACAGCACATTCACAGCACAGCACACAGTGATTTATAGTGGTTCCCCAAGATATGGGTACATCCACTTTCCCCCTTCGCCTATCTAGCAGTGTACTAGATTCGGCCAAACTCCTGCACTGTCTCAGAACCCAAATTGGTTACTACCTCAGGCCCAAAGCCTTACAACTCAGCTTTATCCCAAAGCCTACACTCAGCCAATCAAGGCCTACACTCAGCCAATCCAAGGCCTACACTCAGAGATCTCAATCTCCTACACTCAGGCAAATAAGCCCTACCCTCAGCCTTTATAAATATAGGCTTACAATCACTCAGATCCAAAGGATCCTACAAGTTAAAAAGATATTACAAAATATAACTCTACAACTCAGAATAATAAGAGAGGAGTTGAGAGATTCTTGATGAGTTCTTGGAAGAACTCAGCTGGATTCACCCTGACTTAGCTTTCTTCAAAGCATTCTTGAGTAGAACTAATAAGGTTGAATCCTCTGCAGTTGTTCCTTGACCTCTGCCACTTAAGAATCAGAATTGAATCTGAATCCTTCTTCTCAGCCTAGTTCCAGAGACTGATTTCTTGGATGGAGCCCTCTCTCTCCAACTTCTTAGATCTGCAGTTGGACTGCAAGATCTTCTTGTGTTGATACTCTGTGTACTACTTTTCTGATTACTTGAATAATCTGTACTACTTGTTAATCACTTGATCAACTCTTTCAACAACTTCAACAACAACAACAGTTTCTGTAAACTGTGGATGCCTATTTATAGGCCTTCTTCATGGTAACCGGCTGGTCCGGTTCATAACTGACTTCTGACATCTCTGACAGTTGCTGTAGACCGGCTGGATCGGCAGCTGTCATGTCAACCAGTCACTTCTTGAAAATCTCTAACAGTCAGTAAGTGTCGAGACTTTCTGTCTTTAAGTGTCGACACTTATAGTCCAAGTGTCGACACATGTTATGTAAGTGTCGACACAAGTCTACAAGGTGTCGACACATATCCTTATATGTCTCGACACAGATTCTTCTTCATGTGTCGACACTAAAATTGAGTGTCGACATAAGTACTTGTTCTTCTAGCTTTTGCTGTATTCTTCTAAGTGTCGACACATCTCCTTTGTGTCGACACAACTTCTTGTGTTGAATCTGTCTAGTGTCGACACTGCCTCTTGGTGTCGACACATAGTCTTCTATGTTGAAACTTGCTGAGTGTCGACACAGCTCCTTGTGTCGACACACCTTCTTGTTGTTGAGACTTCAGCTGAGTGTCGACACATTCCCATAGTGTCGACACTTGTACTTAGAATAATTTGTTGTTCTTTCTGTTCTTTGCTAAGTGTCGACACAGCTCCATGTGTCGACACTTTCTTCAAGTGTTGAGTCTTTAGCTGTGTGTCGACACATTGTTCTGGGTGTCGACACATACTTCAAATGTTGACTCTTCTGTTGAGTGTCGACACATTGTGTTGAGTGTCGACACTTACTTCAAATGCTGACTTTTACTGAGTGTCGACACAGCTCCAAGTGTCGACACTTTCTGGTGTAGACACAGCTTCACTGGGTGTCGACACAGCTCCTTGTGTCTACACTTTCTGTCTGCACTTTTCTTCACTGAGTGTCGACACAGCTCCAAGTGTCGACACTTTCTGTCTGGTGTCTACTCTGCTTCCCAGGTGTCGACACAATGATTCCACGTGTCGATACTGCTTGTCTGGGTGTCGACACAAGCTTTCTTAAGTGTCGACACTTTCCCTCTGGGTGTCGACACATGGACTTAGAAACTTTTTGCTTCAGTCCAGTACTTTCTTAACCTGCACAAGTAACTCAAACATACATCAAATACATTATGATGTATATCATTGAGTTGGGTGAGGCTTCTTCAAATCAGGTACATTTGACCAATGTACCCAACAATTATGTTACACAATGCGAAGCTTGCCAAAGAGTGAAGGATGAATGCAGGAGTCCCAGTGGTTTGTTGCAGTCATTGCCCATCCCCGAATGGAAGTTCGAGGATTTCTCCATGGACTTTGTCCATGGGCTACCTCGCTCACGCTCCAGGAATGATTCGGTTTGGGTTATTGTGGATCGACTGACAAAGGTGGCCCGGTTCATTCCAATGAAGAAGGAAGCACGCATGGATGTTTTGGTACGTCATTTTGTGGAGCAATTTGTACGGTATCATGGCGTGCCCAAGACAATTGTTTCGAATCGGGATGGTCGGTTTACATCCAATGAGTGGAAGGCGGTACAGGCGTATTTTGGCTCGCACCTAACCTTTAGTACTGCATTTCATCCTCAGACGGACGGGCAGTCTGAAAGGACCATCAGGACGTTGGAGGATCTACTAAGGTTATGTGTGCTAGACAGAGGAGAGCCATGGGAAAGTCTCTTGCCACTAGTGGAATTCTCCTATAATATTAGCCATCAGGCGAGCATCGGTATGGCGCCCCATGAAGCCCTTTATGGAAGAAGGTGCAGAACCCCCTTGTCTTGGGTGCAGGATGAAGATCCGAAGGCATTGGGAAATGAATACATAGATGATACCGATGCGGCGGTCAGATTGATACGGGATCGCATGTTGGAGGCTCAGAGTCGGCCGACGAAATATTACAATAAAAAGCACCGGATGGTGGAGTTCCGAGTGGGCGAAAAAGTATTCCTCAAGATTCGGCCGACGAATGGAGTGTCGCGGGTGCGTGGAGTGAAAAAGCTCAGCCCAAGGTATGTTGGGCCTTATACTATATCGGAAAAGATTGGCCCGTTGGCCTATCGGTTGGAGTTACCACCAGAACTAGACAATCGCCACGACGTGTTCCATGTGTCGTCGCTTCGAAAAGCACTATTGCGGCCCGACCAATATATTTCCACTACTGATGGTGCAGTGGCGACAGATAGGTCTGTGCGACTAGAGCCGGTGCGGATTGTGGAAAGCGAGAGAAGAACTTTGCGCCGCAAAAGTGTACCTTTGGTGAAGGTGCTATGGTCTAATCATGGGAAGGAGGAGTACACATGGGAGCCATTGGATTTGATGCAGCAACGCTACCCGGAGTTGTTTGCTCAAGGTAATTTTATTTTAAAGCATAAGTT
Organism: Platanthera guangdongensis; assembly: GCA_039583875.1. Taxonomy (NCBI): domain Eukaryota; kingdom Viridiplantae; phylum Streptophyta; class Magnoliopsida; order Asparagales; family Orchidaceae; genus Platanthera; species Platanthera guangdongensis. The sequence goes on from CM077147.1 coordinate 135,993,585, forward strand.
AAATTGTCTATTGTGCTTTTCTTCCCACAGCCTAATCCTGATTTCAGGGACGAAATCTTTTATTTTGCTTATAGGATTTGTAACGTCCCGAATCGCTCTAGGCCCCTCGTGTGTGTTTTTGAGTCAGGAGGGTTGACTCGAGTCCTGAGAAGTGCAGGGAATTGGACTGCACTTGTGGAGAAGTGGAGAAATCAGTGCAGAAAGACACGGGTAGTGACACGGGTTGAGACACGGGTAGTGACACGGGTAGTGACGCGGGTAGAGACACGGGTAGTGACACGGGTAGCGACACGGGCGTGTCCCTACCCGTGTGCGTCGAGTTGAGCTCGACGAGGCGTGTCGAGACTAACGAGCTGTGTTGACACCATGTGACACGGGTAGAGACACGGGCGAGTCCCGACCCGTGTGTGTCGAGTTACACTCGTTGAGTCGTGTCGAGATCGACGAACTCCGTGTCGAGATTGACGATTATATGACACTGGTAGAGACACAGGCGTGTCTCTACCCGTGTGTCGTGTGTGCCGAGTTGAGTTCGTCGAGATGCAACCCGAGAAGGACACGGCCAAGGACACGGCCAGGCACACGGCCGTGTCATGTGGACACGGGTCGGGACACGGGCATGTCCCTACCCATGTCAACTATTGAACCGACATGGAAACTGTCGTTGCCGCTTCGCCCAGGCAGGACACGGGTACGGACACGGCTGTGTCCCTACCCGTGTCACTTTGCATATATAAGGGTAAGAGAAAACCCAAGCCGTCTCCATGCTCACTTAATCCCTATTTGTTTGAGAGAATTTTTGTAGAAGAGGAACTGCACGAGCAATTTCTAGGAAGGGTAAATCCGCCATCACCGTGAAAGAGAAGATGCCGCCGAGGAGAACTACGCGATCCATGGCCGGAAATGGTGGTACCGCTGGAACCAATGTGAGTTTCCTACCCTCTGCCTTGGTGCTAGATCTATAGTTATTTTCCTAGGAGAGACATCGGCTCAAAAGAGTCTTGATGGAGAGAAGAAGTCTTCTAGGTTGGCCATGCTAGGACTTGTGTTCTAGATTTTAGATCTCTTCAACCACTCTCTTCTTCTATGTGATGATGGAGGATGGTTTCATGAAGAGTATTCGCCTCATGAGGTTGAATAAGGGTGGAGGAAATTCTGGAATGATTTGGGATGATCGCATTGAGGAGGAAGATGAACCGATGTCGTTCATGCCGCCTTAAGATGCGCGCAGAATCTGTATTCTGGGCGCAGCGAACTTCGTGGCCATTTTTAAGTGTGACATGGCTAGATTTGGGCTTTCGGCTAAACACTAAAGTTGAAGCCCTTGAAACTACCTTTCCAACGAATGGTTACACGACTTTTGGAGAAGTATGTAGCCACGGGAAAGTTTAAACGAAAATGGTGTTCAATAAATCCTGTATGCAGAAACTGTGTTCTGTACGCAGCGGACTTCAAGTCCGATTTCAAATAGGATAATATCGAATCTGGGTTGAGGTCTGAATACGATAGTTGTAGACCTCGGAAAGAACTTTCCATCGTGGGGTTACACGTCTTCACCGGATTCCTGTAGCTTCGGGAATCTCCGGTCGAATTTGCTGTCCAGATTCAGCCTGCACCTAAGTTCTGGGCTTAATGGAAAATGGATTTTGATTCGGTGGAATTAATAATGCAAGACACTTGGCTTGGATGAATGATTAATCATTTGTTGCAGATTTCATATTATCAAATTGAGAAACAGTATTATTTAAACGAACTGAATTGGTAGGAAATGAAAGATTGATAATTGTGCACTTCATGTTTATATTATGACATTATCAAATGAAAAGTGTGATAGATCTTTATATGCGCATCATGTTTATATTACATTGTCATCATTTGGAAAGTCATATAGATGAATAGATTATGATCATGGACATGTTTGATTAATGAAATGAGTCTTGTAGTCCAATACGTAGAGAGTCGTCTCCCTACGGGTAGTATTGTGAAGGGATGTAAGTGCAGTGTTGACCGTCACTTGTTTTGGTTGTGTTGAGATAAGGTGTGGATGGATGGTTGGGCTGTGTCCTCGTGTTTACTTCCGAGGCCCCTTCCATGATATGTTGATGTGGTATTTGCATGTGGTGTGAGTCGACACGCGGTGTCGTAATCCTGGGTTATGGATAGTGTGGCAGGTCTACGTGCTCGCCAGTCGTCACACCGACGGGAGTTGGCAGTTAGACTTGGTCGGTTTGGGTTGTGTCCTCGGTGTTCACGTCCCGAGGCCCCTCCGGCCATGTGAACGGTTGGGCTGTGTCCTCGTGCTTTCTTCCGAGGCCACTTCCGGGTCACACAAGGCCAGTTCGGGTTGTGTTCTTGGTGCACATCTACCCAAGACCCCGCTTGGCCATAGTACGCATGGTCTCCGCTGTTGTGTTCTTAGCATTGAGGCATACGGAGGCCTAGGTCATGTAGTGTGATACCCGCCTAGTAGTAGAAGTGCCCGTTCTACTGTCACCGCCTGGCCACGACGGCTGATGCCTGAGAGGTTAGCTACCTGCTCGAAAAGTGGGAACTATAGTCTGTGTCGACATAGCAATTGCATGGGTGTGCATGGGTGAGTCATTGCATAGCATTCATAGCATTTCATAACATTGCACAACAAGATCCTCATCGTATTAGTTTGTATGGGCACTCCTATATGATGAGTTACTTTATGTAACCCGATCCTTAACTTATAAGTTTGCATGGGCATTCTTATAAGTTAAGTTACTTTCCTGCTGTAGATTTCCTTACACCTGTTGTTATATGATGTTAGCTTGTAGAACTGCTAGATTATATATTATATTCATGTACCTTGCCACCTGCTTATACTCCTTTACTTGAATACTTGTTATATACTATACTCTTGTTCCTTTTCTTCGCCTGGTGCCGAGGAGTCGTCGGGGGAGCGGATGTGAAACCAATTAGTCGTTTCGACTAATGGTTGCTACATCTTCCTTTTTAGGAGGTCACGCCACAGGTAGAGCAGTCGCAGACTACGCAGCAGGACAGCCAGGCTAGGACGACATGGCCTGATGTGACGGTGCCGTCGATACCGTCTGTTACTGATGTTAGTATTTTGATTACTCTGATGTAGCCCGTTTGGGCAATGATTAGCTGTACTCTGATATTTTGTAGAAGCATGTCTAGCTTCTCATTATTTCATGTTTTTGGAGATTATATACTTAGTGTGGATTTTGAATTCTCTTGCTTATTTATTTGGTTGGGTTGGCATTTGAATTGATATGGTTGTAGCCGGCAGAATAGGCGTCTTGTGGTACAGGTTAGCACATGTGCTAATGCTACCGCATGGCGGCTGTTCCGGGCATAAGACTCCTCCTTCGTGCCGTGTTTTGGGATCCGGGGAGGAGGGGTCTTACAGCTAGGATGGATATAACATGGCAATATCGAATATACTTATCCCAAGGGAGCTAGATGCTTGTCTTTTGTTTATTGGGGGCTTATCTTTTGCTTATTGGGGGCTTGTCATTTTTATTGGACAAATTAGTTATTGACTTGGGTTTCCCTTAGACCACACCTAGAAAACTTTGCCTCGTGAATATAGTGAAATGGACGTAAACCGTATTCGGTGCTACTCGGGCATATTCATAGGGATAAGAATCTGATTGAGAAGTGGAGATTTTATAGAGTTGTTGTCTACCCACATAAACAAGAAATCTAATCACTGAAAGTATGGTGTATCTCAGAACATGTATCCTCCTAGAGTGAAGGAAGACGTCATGGATTTTGTGACGCACAGTGAGGTTTGTCGGCTAATGAAGGCTAAGTGCAAGAGTCTTTGGGAACTATTATAGCAACTGGCCGAGGTAGCTGGGGTCACCCCGACCAGAATGAAAACTCCCGTGGATGTTTCATAAGATTTGCGAGTAGTTGTTCGTTATCATGGTGTGGTCAAGATGGTCGTATCGAATCAGGATGGATAGTATACGTCCAAGGAGAGAAGATCAGTCCAGGCTTATTTAGGATCGCAGCAGACATTCAACACAGCTCTCCAACCTCGTATGGAGGTGAAAAATTCCACTATCATGGATCTAGGATGAGGATCTAAAGGCACTCTACTTGGAATTTGTGTAGAACACAGATAACCAAGTGTCACTGATTTGAGATAGGATGCTGGAGGCCTAGGGCAGACTGGCCAAATATTACGATGCACGACATTGCCAAGTAGAGTTTCAGGATGGAGACTGTGTATTCCTGAAATATGTCTGGTGCATGGAGTCTCACAGGTATGCTTGCGGAAGAAGCTCAGTCCAAGGAATATGGGGCGTTACAGGATCCTCGAGCAGATCGACCCATTGTCTTACAGATTGGAGCTACCGCCGAAGTTAGCATGTTCACACGGCATCTTCCACATCTCCTCTCTTAGGAAGTCTCTACTACGGCCGGAACAACAGGTTCTTGGTATATATGGCTCGACAGCATTTGATCGATCGGTCTGCTATCAGCCAGCCAGGATAGATAATAGAGCGGTGCGGGTCTTGCGGCACAAGAAGGTCCCGCTGGTTAAGGTCATGTAGAGGAACCATGGGCAGGAGGAACATACTTGGGAGCCAGCGGATCTGATGTTGTAGAGGTACCCCGATCTCTCCGGGTAAAGTATATGTTCAACTTCCTATGGGATGTTACATTCAGTTACTCTCAGTAGAAACCCCGCAGCCTAACCTGAATTTCGAGGACAAAATTTTTATTTTTGTTTACTGGGATTTGTAACATCCCATTTCCAACTAGACCCCTAATAGTGGTTTTGCCATGACTAGGTCATGAAAAAACCCTAGGAAGCCCAAGAAGACCAAGTGAGCTTAGGCATGAAGTTGGAAATCACCATGGTCTGCAAATAGTAGAATTCTAAACAATAGTTTAGGATGACCATAGGGCATCACCGTTACTCCATAACCCCACCACAACATTCCTAACCCATTAGAGGGTCCATTAGAGCCATAAGGATCCATTGGGGTGAACCCAAAGTGGTCAAATTGACCCAAGTCCACCATAGCCCTAAATTGGGCAAGGTGCCCTAACTAAGGGTAATTGTCCTCTAATATGCCAAATTGACCATACCTAGACCTTTCTAAGCCCTATGGGAGGCGAATGGATCACCAAGGACATATTGTGGTCAACCAAAGAGGCTAAGTTGACCCAAGTCAACCTAGCCCTAAAAAGGTCAAAGTGCCCTAACTCAAGGTGCAAAACCAACCACACCCAAGCATTCCTAGACCTTAATGGAGGCCAATGGGTCACCAAGGACCCATTGGAGTCAACATAAATGGTGATGTTGACCAAGGTCAACTCTGCCCTAAAACTAGGTCAAACAAGCTCAAATGGGCTAACCTAAGCTCAAGACCTCTTTCCACTTGGGCTAAGCTTATTTCCATGAAAAATTTGGGTTAATGGGCTGCCAATATTCTGGAGTGGTCATCAAGGTGAACCTTGATGACTAGGAGAGAGAAAACTCCAACTCCTCTTTAATGGAGGAGAGAGAATGGTGAAAGAGAGCCATTCATGGCCAAGGAGGCCAAGGGCCATTCTTCATTGGCTGATCCAACACCCCTTTCAATCTAGGAAGACCAGGGGGCCATTTTGGTGGTTGTTCATGGCCGGAATGGTGCTACCACACCATGGTCGAATTGTACCTTCAATGACCATTAATGGCCATTGAAGCCATGACCTCTACCTTCCACCCTTTATGGTTGGATTCAACTCCTCTGGGGAAGAGGAGGAGTTTCCATCCATTTCATGGCTGGATTGAGCCCACATTCATCCCCCACCACCATGGCTGAAATTCACCTTAAGGGGGCATTAATGGCCACCACGAGCTACACCACTCCCCTCCCCATTTTATCATTTTAAAAGCATCACAAGACTCAAAGCATTCGTTTCCACCTTTGCCCCGACGATCCCAAGCTACTTCACTGTGCAGTTATAGAACTCCGGCCACTCCTCCACCACCAATGGCATCCCGGCGATCGACGCGTCTCCAGGCCACAAGCAAGGTCCTCCCCTTTCTGTTTCACTATGGGTAGATCATAGGATCTGTTAGGGCTAAGGATTAGGCTCAATTGAGCCCGATCGGTGGTGTCAAATTTCTTAATTTTTCATTCAAAACTCACCTCTCGGGAACGCTGGAGTAGGCCCCTCCGGCGGCCGTGTTGCCGCCAATCGATGGCCACCACTTCGTCGGAGGTGGTGGTAGTGATCGCCGGCCAGGGAGGCGGCCGGGCGGATGGCAGAGGCTGCTGGAATTCTACCCAGGTTCGGGCAATCCAGGCCCTTTGCTGGAGGACGAAGACGATCCAGAAGACGTCGGATCTTGCATCAAGATCTATGCTGATCAATTCAATCCTTTTAATTTTAATGTATTTTCTGTATTATAATAACAGACACTTTAGAAAATTATTGAAAAATACTTAGGGCTCTATGTGAGGAAATGATCAAAAGAAAAATTGTAGCTCTAGGAGTTAGCTTTAATTTAAAATTGGTTTCAACTACTTTGGATAAGTGGTCTGACCACCACACTCATTTTGGTTCAACCTATACCTAGGTGTGACCAGTCACAAAATTATTGCCCACATCAAACCACTCACCCAAATACTTTGAAATTTAGTGCATAGGATTTTCATAACCGTCCCCTCATACTGTCCAAAAATCAGGATTTTTGGACAAACATTTTATATAGTTTTGGGAATAATTTCATAAATCATAGGGAATTTAATTAGGTGTATTAAACTTCTCAAAAACCTCCAAAAGTTTGGTGGGTGATCTTGGGGAATAGCATAAGGCTCCATATTTATTTTCATCACTTTTGGTGTTGGTTTAGGTTGGAAGCAAGCAAACTGTAAGTTGGCTCAATAAGGGGTAATTAGGCCATAGTACTTTTTGTGAGTTTAAGTGGTCAAATCACCTCAACAGAGGCTGAGACTTTGTCCACTGGTTTGTCATGACCTTGGACACCCTGCCATGGGAGATGGTGTGGATTTGGGTAGATTTGCCATAGGACCCAAAACCAAACACTAAGGTTGGTCTTTGGGGGTTTATGAAGGGCATGTGGTCAAATGCCCTTGTATGGATTTGAAATTTGGTAGAGAGAACTCTAGGGTACTGAAGTCCTCTGGTGAAAATCTTAGTAGAGTTAGTGATGGATAAACCACTCAAAACCCTAATCCTAGTTTAGGTCACAATCCTTAAAATTGAAAGATAGGAAATTAGAACTCTGTGAAAAGTTGTGAAACTTGGGTAGTGTAGTCATAATGTCATTATATACCTTGGATAATTTTATTGGGAATTTCAGATCAATAATTTTAGTATCACCTTTGCAATACCAGTATTAGTCCTAATTAATTATGTTTTTATTATGACCTTAATATCCATTAGATGATTATGAAATTGGGGCAGAGTGAGTAATAGACTATTATGATCAAACAAGAATTTTATTGTAATTTTTAGATGTAAATTTCGAGTACTTACTTCACAAGTATATAAATATGAGAATATGATCAATAATAGATTTAGAGCTCCCTTTTTATTGGAAAATTATGAAACTTGATCAGTAGTGTTTGTAGGTCAATATGCTCATATGAGAATTTTATTATAATTTTTAAATGAATAATTGTTGTACTTAGTTCATTAACCTATTAACTTGGATTATTATGAAACATCAAGTTTAGCGTTCATTATTCACTGATAAATTATGAAACTTGACCTGTAGTCTTTATATGTCTTTATGTTCATCCTTGAATTTTCTCAGAATTATTGGAAGTATATTGGCTGTACTTGTCTCTTTAAATTGGTTAATGTAGGTTACGATCAAAAATTATGTTTAGGGGTTAAAGTCTTACTGAAAATTTGGAGTTCCTCCCATTGTATACATCATATAGCTTAGGATGGTCTGCGTTTAGTAAAAACTGCAAAAATCATAATATAGTGCAAAATGAACCTAGGGAGTTGGGATGTTAGTGTATTGATCTGGTAAGTGAAATGAGATTATCATCGGGAGTCGTGATGAGGAGTGGGAGGTTTGAATAGTGTTAAGCGGTGCTCGGGGTCGACGAAACATCATCTTCCCCGTGGAGAGAGAAAGAGTCATAATACACTAGGGTTAGATCCAGTACAACATTAAAGTGATTGGGAGTTGGGTAACAACCATTAATAGTAAGTGCCCTGCGAAAGGGAACGATGCGCTTCAGCTACCATCATAGTTCCAAGTGCCCTTTGAGAGCCCATTCACGGGGTATACCAGGGGCAGTCCTGGGCTAACCTAAATAGTTAGAATAATAAACTTCAAGAGCAACCAGTATAACTAGGGATTTACTTTCTCACACCCCGGTGTCTCGGGAAGTTAGTTTGACTAGGATGTCCGTGTTGTAGGATGGTGGTTGTGGAAACGGGCAGATTAGCCTGGCGAGCTTGGCTCGGTAGGTAAATGTGACAGACGGGTTAGTCCAGGGAGCTTAGGCTCGGGGGTTGATACATCAGGGTTGCATGTGCACAAAAAATAAGATGGTGGGTCTTCGGTATTGGAAGGTCGTTCACACTGACGTCGATACGTTGACCCGATAGTGTGGGACACTTGGCCAGGGAAAGTCTGGTGGATATGGCCAGCATAGTATGTGGATACTCTAGGTTGTGTCTTTCTAGAGGCGTACGTAAGGTCTAGGCCTGGTAGTGTGGATACTCGCCTAGAAGTAGGGGGCTTGACCCACTGTCTCCATTTGCCACTACGGAGGTTCCTGGGTGTGAAGCTAGCTGCCCAAATAGGGGGAACTAAAGGACTGTGTGTATAGAGTTGTGCACGTGAGTTGCACTTGCATGAATCATGACATAGCATATCACTACACTCATACTTGCATACAACCGACACCCCAACGTATAAATTGGTATGGTACTTTTTATATGATAGGAGGCTTGCAGAAGATCTCTTAACTTATATGTTTGTATGGGCATTCATATATGTTAAGGTTACTTACTTCTTACTTTGTATTTCTTACATATGCTGCTTATTCCACTCGTTTACCTTACTTTTTGCTATTTTAGAGCTGCTGACTTGCAACTTCCTCCCTTTGTTGTGTATACAATATAAATAACTGCTAGATTAGTTTCACTGTCACCTGCTTGTTTTATTCTCCACCTTCATAGCTTTCCTTTCCTCCTCCCCGCTCGGTGCCTAGGAACCATGGGGGAGGGGTAGGGGATGATAGGACTTAGTCTTTATGACAAATGGTTTTCAGACCACAACATTACAAGGGCTCTAGATGGGAGAGAGGTACCAGCAGCACAGGGACCAGCTACATAGGGACCAACACCAATGATGTACGGTGCGCATGGAGGTGGGCCAGTCTAGTACCAGAGCACCAGTGGCCAGCTCCATGAGTGATTAGTATTTCTTATAGCTTCCGCGAGAGATTGTAGTGAGGATTTTATGTACCGGGCTTAAGCCCGTTTATATTTCATTTGTACTGTTCTATTGCAGTACTCTCTCTTTTCTATATTTATGGACTTATTTTGGTTTCTCATTTTTATATGTTGTTTGTGGACTCAATTATATTTCAGTTTATGATTATTACTCTCTCTTTAATGATCAAAAAGGCCGGCAGAATCGGTTTTTTTTTAGTGGTGGCCTTCCCGAGTGTTGGTGCCACCGCAAAACATCGAATCTGGGCATAAGACCCCGGGGTTTTAAAACCGTAGTGAACATTTTGTAACGGCCTCCCCAGTACCACACTCGTAAGGACGGCCGCCAGAACATCCAGCACCATGCTCGAAATGGTTCAGCTTAACCAGGTCTACAGACCATGCACCCCAACCACTCTCCATCCACAGGCGGTTTGTTGATGCCGGGGATCGAACCCGACACCTCCTTGATAAGGAGTTTTCAAACCACTCCTCATCACCAACTGAGCTGGTGTTGGGGGTTACGGCGACCGTCCTTGTGAGCGTGGTGCTAGGGAGGCCATTACAATCTCTGTGACCAACGCGATAGACGCAGGTTATCACGTACTATTTGGGAAAAAAGAAGTGAAGTTCCTTCGCAACTTATCAGCGGTAAAGGCTGATGTTGCTCACATTCGGTGGAGTGTTAAAAAATTGTTTGTTCTTGCAACAAACTCTTATGTTGATCGGATGAAGGCTAATGATAGCGCTGCTATATGGCATGAGAGGCTAGGGCATGAAGGAATAGATAAGTTGAAATCTATGGTAAACAGGAGCCTAGTGAGAGGCTTGCCTTGTAACGGCCTCCCCAGCCCACGGCTCGCAAGGACAGCCGCCGGCCTACCAGGGTACAGACCCGGGCCCACCACTGGTAGTCAGCCTTTCACATTCAAGCCTGCAGGCCATGCACCCCAACCCCTCTTCGGCCTGTTTATCAGCACGGTAGGTTGCTGCCACTAGGTCTCGAACCCAGGACCTTGATAAGAGAGCTTTCCACCACTCCCTCATCACCAATTGAGCTGCAGCTCAGTTGGTGATGAGAGTTGAAAGAACTCCATAGTTAAGCATGCTCGGGCTGGAGAAGTCCTGGGATGGGTGACCTCCTGGGAAGTCCCCGTGTTGTTCGCTTAACGGGTGAATTTCACTCATCAAAGGGAGGCTGTGGCCACCAACAACCCGCCTGTGGAGGGAGAGGGGTTGGGGTGCTTGGGCTGCAGCCCGGTAGCATCGCCTAGAGCGGAGCCGTGACGCTGTCACGTTGGATCGGCTAGGGGCGTTACAATAAAAGTGCAATTGGTGATGAGGGAGTGGTGGAAAGCTCTCTTATCAAGGTCCTGGGTTCGAGACCCAGTGGCAACAACCTACCGTGCTGATAAACAGGCAGGAGAGGGGTTGGGGTGCATGGCCTGCAGGCTTCACTGTGAAAGGCCTACTACCAGTGGTGGGCCCGTGTCTGGACCCTGGTAGGCCGGCGGTGCCAGCGGGTTCCCATGGGATGGGCCTGGACCGTTACATGCCTAAGCAATCTTCCTTTGGCAATGGTCACGTTTGCGCAGGGTGTCAGTATGATAAGTCTCATCGCATTCCATTTGATACGTCACAAACGATGAGCAAGAGACCACTGAAGTGTATCCATGGTGACTTCATGGGACTAACCGTCACTACTAACCTTGGTGGGAGAATATACATGCTCGTTCTGATTGATGACTACTCAAGATACACTTGAGTATTTCTTGAAGGACATGTCAGAAGCTTTCCGGTTGTTTGTGGAGTTGAAGGAGCTAGTGGAGGGCTGGCTTGGCTTGCAGATCAAGAAGTTTAGATCAGACAACGGTGCTGAGTTTACCTCCTCCGAATTTTCTAACCTCTGCAGGAAGCACGGGATCCAAAAGAGCTTACTTGTACTTGTACTCCACAACAAAATGGATAGCAGAGCTGAAGATCCATCATCTGAAGGAAACCTGCAAGTGTTGGCTTCATGCAAAAGACATTCTTAGGTCCTTCTGGGCAGAGGGGATGTCTTGTGCTTATTATGTCATCAATCGAATGTCAATCAGTCCGGTCAACATGAAGTCTCCTTTTGAGATGTTGCTGAAGGAGAAGCCAAGCGTGGAATACCTTCGGGTGTTTGCATCAACTTGCTATGAGCATGTCCCGGATGCTCAAGGACAAATCTTGATGCAAAGGCAAGGAAGCTTGTCTTTGTAGGATATGATGAGTGGAAGAAGGGATGGAAATGCATGGATCCTGCGATGCAGAAGTTTGTTGTATTAAGAGATGTGGTCTTTAATGGACTGACATCATATGGAGGAGGCTCTATTGAGCTATCAGAGAGCAAGGTTGATGAAGAGTAGAAGGTGGCTACTGAAGTTCTGGAAGAGGAGCTTACTGTATCACCAGCAGCTACAGTTTCTTCAAGCTCTGGGGCAGAGGATTATGGTTCAGGAAGCAGGGGGAGCATTGCTCAAAGTGTGCCCGAAGTTGGTGCTGAGTCTGAAGAATAAATGGAGGTGGTGAGCAAGGAGCAGACCCTTCGAAGATCAAAGAGGATTGTTAAGCCACCAGCTCGATACTGTGATGGGAATGTAGTGAGTTTTATCTCTGCTTCTTTGCAGGTCCTCTGGATGAGCGAGATCCTACAAACTTCAATGAGGCCACTGGAGTCAAGGAGTGGGAAGATGGCATGAAAGAGGAGATTGCCGCTCTCAAGAAGAATGAAACCTGGGATCATGTGCCCAAGGTTGATGACATTACTCTAGTGACTTGCTAGTGGGTGTACAAGTTGAAGAAGACGGCTGATGGGAGCATCAAAACATACTAGGCTCGCCTTGTTGCTCGAGGATTCTCACAATAGTATGGAGATGACTATGACGAGACATTTACTCCAGTTGCAAAGATCACTTCGGTTCAGGTGGTGATCGCTTTAGCTGCTTGCCAGGGATGGAGAATGTGGCAGCTTGATGTGAAGATCGCTTTTCTTTACAGAGAGATTGATAAGTACAACTTCATGGTTCAGCCACTTGGATTTGTCTTTGAAGTTCATCCAGACTATGTTTGCAAACTCAAGAAGGCTCTTTATGGGTTGAAGCGGGCTCCAAGAGTTTGGTATGGGAAGATAGCAGAATACCTCCAATTCTGCGGATATCGTTCTTCGAACACGGATTCAAGCTTGTTCATCAATAAGAAGGGGGAGCTTCAGGTATTAGTTCAACTGTATATTGATGACATGATCATCATAGGAATTCAGAGGAGGAGGTAGCTAGGCTCAGGGCCGATCTAGCTATTCGCTTCGAGATGAATGACTTGGGAGAGCTTCATCACTTTGTCGGTCTCAAAGTGGAGTGGAAGGAGAGTGGGATACTCATCTGTTAGAAAGGTTGTGCGGATCGCATTGTGAATCAATTCAACATGAGTAAAGGGAAGAGTTTCTCTACTCCTCTGGATCATGGGTTGAAGTTTCAACGAGATAAAGGGGAAATTCTTCCGGATCCCTTGGTGTTCCGAGCTCTAGTGTGGAGCTTGATCAACCTGACGAATACGAGGCCAGACATTGCTTACTCTGTTGGTCGAGTTAGTCGGTTTATGGCAGAGCCAAGTCGCATCAGGTGGCAACAAAGAATATCTTGAAGTATGTCAGGGCTACTTCTGATATGGGACTCTTCTATAGAAGGGACACGTGCTTTTCTTTGCTTGGATACACGGATGCTGATTATGGTGGTGACTCGGATGATCGAAGAATAAACTTCGAGTTATGTTTTTTACTTGTGGATCAGCTTCCATCTCGTGGTGTATAAAGAAGCAGGATTCAGTGTCCGTCTCTACTACGGAGGCAGAGTACAAGGCTTCGTCCTTGGCTGCTCAGCAAGTCATCTGGCTGAGGAGGCTTGTAAAGGACGTCCATGAGAAAGTGCAAGGTCCTACTTTGCTCCGTGGTGACAATGAAAGTTTTCTAAAACTGGTCAACAATCCAGTGTGTCACGCAAGGACCAAGCATATTGAGATTGTGCACCACTTCATAAGGGAGAAGGTGTTGGAGGGATATGTTATGGTCGGGCATGTTCGAAGTGAAGACAATCTTGCTGACATCTTCACAAAGCCACTATCAAAGGGGACATTTCAACGGATATAAGGTTGGTTGGTCTTGATCACCACTTCTCACATCAAGGGGGAGTGTTAAAATTTGTGAAGTGAAAGTGGGTGATGGGCAGGTCTGGCAGTCTGGGCGGCCTATGTTTGCGGCTTGGGTGGATTGATGTGCGGCCTGGGTGGCCTGTGGCCAGGGATGTCTTGGCGGCTTGGGAATCTAGTGGAGCTGCCTGAGCGGACTGTGTTTGGCAGTTTGCTAGTAGTGCTCAGCTTGATCTGCGGCCTTGAAGTTAGACAGTTCTTAGGGGAAAAGGGCAATTGGAAGGTGTATCCGCGGTGTTGTATCTAACATGTTTTGCGTCCGTGGAGTCCGCCTTTGCAGACTGGCTTTCGAGATGGGCTTTGGTTTTTGCCAAGCTCTCTGGTGATGTGATGGAAGTTAGCCACATCATTGTGGCGGACTGTCCTGATGATTGGCGGACTGGCTCTTTTGTGTCCGCCATGCTCGCTCCAGTTGCTTGTTGGGCTGCTGGACTTTTTCATTTTCTGTGACAAGTCTATGATGTCCGTAGTGTCCGCAGAGTCCACTATTGACCGGGAGGACTGCCTGTTGGTCATGGACTCGTGGTGGACTGTGGTGTTGTTCTCGAGCTGTACGGACTACCGCCTTGTCCGCATATATTGTGCAGACTGATGCAGCATGGGTTGTGGTTGTCTGCTTGCTGTGTTGAGTGGCGGACTGGCATTGTTCTTGTGTTGTGCGGACTGGCATTGTGTCTGCATTGTGGAGGACTGGCTTTGACCTAGCGTCTGGCAGGTTTGTAGTCTGGCCATGTCCTTAAGGTGTCGGCGGACTGTGATGTGTTAGCGTGCGGGCTTGGGTGGTGACTCTATTCACTAGGGTGGTGACCTCACTCATCAACCTGCCTATAAATAGACCCCCCCCCCAGACACAACTGCAGTAACTAAGTGAACAGTAAGTTGAGTCTTGGTTAATTTCTGAGGTCTATATATTTCTGTCCGCGCGGGTTGAGTAGAGATAATTGTTTGTTGTTTGCAGGTTGCACGGCTAGCACTGAGGAGCTCGAAGTTTGGCTTTGACTGCGGTCAGCATCAGTGAGGTTTGTGGTTTCAATCGGAGATTTCAGCAGGATGCTTCTACGACTTGTCAGCTGTAACACCCCCAATTTTTCAATGATTTTATTAGAATGGGCATCGTCATATTTATGACGTCGTGGCGTTACTTTTAACGTCGAGTTGGTGGCGCAATACGATTAAGGAATTTTCACGTCCGTGTGGTCGAGTTGGCCGAATTCTTGTTGTAATGGGAAAATCTTGCATTTTGAATTTAAGTTATGTGATTTTGGACTTGCTCGTCAAGTTTCGTCGCAATCCGAGCATTTTTGGAATCTTGGCGCGCGATTGAAGTTTTAGATTGTTTATGTTCGCCGTATACTTTGAAGATATATATCCCGGGAATGGCTCGTCAGATTATGGTTTTGACATCGCCATTGTGTTCGTTGCGTCAGTGTTCGTCTACGGTGCGAATTTCGTTTGATTTGGCGCTCGTTCGGGCATCAGTTTAGATCTCGTAGTTTCCTTATTCAAAAATATATAAATATGAATATTTTATTATTAAAGTACTATTCAAAAAATGTCTTTCACTATTCATTCATATTGTTTGATCAAAAGGGTATATTTGCAAAAGAATTGTTGTTTCCTGCAAATTATACTCGAGTGATTTCTTTAGGTACTCGAGTAGGTCATTCTGCTACTCGAGTAGGTCATTCTGCTACTCGAGTAGGTCAATTCTGCTACTCGAGTAGGTCATTTCTGCTACTCGAGTAGATCAATTCTGCTACTCGAGTAGGTCATTTCTGCTACTCAAGTAGGTCATTTCTGCTACTCGAGTAGGTTAATTCTGCTACTTGAGTAGGTCATTTCTGTTACTCGAGTAGGTCATTTCTGCTACTCGAGTAGGTCATTTCTGTCACTCGAGTAGGTCATTCTGCTACTCGAGTAGGTCATTTCTGCTACTCGAGTAGGTCATTTCTGTTACTCGAGTAGGTCATTCTGTTACTCAAGTAGGCCATTCTACTACTCGAGTAGGTCATATCTATTACTCGAGTAGTCCATTGTGGTTTATGTTCGGATGCTGTTTTGAGGGTCAAAACGGCATCGTATAAAAAATGGTCAACAAAAAATTTGTTCGTCTCGATGAGATCGACAACTTTCATGTTGGGTACGTTTTGATTTGAAGTCATCTTCAACCTCCATTTTTCAATTTTCCCAAAACTGCTCGTAAATAAGCCGTATTATTGATTTCTACTCGAGTACCCTTGATCTACTCGAGTACTATTGTTTTATCTCAAGTATTATGGTTTTTTCCTCGAGTAATATTGAATTCTCTCGAGTCCTACTGATTTTACTAGAGTAGTTTAAGTTCCTCTCGAGTACCTTGCCCTCATATACTCGAGTAGCCTTATACATCTCGAGTAGTTCCCTATTGTTTGCATTCGGGCGCCGTTTTAAGGGTCAAAACGGTGTCGTATAAAAACATGGTCAACATGAAATTTGTTCATCTAGATCTCAACTTCTCCCGTGTTCTCTTGCCCCAATCAACGACGCGGAGCGATTCGGAGAACTTTTTCCGATACAACCAAGGCAAGTGGTGGATTTCCTTCGTTGTTCCTTGTCCGGTTTGATGGTAACCGTTATGTCTTTGTTCCTTAATTTTCATGCCTTTTGGGTTGTCTTTCCAAACTATGATTATGTTTAGTCCTTCTTGAAGAACACTAAAAAAAATTTATAAAAATCTTGTCATGGTAATTCGATCTTGACTAGGTGCATACAATCATCCTTAGAATGTTTTATTGGTGAATTAAATTGTTTCGTCTATCATTGTTGGATGTGTTAGTGTCTAAATAGGATTTTAAACCGTTTCTAAAGGTTGATCAACCATGTCTTTAATCTAAAAATGTCATGTAGTATCCGATGTGCCAAGTCCCGAGATGTTGGTGTTGTGGTTTCTTTGGTTTTTCCTTGGTTTCGGGAGTTAGTGGGTGTGACCACCTCCGCAAGGTTGTTTCCATTATTAGTACCTTTTGGAACTCTACCGGTGTTTTGGGCATTTGCAGTGTATGGTGGAGTGCATGAATCTCTCCCACAGTTAAACGGATTTAATCTTCGTGAGGGGTGTGTCCAGCTAAGTGACCATCTCGCCCGTGTTTGTTTTTAGGTAGAGTGACCACAAGTGGTTAATAAAGGTTATGGATTTTCTTCCTAATAGCAGAGGCCATAACAGCTAATATTGAAAGAGGATATACTACTAAGCAATACTTGGCTATTGTAGCATTTACATCTCCAGTAAGTCCACAAGTTGCAAAGTAACTCAGAGATAGTTTTGCTGTTCCTGAGCCCACAGTTATTCCAGCTCCTTCTGCAATTTCTTTTGCTCCTAGTTATGTCATGGATGACTCTCCATTGCCAGATCGAGATGAACTAATCTTGGCCGATATTGAAGAGGAAAATAAGGCAGCAGCTGAAAGCTCTGTCCAAGTTAGTTCTGATTCTTTTGTAGCTTCTCCTCTAACTCTTGTTGAAACTCCTGCTCCTACTCCAGAAGAGCCTGTTATTTCTGCTGAGGCTTTGAAAGCTTTGAGTGATTTATATGATAACCCTCAGGGTTCTGAAAATGATGATGATGGAGATGTGGATGAGGACTCAGATGAGAAGGATAAAAATAAGAGGAAGCAAGTATCAAAGAAAAGAAAAACTCCTACTCCTCCTGCTCCTAAGACTAATCGAAACAATGACACTCCCTATTACATTCCTCAAAAGATAACACCATATAAAGGGATGCCAGCATGGATGTGGCTATCTAAGAATCAGTAGAAGGAAATGAAGAAGAGTAGAAGGTACTCTCTTTCACCAGTTCAAAGGTATAAAATAGATCCACCACCTCCTCCTCCTCTTGCAGCTGATGCTCCTGGTTCAAGCTCTCAAAGGTCTGACCCTGTTCAAACTTATCAAAGACATCATGGCAAGTCTTCCCCTGGTAGCATTCAGCACAGGCAACAATCTTCAGGAAAACAACATCAACAGCAACAGCAGCAACAACATCAGCAGCAACAACAACATCATCAACCTCAACAACCTGAAAGTTCTAGAAGATCAACCTCTCCTCCTGTTCCTTATGAAGATCTAGAAACAGCCAACACAGCTAGAATGGCCAGGTTCCAGGAACTAATAGGCCTTTCTATGATTAACAAGGCAAAATCTGAAGGGAAGTATATTTCTGAATATACTACAATGTCCAAATACAGTAGAGAAGAACTGAAAAGGTTTGAAAAGGCTAACAAAATTTTTAATGTTGATGATTATATGAAATTAGATCCTGAAGTAGTGGTCCCTAGAGCTACATCTCTGAATATTATAGTGGTTGCTGACATGACAATGACTATGGAACAAGCTTCAAATCCAAATAGGGAAATAATATTTACCAAGCCAGGAGACAAGGGCAAGGATGTAAAGCATCGGGTGAAGAAGCAGAAGAAATGAAATCTGAACTAATTTAGTTCTATTTTTCTCTCTTAAACTGTTTCATATTGTCTGAACAAAGCTCTTGTTTAAATTTATCTGCTACATGTATTAATTATCTCTGACAGATATATGTTTTTCCTGCTTTGTTTACTTTATGTTTATATTTTGAGTCTATTATTGACCTCATCCAAATATGGGGTGATTGTTGGATCCCTAGTTTGATTTGGGCTAGGTTCAATAAGCTAGGATGATGTGAGCCAACATGTATAACCAAGGTTATAGTTGTGTCCTGGAGTCTAGGCCAAGTCCTCAGTAACAATATCACATGGACAAGCCATCATCAGACTTCCAAAGACTCAAGACTTAGAGTTTTTCCAGAGATTCAGAGATTTCTCAAGAAACTAAGTAAAATGAGTTCGACGTTCGTCGAACACAGGTCGACGATAGTCGTTCTCAACTCGACGATCTTAGAGAAATATTCTCTGAGCTGATCTCGACAAACTTCAGTCACAGATCGACGATCCTTGGACTCCACCTTCAGAATTCGAAGTCCAGATTGTTCTCTAGACTCAGGTCGACGAACCTAGTTCTCAGGTCGACGAACTTCATTCTTTGCTCGATGATTTATGGACTTCCACTTCAACTCTATTGCCAGAGGTTTATCAATTTTTCTCTGAGTCCAGAATCATTTTCAGCTCGATGAATTCAAGGTTCTCCAGACTTAGTTCGATGAACACTATTCTTTGGTCGATGAATCTTTGGTCTATTATAGTATTCTGTCGAGACTATGTTCTCTAGTCTCTGGTCGACGAACTCAGTTCTCTGCCCGACGAATTCTGGAACCAGAATACTTGTGTCGACACTCAGAGTATATGTCGACACCAACTGAGTTGACACTAGAAGAACTTGTGTCGACACCCAGACCATCAGTCGACATTGTGGAAAGGTTGTGTCGACACTACACAGAAGACTTGTGTCGACACACAGGATATCAGTCGACACACAGAATCTTTGACAACTCCAGAATAGTTGCTAAACTCTAGTCGACGAACACATTTACCAGCTCAACGAACTTCAGACACAGAATTGGTAAAAGGGACAGCAGTTCAGTTTCCAGCGCGACGATCATGGAACTCAGCTCGACAAACAGAAGTTCTCAGTTCGACGAACTGCATACTCAGCTCGACGAATTCTGCTATCTGTTCGACGATTCTAGACTTAGTTATTTCCGGCCTTCTGTCCCCACTCTAATGCGATAGTTCCTGAGTAATTAATTCTCTAACATTCTCTGAATGTAACAGTTATAAGGAACATTAATTATGGTCTTCTCTAGGATTATTGCTTGTCATTTTTCCATGGGACACTTGGGGAAATGAATCATTGATGTTTATTCTCAAGACTGTCAGCATTAATTGCAGAAGAATTCAAATTTTTGAAAGACAGATTTTGACAGAAAATATAAAAGAACAGAAGAGAACAACAGACATACAGATAGATAGAAATAATCAAGGTTCATTAAGAAAGTTTTATACAGAGCACAGCTTACTTAGAAGCATACAGAGATTACAGAGACATAAAGAAATATTCAGTCTTGAACAATCTGCTTTGTCAACAAGAAGCATTCTATGATACATAGAGGCCCTTGACCAGAAGCTCATCAGTAGCTGAAGAAGAACAACAATACCTATATCTAGAGTCTTCTTTCTTCAAGCACTCCAGGACACTTCAAAAGGACAACATCAGTTCCATCTGTCAAAGAAGTTCCCGAAGATTATTGCTGGTCAAGAATTCAGTTTGAAAACCTATCACCCTGAAGCTTAGCTCCTATTTTTCCCGGATTCATTCTACATCTCAGGGGGAGCCATAAGCTATAATCAAATCCACAGTCTTCTCAGTTGTATATTGAGAAAGAGAAGACAGAATCATCTCTCACCCCCTACTGTATAAAGGGTTGTCATCTCCCTTCAAAAGTGATTCCTTTGTTGCAAGTCTCCTAATCAAAAGACTTGTGTTGATTTTCGAGCACCTGATCAAAAGCTCATTGGTGTCAGGCACCTTATCAAAAATCTGAGTGGATTCCTACCAAGGGTGGTAGAAGAGTGGATGTACCTAGGTTGGGGAACCACTATAAAATTCTTGTGTCATCTTGTTGCCCCTTTTTCTTTTATTCTTGTTGTGCTTGTGCTTTAGGTTTATTGTGTGGTAGCAATATTTATTACTGCACTTTTAATTTACAGCAAAAGCTGTAATAGCTGTTAAGAATTTTTTTAAGAATACTCTATTCACCCCCCCCCACCCTATAGAGTATTTCTGATCTAATTCTTACTTTCACGGGCAATTGATCTGGGCATGGTTCTAATGTACCCAAGTCATGCGCAAGATCAAGTCGAAATCTAGAATCTTCAGAATCATTACGGGTGCTTCAAATGTCTTTTTTCCGATTTCTGCCTCTATATTGCACTTAGCAGTTGATAGTAGTACCGATCCATCAGGTAGCCTCACTCTCATCATCGAGCCTATGAATCGTTCCACGCCGTCCAATCCTTCAACAAAGGCTTCTGATACAAATGACTGCGAAGCACCCGTATCAAATACAGTATGAGCGGGCTTGCCGTTGATAAATACTATGCCTGAGATTTATAGAGTTTCAGAGGGGTAGTTATTCTTCATGGTTAAGTACTATACATAAAAAGGAAATGTGTTAATTTAATATCAATATTTCTGTACATGTGATGATATCTTCAGGTTTCCTCGGCTCGGCGAGGTCCAATGCATACATCTGCTCCTGTTCTCTGCCTCAGCCAAACGGTCCTCGGCCTCGATCTCAACCTCGACCTCGTCCTCGACCTCGGTCCTGCTGTACCGGAGGGGCCACCGGAGGTGGAGGAGGTGGAGGAGGAAGTGGACGAAACAGATGTGGGCACTCAGATCTAATGTGGCCCAGCAGATGGCACTCGAATCAAACTATCGGTCGCTGGCCACAATCATCCTGTCTCATCTGGCCATGTGTTTTTGGTGGTGGAGGAGCTGGTGCTGCAGGGGGTCCCTGCTCCTGTGTGTAGTTGGGACGATAACATCCTCCACCTCTCTTGTTCCTAATGACTATGCCCCTCTACGAGCCTCGACTATTCTCCCCAAAGAACGACCCATCTAGTGTCCTCTTTCCTCTGTTCTACACCTCAGCTGGTTTGCCTCTAGTTTCTTGGCCATCTCGATGATCTGAGCTGAAGTGCCATGAGAGATGAATAGTAGGGCCTGCCTCAAATCGTCTCCTAAGGCCCCGGTAGAATGTCTTGGCGTACCTCCCGTCATCTGAATCATGCATCCCCATGAACCTGGCAAGGTGCGAAAACTCCCTCTAGTACTCAATCACCAACTTGGTCCCCTGCTTGAGATTCAAGAACCTCACTTCTAACTCATCCCGATCTGTGGTGGACACAAAATGGTCCAAGAATACCTCCCCAAACTCCTCCCAAGATATTTCTGACAGATATCTATCTGCATAGTTGGAGTCCATCATGGACTTCCACCACCTCTTTGCATGGACATCCAGTGTGGTAGTCGCCAAATGAACTGCCTCGCTGACAGGGTAGCTGATGCCTGACAACATCTCATGTATAGCCTCGAGCCATTCCTCCGTTTTTACAGCATTCTATGTCCCGTTGTAATTGGTCGGGGATAAATTTTTGAATGCACTCGGCCAGTTTGATCCCGGTTTTGGCAGCGGTACTGGAATCTGCTCGGCCCTGAAGGCCTCAAGGATGGCCGTCACGGTCTGGCCCATCTCTGTCTGTAGAAAAGGAGTGGGATTCGGAGGGGGAGGAGCCACATTCTGCGGTACAGCTACCCTGGGAGGCTGCACAAAGGTAAGGTTTATATTAGAATTGGCCTAACTCATTGCTTATGTGGACTGTTTTATGTGACTTTTTACACATGGGCACACCATTGCTTCCGCTGCATAGTTTGTCCGTAAACTAATGCCCGTGCTGGGTGTCCCAGTGTTGTGGACTTCTTCTCTTATGATTGTTTGTCCATGTTATACCAGTTTGTAAGACCCCTCCCCCTTACCAAGGAAGCTCCCGGACTTATGCCCAGAACTGTCGTCTTACGGTGGCACTAACACATAGGTTAGTCGACACCGCAACACGCCGATCCTGCAGGCTAGTACGAACATAAAACCTGTTCGGCCAAAAGAGAGTAAGAAGTAAAAGCAGTACAAAGCAACAACTAGTCCACAAGTAACAGCACTATCTCATAATAAATAAGAGTACACCAGTCCATAATGAGTTCATAAAATAGAGAAAAGAGCTTATGCCCAGAATATAGTGACAAATATCTCTCTCATTAATGACAACATGCGGAAGCTACACTATCATTAGAAGACGCATCCCACCTGATGCCGGGTTATAGTAGTAGTAGGTAGTTGTGGTATCAGCTCCTCACGTCCTACCACCTCATCCTGCTGGTACTCCCTCTCCTCGAGCTAATAAAATGATTGTCACACCGACCGTTTGTCAAAATACTAAGTCGTTTCCTCCACACCTCGCCCTCTCAAGTCCTAGGCACCGAGCCGGAGGGCGAAGCGGAGGACAACAAATATTTCTACTAAGAGTACATATATAACAAATATTTCTACTCTAGCAGTTCTATATATATAGTGCAAGAAAAGTAAGCGGAGCTAAACAACAAAAGGTAAATAGCAGTAAGTAAATAAGTACTGTAGGCAAGGTAAGAAAGATAGCAAGTATAATGAACTACTACTACCATCACAGAAGTACCTTAACTTATATGAATCCCTATACAAACGTATAAGTTAAGGTTTCCAGAAATATAACTTATCAGATAAAACAGTCCATACTAATTTATATGATAAGGATCCATGGTGCGTATGACCTAGTTATGAATGTATGATATGCTTGCATTTATGGTTCATGCAAGTGTAACTCACACATATGAATCTGTGATCACAGGCCTTTAGTTCCCAGTTTTTGGAGCTAGCATCACTCTCTAGTACCACCATTGTTGCTGCGGCAATAGTGGAGTGTCTCCACTCCTAGGCAGGTATCACACTACCAAGCCTAGACCTCCCATATGCCTCTGTACACGTCCTAAGTGCACTCTAGAGTCTCTGCGTGCTATTTGATGGCTACCCAACAGTCTTTTTAGTTGAGTGTGCATTTTCGGGGATCGTCCTCCAGACTGCAGCGTAAAACAACCCAATGGCCCCTCAAACCATCACACCTCGCCAGAGCCACCGTACTGCCATCGGTGTGACGATTGACCCAGTACCGCATGACCTGCCACAAGTTTATGCACATGCAAGATATTCCAACCCGAGCCTCCATCTCGCAGGACCAACCCGTCCTGAATCCCTCCAAACCATCGTGGGTGAGATTACGCATAGTGCTTTTATTCAAAATCCCTCAAACCCATCACGGGTGAGATTGCACATAGTGCCTTTATCAAAATCCCTCAAACCCATAACGGTTGAGAATGGACCACAATGTCTTAACCTACTAGACTACTCTTGTCTAGTGTTAGTTACACCTAGTAGTTTAGGGTTGATCCCAGGACTGCCCGAGGCATGCCCAATGAAGGGCTCTTAGGGGCACTAGGAACTACGATGGGCTGAATCCCAAAGCTCCCTTTCGCAAGAATATTTACTTTTATTGATATCTACCCATGATCCATATTCTGCTCTCATTATTACTCTGACTTAAGATGTTAATAGAAGGGCGGCGGTCTTCTGTCGGCCTTTGTTACAATTAGTATCCTAGGACTTGCCCTTTATCGCTCGTAACCAAGAAATTACCTATAGTAGACCAACCAGGGTTTATTTTCCCAAAATAATTACCATCTCAATGTCTATTCTTATCCCCCTGCGGTCCTAGTAGTATATACTATCTGAGCTAGACGCAACCCACGACCTAATAACACTCGTAAAGTACGACGTCCAATTTCTTGGCCAAAGTGACCCTAACCATTTATCATGGGATGGTATGATATATGATATTATTATGTGGAGTTTTCACTATTTTTCTAAGTCATAAAGACCCTAAATTAAATCCTTTAATTATGTGGCCTATGTCACTTTATACAAGACGTACTATATCAAATGATCCCCCTGGTCTAATAAATTTTCCTGACGATCATCTAGGCTAATTATGACTGGTTTCCAAGAATTGTAATTTTCCCATTTATATTTCCATTTAATTTTCATCTAAAATTAAATCCATGAATTGACTACTTTACATATGTAGTACATTAAATATGTTTCTAAATATTCTAGGAAAATTATTGCAGATGTAAATTGCTGAAATAATACCAAATACAAAAATTCATAGTCCTAAACAGTAATTTGGTTTACCAACACTCATATGACAAATATAACAAAAATATCATTTATTGGATTTTAAACCTATAGAGGCATCCAAAAATATCAAGAAAATTACACAAGGTCACAAACACATAATTAATTCACTAGGAATTTTTCCATAATAATCCTTCTGTAATTTCCATCATTTTTAAATAATTTTCATAACGGGGCAAAATTTTAAATTCTGAGCTGGCCATGGTATCCATGACCTCGGCCACGTCCTCGGCTTCCAAAATACTAAGCTGGCGGGGCAGCCGGAGGTGCTGTGGTGGCGCCCCCTGATAGGGCAGTTCCTCCGGATATGCCCCACCTAAAGACAATTGAAGCATTCTGGTGGGGGATATGCCACACCCGGGTCTCTGCACCTCCCGCATCTGGGGTGGCTGAGGGGCCACAACTACTGGTTCCCTCTGCTCCTGTCCCACCTCCTGTCGAGGCTGGTCTTCTGCTCTTCTCCCAGCTGTGACGCAGCCCCGCCGCTGATCATTCCTAATTCACCGGCCCTGATCCTCAGTTGGCCACTTCCGGCCTCGGGTAGTATGTCAAGCTGCCTCGATCCTTTTCGCCATCTCCAATATCCGAGGAATAGGCCCGTCGGACACAAACAATAGAGCCTCCCACAGATCCTCTGACAGGCCCTTATAGAACCTCTTAGTGTAACCTGCCTCATCTAATTGATAAGAATCCACAAACCGGGCTAGTTGGTTGAACTCCCGATGATACTCCACCACTGTCTTGCAGCCCTGTCTTAACTATAGAAATCTATCCTCCAGCTCGTCTCTGGCCGACTGTGGAACAAAATGCTCCAATAGTGCGGCCCTGAATTCCCCCAAGCTATCTCAGCAACCTCTCTGTCAGCAAACATCGTGTCCAACAATGTCTTCCACCATCTCTTGGCATGGTACTCCAAGCAAGAGACAACCAAGGGCAGCCTCTCTTCCAACGGGCATCGGATCCCAGTCAGTATCTCATACATAATGTCCAGTCATTCTTCCATCTGAATGGCCTACTCTGTCCCTAAGTAGGATGGGGGAGAAAGTCCTCGGAAAATACTCATCCAGTTGGCCCCCGGGTTTGGATGCGGAGCCGGAACCTATTGAGCCCTAAAAGCCTCCAGTATAGCTGTCAGAGTCTGTCCCATCTCTGACTGTAAGAATGGAGTGGGGACCTGGGGAGGTAGTGCAACATCTGGAATCTGCTGGACTTCGCCCTGTGGTGTAGGCTGTGCTGGGGGTTGCGTAACAAAATCCATTTATAAGTAGTCGATTCAATCCTAATTAAAAGTTGACGATTTACATGTGATCCCCCACATATGGGCACACCACTGCTTCCGCTCCTTAGATTGTCCCCAAACTAAACTCACGCGGGGGTGGCCCAGGAGTTGTGGACTGCAACTTTTTGATCGAGGATTCCTCTGATACCACATGTAAGACCCTCTTTTTTCCGTAAAACAGCGGGGTCTTAGGCCCAGAACCGCCGCTATGCGGTGACACCTTTGCCTGGGACTTCCCGTCCTCCTTGTGAGAAACCTTCCTAGTCGCTTCTCTGCCCCACTCGCTACTCCCACACACTCCTGCGGGAGCCTCTCTCACCCTTCCACTTTACTCCTTCCGTAGGTGTCCAGACCGACTCGCCTGCTGAGGAGCACCCTAGGCAACCTGCCATCTCGCCTCTTCCTCCCCTTGACGGGATTTAAGATTACCTTGGCGACCCTGCGAACCCGGCGGAAATGAGGAACAAGACTGCCGAGTTGTTCCAGAAACAGGCGTGCCTCATCCATTCGTTGACGCTGGATAAGCAGGCGGCAGATCGGTGGATCGCATGGCTAGAGAATGAGTGCACTCGCCTAACTTTCGAGGCAGATTCCGCGTTAGATGTCGATGGAACCAATCCTGACACCATCATCAGCGAGGTCGATATGTAGCTTCATCTCGCTCGCTGTGGGATGGAGTCTGTTCGCGTATTCCACTGGTGTAGTAGGCCACCCTGTACAGGAGATCGCAGTGGCCGCTGGCAATGGAACCCGTACTGAAAGCCGTCCTTCTCGCCCATTCTTCCTTATTTTGTCTTTGAATGTTGTAATAATTAATGTTGTGTGCTGCTGTCTCAATGGTATTGTCAAAAAACATGGTATTCGCTGATTGCGGGACGGTGTTTGAATATATATATTTTTTATTATTGGTTTAAATACCCTTTAATTTCTTTTAATCATTGTCTCATGATTGCGACTGGCAACGCTAATCGAGGTTTTTTAGGAGAGAGAGAGAGAGAGTAAAATGTCGGCAGACTCTTCCACTCCCTCTGTACCTTTTCCCGCGCATTAATCATTTCACCATATTTGCTATAAATATCCCGGCCCTGGATTAGAAGGATATCCTCGCCTCATTCTTGCCACACCCAAGCTCTTGCTCCTTTATTTCTTTCGTCTCACCGACCCTTCTCGTGCTTTTTATCTCCCGGCCCTCTCGCCGATCTTCTATCTTACTCTTCCTTTATCCCTTCGTCTCGCCTAAAACCGTCTCGCCAAGGATGGGTAAGAAAACAGTTGAGGAAGGCGAGGGGCGCAGCCGCTGCGGGAAGCGGTTCACAGACCATGACTTTCCGCTCGGCCGGCTCTCAGAAGAGGACTACCGCAGGTTCGTCCACGAGTATCTAGCAAAGGGGCTCGAGTCGCGGCCCCGGGAGAGCTCGCTTTCCCCGTCTCGCACTTTGTGGCGGGGTTGAGGTTGCCTCTATGGCATGAGGTAGAACAGGTATTCAAGTACTTCGGCATCGTCCTGGCGCAGTTCAACCCGAACGCCATTTCGGTGTTGATCGCCTTCGCCTGCTACATTCGCCAGGAGCGCATTTAGTTCAGCTTGATGGTCTTCCGCAAGCTTTTCATTTATCACGCCAACGCCGATGGCGTCTCCTACTTCTCCGGGCAAGGGCTCAAGGTGTGCGAGATGCCAAATAAAAATCACCATTAGCTCACGAGGTTCCTCTTCATTCGCGGCGACCGTGCTGACTTTGGGGGCATCATGCTCGCACCGGTGTCACCACCCGAGAGCTTCTACACGACCCTGCAGGTGGGTGGCCCAGAGAAGCTGCCATATGATTACTTCGTCTGCAAAAACTTCGAAGTCAAATTCCTGCGGCGAGGCCTCGACTCGCTGCCTCCAATGCTCCCCAGCGAAGGTACTCCCGCTTTCTTGTCTCTCTTTGTCTGATTATTACTCCGTCTTGCCATCTCATCACCTTGTTTTGTTTTTAGGGGAGCGAGTCATCCCAGTCCACCCTCCATACAAAAGCAAAATCCACCCCTCCAAGGGCCTTGATCTCGCTAGCATGGAAGCTGAGGCGGCGAGAGAGTCCTTGGATCGTTCCCCTCCGAAGAGGCCTGCAGGCAACATAGCCCCTTCTTGCTCTGGCCCTCCAAAGAAAATGAAAAAAGCCGTGGTTGTATCCAAGGGGAAAAAGAGGACGACCCCGAAGGAGAAGGAAATATCGGGGTCTTTAAGCACTATCTCTGTGGAGGGGTCTCAATCGCCCCGCTCTCCTCCTCAACAGGCCTGTTCGCCTACCCGCGAGACGACACTCCCTGACCAGCCTGCCGCCATATCTAATCAACAGGCTGCCACCACCTCTCGCGAAGGCGCTTCTTCCAGCCGTCCCGCCCCCTCTTCCCACATGAACTTCAACCTGGGCCACGTGGTCTCAGATGTCGCCGGCGACCCTGTTCTATTGTGGGGGTGGGACGTCAACCGCGTCTCCATCTCCACCCTCCTTTCCCGTTGGAAGGAGCAGGAGGAGCCCACCAGCCATGCTTTTGCCATGGGATATGGCCTTTATGGCAGTCTTGATGTCGTCTCGCCCAAGAGCGAGTCCACGTGAGATCTCGTCCTGAAATCCTCCCACACCAAAATGCGTGCCCTGGAGTTCGCGCACTGCGCCTCACGCCGCCTCATATATATCAACAAAAAATGGAAGGATAGTGAGACAGTCCTTGAGGAGGAGCGAGAGAGATCCGAAGACCTCGCAAAAAGGTTTTTTGATGCCGAAACCCTCCTTGCGAAAGCCCAAGGCGGCGTGGTAAAGCCCTATCCTTACTCTTTTCCTTCAAAAAAGCTTTTAACTTTTAACTAATGGCTAGGCATCTCGCAGGATGCCGAGACGGCGGAGCGGCTATACTTGCGAGTAGTGGCCCTGGAGGAGGAGGTCAAGGGCTTGAAAGCCCAGAATACTCGCCTTCAGGCCAATGCGGCGTCGACATCTCGCAGCGAACCCTTACGGACCCCTCCACCGCATTATTCTTTCGACGAAGTTAAGGAGCAATGCTGAGATGCTGGCATCCGGGCGGTAGAGCTAGTCCTGAAGATGATGAAGGACCTTGGGGTCATGAAGGATGATTCAGAAATGGTGACTGTCCGCGACCTGGTCCCCCAGCTTTATGGCAAGGAGAGCGAGGATTCTTCTTCCGGCGAGGATAAATGACATGTCAACTCCCAAGATCCAGAATCCCTCTCTCCTCTTCCTTTTGCTGCTGATGTAAAACTTAAAACTATCTTTTTGAGCTCTATTTTGTGATATGACAGTGATAATTAAATGTAAATGCTCGTCCTGCTTGTTATTTTGTTCTTTATTTTGCGAAATGAGTTACTGGTCTGCTTGGGCCTGCGAGACAGTATTATCCGCCAGTCTCGCCACCTCGGCTTTACTCCTTACACTTTGCTTTATTTTGCTTACTGCGAGATGATACTCTAATGCGCTCACGCACGCGAGAAGGTGCTACCCCTTGTCTCGCGGCCTTCTTAGAGAGTTGGCTTTTTGTCGAGCGCAAGCCGTCGCTTCCCTTGTCTTTTTATGCGTGAGGACCGACAGAACCTTCTCTCCTTGCCTTAAAGTACTGCCTGCGCGGGTACTCTTAGTGACATAACCGGCTCACCTATCATTAGAGAGAGCCTTTCGTCTCGTGCGATTGCCCACCCGCCATAAGTGAGACCATCCTTGTGACTGCCAGCTGCGAGTTCCTCCACTCGCACTGCTCCAAGCCATTGCCTTAGTTTATTTTTCATTTCATAAGGTTAAGCTAGGATGTTGTTTAAGGAGATTTTCCCAACCATTCTGCCATCGAGTGGGTTTTTTGCCATACTAGCTTGATGAGAACATGGGTAACGGGCCTACCGGGGACCGAGCCAGGCTCGAGGTGGTCTTGAATTCCCTAGAGCCTAGACCAGTTGGATCTTACAGCACCCTTAGAGGGGGGTGGGTGAATAAGGGTAATTTTTAATTTTCTTAAACAATCTAAGCAACCTTTACAAAATGAACAACAATAATGGAAGAGAGCACATGAACACAAGCTAGAAACAACAATGATATATTTCAAAAGAGTTACAATGAATACAATGTGTCTCTATAGATCTAGAGACAAAGGCTCATGAAATAAATAATTTGCTAGTGCATTCACCGGTTCTTCTACCAAGAACCGGCATGCTAAAGCATATCTCTCCCTACATCTTGCTACTAGCCTCGCCTAGATCTAACCCCGATCTAGACGCTGCACACAAGGCAATGATTTCTCCCAAAGCCACACAAGGACTTGGACGTCACTCATAAGGCGGCGATTTCTCCCTAAGCCACACAAGGACTTGGACGCCACTCACAAGGCGGCGATTGCCCTTCAGATTACAATGTGAAAATAAATGGAAAAAATAACAAAAATAACTTGAGCAATTTAGACTAGACACTCCCTTCAAACAAAACCCTGAAGATGCCGATGAATCCTTGCAAGTGATGCTTTGAATGCTTCACACGTGTCGTCAATCTTCCGCGCTATTTGGCCTTCTCAGAAGTATGGAGTATCTCTCAGTTCTGGAGCTCTCTGGATCGTCTATGAAGGTATGTGCACTCCAAGTAATGAAAAATCCATGCCTTTCTCAGAAAATGAGGGGCTTTTATATTCTGGCGCTATCGCCGGGCGATACTGGGTATCACCATCGGGAAACAGTGGTAACTGCTGCCACGTGTCCCACGAACTCCTCATTTTTGCATCGCACAAATGTTGTGTGCCTAATCGTGCACTATCGCCGAGCGACACTAGATATCGCTATCTGGCGATAGGGAAATAATGGTAGCCACGAATTCGTTGAACGTCGAGAAAAAATCGTCGAGTGGCGCTATCGCTGAGCGACACTGGATATCGCCATCTAGTGATAGCGAAATAATGGTAGCACGAAATCGTCGAACGTCGAATGGAAATCGTCGAATGAAAATCGTCGAACGTCGAACGAAAATCATCGAACAAAAATCGTCGAACGAAAATCGTCGAACATCGAATGAAAATCGTCGAGCGTCGAGCGGTATTGTGTCGAATGGCGCTATCGCCTAGGCGCGATATCCAATATCGCCTGGCGATATTCCCCTTGTTGAATTCTGACACGATTCAGCACCAAACAAATATTAGTTATACACATGTGTTATCTGCACACCAAAAAAACATCCAAATATCAAATACAAATAAGATTTGTTATTAGCAAACTAGGAAGCGTGGAATGCATGCTCCAACAATCTCCACCTTTTGATAATAACAAATCCATTAAGAAAGAAATCATGAATGTTAAAAAAGGTCCACCCAATTTGAGTACCATGATGAAACAAGTGTATATGCATAATTGCTCTTGGATGAAACACCCCCTCTACATGTGATCTCCCCCTAAATGGAAGCATAGTGAAATTCGTGCAGTGTAATTAAAAATAACTCAAACAAATAATGTGTCTTCCAAGGGTGCACAAAGATATAAGAATAGACTGCGGTAAATGATTGCTTTCTGTTGAAAAGTTTCTCCCCCTTTGGTATTGTCAAAAGAGAGGGCAAAGTGCAGCGGAAGCGAAAGAAGGAAAAACACAAAAGAGAGACTAATAGAGGACAAGTGAGCAATATAGAACAAATAAAGTGAGTAAACAGTAACTATGGCAACGATCAACAAACTATATCAAAAACACATACACTAGTGAATAGGTTTGGTGAAATAGTTCTCAGTCCAATTCTCATAAGAAGAACGTTTAGAGAGGATAATGTTGTGTACATGTGAGATGGTGTGTTGAAACTGATGCGTAGTCTTACAAAAAAAAATGAACATGCGAATGTTAAAAAAAACATAACATAGAGGTATACATGCGGAGTTATACCCGTACCCAAGAGGGTAGCACCCATAATAAAGAAATTAGTCATGTACAATACGCACAAGACACTTTACAATTCTGTCCAAGGTGCTCAACCTCACAATGCTCATGAAGACTTATCAGGAGGTTAAGTAGTGCTTGGTGGAGGGTCCTTGTCAGCCATGTAGTAGTTGTTTTTTTGTTGTTATTTTTTTGTGTTTTGTTTTTTGTTTGTTTTTTTTTGTTTTCTTTGGCTGAACAAAGGAGTTCGAATTCACTTGTGAAAGCAAACAGAATAATTTAACTTTATGGTGCACTAGACCAAACTCGGATAAAGCAGAAGCCGAAAGCATGCAGTACAAGCGATTATGGTAAAAACATTCACAATTCACACTTTGTAAGATGGAGGCATACAGAGATTTGCACAACCGTGAGTGAAAGAACATTATCATAACTAAAAGATTTCTCATACTTAGAGGCACGCGAAAACAATTTCAAGAGTGTAAAAACACTAGTAGTGAAATATGTAGAACGGATATAAGAGTGGTGAACTTGAGAACCAAGTTAGTATACAAACTTTAGAAAAAAATATTCCACCTGGCCTAAAGCTGAGTAAGCAAGATAGTTTGAAGAAGAAGCAAAAAGGCACTATCGCCAGGCGATACCTAGTATCGCCGATCGACGATAGTGGGAATTTGTGTAAAAAGGGCGCAGTCAGTCAGGGTCATCAAAGTGAACCATTTTTCCTGAAGACTGAGTACGGAACGCGGAGGAGAGGATTTATGGAACACTTATTTTGGTGTAATGTTCATGATGTTAGCAATAGAATTATGTTAAGTGTTTGTGTGGCTTGCGATGATAATTTAGTAATTTGACACGTCTAAAATTCCTAGTTCTAATCGTAAGAGTGAAAAACTGGAATCTGGAAGTGATTTAGTAAAAATATCCACAAGCTGTGAATCGGTGCTTATAAAATTGACTTTTATTAAATTCTGTTTAAGTGATCTCATATGAAATGGTGGCGTACATCAATGTTTTTGGATCTAGAATGATGAACTGGATTATACGTTAAGTCAATTGTACTTTTATTATCACATTTTAATTCAATGGTTTCATGAACTATACCAAGATCTTCTAATGTTTGCTTCATCCATAAAGCTTGTGCACAACAACTGCCTAGTGCTATGTACTCGGCCTCAGTGGTAGATAAGGCAACAGAATTTTGTTTCCTACTCGACCAAGAGATAAGTGAAGGCCCAAGAAAATGAGAGGTGCCACTTGTGCTTTTACGATCTAATGAACACCCAGCATAATCAGAATCAGAAAAGCCATGTAATATAAATGTATCGTTATGTGGATACCACAATCCTAATTTAGATGTGCCAATAAGATACCTAAAAATGCGTTTAACTGCTTTTAAATGTGATTCTTTGGGATTAGCTTGAAATCTAGCACATAAACATACAGCGAATATAATATCAGGCATAGAGGCAGTCAAATATAATAATGATCCTGTCATTCCTCTCTAAAGTGTTTGATCTATGGATATTCCACTTTCATCTTTTCCTAACTTTAATGAGACACTCATGGGGGTATTTGCTTGTTTGAGATTTTCAAATCCAAATCTTTTTAAAACAACATGAATATATTTAGGTTGGCAAATAAAAATGTCATCTTGCTTTTCAGAGATTTGAAAACCAAGAAAATAAGTTTGTTCGCCTACCATGCTCATTTCAAATTTATTTTTCATGATTTCAATAACACTATCATATAATTTCTCATTGGTGGATCCAAAAATAATATCATCAACATATATTTATAAAACAATAAGATTATCATGGATATGTTTAACAAATAAAGTACAATCAGCACTGCCCATTTTGTAATCATTTTTCAATAAATAAATAGTCAATCTATGATACCATGCTTGGGGTGCTTGTGTCAAACCATACAAGGCTTTTTCTAATTTATAAACATGATCAGGAAATCTAGCATCAACAAAACCTGGAGGTTGTTCTACATAAACCTCCTCCTTAATATACCCGTTAAGAAAAGCAGTTTTAACATCCATTTGAAATAACTTAAACTTCTTAAAACTTGCAAATGCAAGAAATATTCTAACAGCTTCTAAATGTGGTACGGGTGCAAAAGTTTCATCAAAATCGATTCCTTCTATTTGTGAATATCATTTTGCTACGAGTCTGGCTTTGTTCCTAGTGACCCTAGATTTACTATCAAGTTTATTTTTAAAAATCCATTTAACCTCTACAACAGGATGATTTGACGGTCTTTCTACTAACTTCCAAACTTTATTACGTTCAAATTGATTAAGCTCGTCATTCATAGCTAAAAACCAAGAATTATCATTTAAAGCAGCTTCAACACTTTTGGTTCTATATCAGAAATAAAGCACATATTTGAACATAATTCATATATGGATGAACGAGTACTTACCCCTCTTGATGGTTCTCCAATAACCAAATCTTGGGGATGATCCTTTGAAAATTTTAGTCCACTCGGAGGCACATATCCTTGCTCTTCTTCTTCTTCTTCTAGTTCAGCCACTTTTTCTTCATTTTTTTCTCCAAGGTTGTCATCGTCATCCAACCTTTGTAGAGGGGAGATCTCTTCATTTTTACCTGTAATATTAGCTTCTACACAAGAAGAAAACTCATCAAATTTAACATGTATTGATTCTTCAACTACTTTAGTCCTCTTATTGTAAACTCTATAAGCTTTATTTGTATAAGAAGAGCCATTGAAAATTCCTTCATCACACTTCTCATCAAACTTGCCTAAATTATCCTTAGTGTTCAAAACAAAACATTTGCATCCAAAAACTTTAAAATAAGACACATTCGATTTCTTTTGAAAATACAACTCATAAGGTGTTAATTTTAAGATGGGTCGAAGCATAACATGATTAATAACATAACAAGAAGTACTAACGGCTTCAGCCTAAAATGATCGAGGTAATTTGTATTCAGATAACATAGTGTGAGATAGTTCTTGCAAATTTCTATTTTTCCTTTCCCCCACACCATTTTGTTGCGGTGTACGAGGAGCA
This sequence comes from Platanthera guangdongensis, assembly GCA_039583875.1. Classification (NCBI taxonomy): domain Eukaryota; kingdom Viridiplantae; phylum Streptophyta; class Magnoliopsida; order Asparagales; family Orchidaceae; genus Platanthera; species Platanthera guangdongensis. The sequence goes on from CM077147.1 coordinate 136,028,258, forward strand.
GAAATTTCATGTTTAATTCCTAACTCATTGCAAAAGGAAACAAATTTCTCATTATCAAATTCACATCCATGATCTGAACGAATGCGTTTTATTTTTAACTCTATTTCATTTTGAACATATAAACATAATTTGGAAAATTCTAAAAATGCATCAGATTTAGACGATAAGAAAATTGTCCGACTAAAATAAGTGAAATCATCAATCAAAACAAAAGTATACTTTCTACCTCCTAGGCTTAGTGTATTAACAAGACCAAACAAATCCATATGTATCAATTCTAATGGCCTAGTGGTCGAAACGATATTTTTGCTTTTAAAGGAAGATTTCGTAAACTTTCCTTTATGACATGGTGAACATAAGGATGATAGATTTCCATGCAAAGAAGGTAAACCTTTAACAAGTTGGTTTTGAGACAATTTTATGATAAGTTTGGAACTAGAATGTCCAAGACGTCTATGCCACAAATCTAATTCCTCATTTTTAGAAATAAAACATTTTACCGAAGAATGTGATAAGTCATTAAATCTAATCATGTAAACATTTTGAAATCTAGGAGCGGTAATAACAATATTATTTGTTTTAGAGTTAATAATTTTGCATAGGTTTGAAGATGAATCAAACAATACATTTAAGCCAATATCACATAGTTAACTGATTGAAATTAAATTATTCTTTAAACCTTTAACATATAAAACATTTGAGATAGAAAATGATTTGTTACCTACTACTCCAATGCCGATGATATTCCACTTTCCATTGTCTCCAAAAGTAACTACCCCTCCTTTCTTCATCTTCAGGCTAAGAAATTTTGATTTATTGCCTATCTTGTGCTTGGAACACCCTGAGTCCAAGTACCATACGTCTTCTTTGCCCCTAGCCTGCCAACACACCTAGAAAGAGGATGAGAGTAACGATCCGGCTACCCAAGTGGTTCCTCCCATAGAATATGTGGAAACCTTAGGCACCCAGATTTGTTTAACTGAACAGTATCCCGTCTTTTTATAAGTATGTGTTGTGTGACCAAACTTATAACATTTAGTACACTTGATGAAAGGAGACGATGGGTTTTTTAAAATAATTTTTGACCTGGAAGTTACAGGGATAGTTGATTTATTGTTTTTATCCTGAAAATTAAATTTTCTGGAATTTTTCTTATCGTCGGCGACAGTGGATGTCTCCGGGCGATAGTGCTCTTGAGAGTATCCAAGTCCGAATTTTCCAGAACCATAGTCCTGGTTTCGCAAAATCATATTTAGAGATTTTTGGCCCACTCCAAATTTGTTTGTGGCCATTTCTAAATTTCGGACTTGTCCCCTTAACACATTATTTTCGGCAACTATGGTGCCACAACGATTAGCGAAGGACTTCTTACTGCCTTCCACTTGAGATTGAGAGAATTTTAGAGATCTCTCTAAGACTTCTTTCTCTTTTGTAAGAGTTTCAACACGAGTTTGGGTCTTAGGGAGATCTTTCTCAAGTTCCACTATCTTTGTCAAAGAGGGACAATCCTCTTGACAAGACACTTTCTTCTTTCTAAGAACTTTTATTTCATTTTTTTTGTTTTTTATTTTCTTTAATTAAAACTTTATTTTCAGATTTGATCAGTTTAATTTCATGCAATTTTTTATCTAAAAACTCACAAGTACTCAAAAATTCAGAATATAAATCATCAAGGGTTTCATGATGTATCTTAGTGTCGCTCTGGACACTGCCTCCTTCATCATAAGATGAAGCACTCTTTCCCATCATGCACAAGTTGGCCTCCTCTTCTGTTTCTGACCCAGAACTACTCGACACCTCAGAAGTCGCTTCATCCGACGTTTCAGCCTTTAGGACCTTCTTCCTATCTTTATTTCTGTGTCACTTCTCCTTGAGCTCTTTCAGATACTTTGGGCACTTGCTCTTTATATGACCAATCTTCCTGCAATGATAGCATTCAGGTGGTGATATATCTTCATTATCCTCTTCTTCGGCTTGGAATTTTCCTTTCCTATTCCCATACTCTTTCTTCTTGAAAATTTCTTGAAAGAATTTCTTCTTTCAGGATTTTTCATAAATCTCCTGAATTTCTTCACAAACAAACTCTCTTCATCTTCATCATCACTTTCATCAGACTCGCTTTCCTTCTCCTTCTTGGACTTCAATGCCAAAGCTTTCTTTCTTGACTCTAAGCTATACTCTTATTGTTGAATACTCAACTCTACTTCATGAGTTTTCAAGTTTCCTATGAGATTCTCAATTTGGAGAGACTTTAGATCGTGTGAATCCGAGATGGCAGTCACTTTAGGATTAAACTTTGGGGGAAGCGATCTAAGTATTTTCCTCACCAAATCTCCATTTTAGAAATTCTTTCCTAGAATCCTCGAGTCATTTAATATCTTGCTAAACCTCGTGTACATGGAGTCTATATCTTCATCAACCTCCATCTTGAACTTCTCAAATTCCGATTCTAGATGGAAAAGCTTCGAGTCCTTTACCTGCGATGTTCCTTCGTGAGTAACTTCAAGAAGATTAAAAATATCATATGCAGTATCACATGCACAAACAAGGTTAAATTCAGTCCTATCTAGCGCACAAAATAAAGCGTTCATTGCCTTAGCGTTATTTTTACATCGAACCTTATCGGCTTCGTCCCATTTGTCCTTGGGTTTCTCCATAGAAACACTTCCTACAACAGTAATAGGGGCAGTGTAGCTTGTTTCTACCATGCCTCAAACATCAATATCTAGTGCTATTAGAAAGCATCGCATTCGAGCTTTCCAATAGTTGTAGTCAGTGCTCGTGAATAAGGGAGGTCTACTAATACCTTGCCCCTCAGAAAACACGTGCGTGTTTTGCTCCATTACTCCCGGTGGTGAAACCATTTTTGGAGTAACCTTGCTCTGATACCAAGTGTTGGATCTTACGACGCCCTTAGAGGGGTGGGGGGGGGTGAATAAGGGTACTTTTTAATTTTCTTACACAATCTAAGCAACCTTTACAAAATGATCAACAACAATGGAAGAGAGCAAATGAACATAAGCTAGAAACAACAATGATATATTTCAAAAGAGTTACAATGAATACAATGTGTCTCTAGAGAGCTAGAGACAAAGTCTCATGAAATAAATAATTTGCTAGTGTATTCGCCGGTTCTTCTACCAAGAATCGGCAGGCTAAAGCGTATCTCTCCCTAGATCTTGCTACTAGCCTCCCACTAGATCTAACCCGATCTAGATGCTACACACAAGACAACGATTTCTCCCTAAGCCACACAAGGACTTGGATGCCACTCACAAGGCGGTGATTTCTCCCTAAGCCACACAAGGGCTTGCACGCCACTCACAAGGCGGCGATTTCCCTTCTGATTACAATGTGAAAATAAATGGAAAAAATAACAAAAACAACTTGAGCAATTTAGACTACACACTCCCTTCAAACAAAATGCTGAAGATGCCGATGAATCCTTCCAAGTGATGCTTCGCACGTGTCGTCAATCTTCCGTGCTATTTGGCCTTCTTAGAAGTATGGAGTATTTCTCAGTTCTGGAGCTCTCTGGATCGTCTATGAAGGTATGTGCACTCCTGGTAATGAAAAATTCGTGCCTTTCTCAGAAAATGAGAGTCTTTTATATTCTGGCGCTATCGCCGGGCGATACTGGGTATCGTCATCGGGCGATAGTGGTAAATGCTACCACATGTCCCACGAACTCCTCATTTTTGCATCGCACAAATGTTGAGCGCCGAATCTTGCACTATCGCCTAGCGACACTAGATATCGCTATCTGACAATAGGGAAATAATGGTAGCCACGAATTCGTCGAACGTCGAGCAAAAATCGTTGAGTGGCGCTATCGCTGAGCGACACTACATATCGCCATCTGGCGATAGCGAAATAATGGTATCCACGAAATCGTCGAACGTCGAACGGAAATCATCGAATGAAAATCGTCGAACGTCGAACGAAAATCGTCGAACGAAAATCGTCGAACGTCGAACGAAAATCGTCGAGCGTCGAGCGGTTTTGTGTCGAATGGCATTATCGCCTCGCTGCGATACCCAATATCGCATGACGATATTGCCCTTGTTGAATTCTTACCCGATTCAGCACCAAACAAATATTAGTTATACAACTGTGTTATCTACACACCAAAAAAACATCCAAATATCAAATACAAACAAGATTTGTTATTAGCAAACTAGGAAGCGTGGAATGCATGCTCCAACAAGACCTACTCCCAAGGAACTAAAACCAAAACTTCAAGAACCAGACCTCTCCCACACAGGAGAGCCTTCGGACCTGCCAGCTAATGAGAGCCTACGCAGCAGGTCTACCTGGGGCCGAGCCGCGCTCGGGTAGTGCAGTCTCCCCCACATGCGAGCCTTCGGACCTTCCAGCTAATGGGAGCCTACGCAGCGGACCTACCTGGGGCGAGCCGCACTCGGGGTAGTACTCTCCCCACAGGCGATCCTTTGGACCTGCCAGCTAATGGGAGCCCGCACAGCGGGTCTACCTGAGGCCGAGCCGCGCTCGGGGTAGTGCAGAACCAAGGACCAAGAATTAGACGTCTCCCCTACAGGCGAGCCTTCGGACCTGCCATCTAATGGTATCCTGTGCAGCGGGTCTACCTGGAGCCTAGCTGTGCTCGGGGTAGTGCAGAACCAAGGACCAAGAACCGAACCTCTCCCCCACAGGTGAGACTTTAAACCTGCCATCTAATGGGAGCCTGTGTAGTGGGTCTACCTGGGGCCGAGCCGTGCTCGGGATAGTGCAGAACTAAGGACCAGACCTCTCCCCCATAGGCGAGCATTCGGAACTTCCAGCTAATGAGAGCCTGCGTAGCGGGTCTACCTGGGGCCGAGCCGCGCTCGGGGTAGTGCAGAACCAAGGACCAGACCTCTCCCCCACAGGCGAGCCTTCAGACATATCAGCTAATGGGAGCCTGCGCAGCGGGTCTACCTTGGGCCGAGCCGCGCTCGGCGTAGTGCAGAACCAAGGACCAGACCTCTCCCCCACAGGCGAGCCTTCGTACATGCCAGCTAATGGGAGCCTGCGCAACGGGTCTACCTGGGGCCGAGCTGCGCTTGGGGTAGTGCAAAATCAAGGACCAGACCTCGCCCCCACAGGCAAGTCTTCGGACCTGCCAGCTAATGGGAGCCTGCGCAGTGGGTCTACCTGGTGCCGAGCTCCGCTCGGGGTATTGCAGAACTAAGCACCAGACCTCTCCCCCACAGGCGAGCCTTTGGACAAGCCAGCTAATGGGAGCCTGTGCAGTGGCTATACCTGGGGCCAAGCCGCGCTCGGGGTAGTGCAGAACCAAGGACCAGTCCTCTCCCCCACAGGCAAGACTTCGGACCTGTAGCTAATGGGAGCCTGCGCAGCGGGTCTACCTGGGGCCGAGCCGCACTCGGGGTAGTGAAAAACCAAGAACTAGACCTCTCCCCCACAAGCAATTCTTCGGACCTGCCAGCTAATGGGAGCCTGTGCAGCGGGTCTACCTGGGGCCGAGCCGCGCTCGGGGTAGTGCAGAACCAAGGACCAAACCTCTCCCCCACATGCGAGCCTTCGGATCTGCTAGCTAATGGTAGCCTGCGCAGCGGGTCTACCTGGGGCCGAGCCGCGCTCGGGGTAGTACAGAACCAAGGACCAAACCTCTCCCCCACAGGCGAGCCTTCAGACCTGTTAGCTAATGGGAGCCTGCGCAGTGGGTCTACCTGGGGTCGAGCCTCGCTCGGGGTAGTGCAGAACTAAGGACCAGACCTCTCCCCCATAGGTGAGCCTTCGGACCTGCCAGCTAATGGGAGCCTGCGCAGCGGATCTACCTGGGGTCGAGCCGCGCTCGGGGTAGTGCAGAACAAAGGACCAAGAACCAGACCTCACCCCCAAAGGCGAGGCTTCGGACCTGCCAGCTAATGGGAGCCTGCGTAGCGTGTCAACCTAGGGCCGAGCCGAGCTCGGGGTAGTGCAGAACCAAGGATCAAGAACCAGACCTCTCCCCCAAAGACGAGCCTTCGGACCTGCCAGCTAATGGGAGCCTGCACAGTGGGTCTACCTGGGGCCGAGCCGCGCTCGGGGTAGTGCAGAAGCAAGGAACAAGAACCGAACCTCTCCCCCACATGCGAGCCTTCGGACCTGCCAGTTAATGGGAGCTTGCACAGCAGGTCTACATGGGAACGGGCCGCGCTCGGGTTAGTGCAGAACCAAGGACAAAACCTCTCCCCCACAGGCGAGACTTTGGACCTGCAAGATAATGGGAGCCTGCGCAGCGGGTCTACCTGGGGCCGAGCTGCGCTCGGGGTAGTGCAAAACCAAGGACCAGACCTCTCCCACACAGGCAAGCCTTCGAACCTGCCAGCTAATGGGAGCCTGTGCAGCAGGTCTACCAGGGGCCGAGCTGCACTCGTGGTAGTTCAGAACCAAGGACCAGACCTCTCACCCACACGCGAGCCTTCGGACCTACCAGCTAATGGGTACCTGCATAGCGGGTCTACCTGGGGCCGAGCCGTGCACGGGGTAGTGGAGAACCAAGGACCAGACATCTCCCCCACAGGTGTCCTTCGGACCTGCTAGCTAATGGGAGCCTGCGCAGCGGGTCTACTTGGGGCCGAGCCGCGTTCAGGGTAGTGCAGAACCAAGGACCAAGAACTAGACCTCTCCCCCACAGGCGAGCCTTTGGACCTGCCAGCTAATGGGAGTCTGTGTAGTGGTTTTACCTGGGGTCGAGCAGTGCTTGGGGTAGTGTAGAACCAAGGACCAAACCTCTCCCCCATTGGCGATCCTTCGGACCTGCCAGCTAATGGGAGCCTGCGCAGCGGGTCTACCTGTGGCCGAACCGCTCTCGGGGTAGTGCAGAAACAAGGACCAGACATCTCCACCATAGGCGAGCCTTCGGACCTGCCAGCTAATGGGAGACTGTGCAGCGGGTCTAAAGGGGCCCAGCCACGCTCGGGGTAGTGCAGAACCAAGGACCAAACCTCTCCTCCACAGGCGAGCCTTCAGACCTGCCAGCTAATGGGAGCCTACGCAAAAGGTCTACCTGGGGCCGAGCCGCGCTCGGGGTAGTGCAGAACCAAGGACCAGACCTTTCCCCCACAGGAGAGCCTTCGGACCTGCCAGCTAATGGGAGCCTGCGCAGCGGGTCTTCCTGGCTCCGAGCCACGCTCGGGGTAGTGCAGAAGGAAACATCTTCCTGCCATTAGAATTTCATAGTAGATAAAGACAAGAAGTAATTTGAGAAATTTATTATAATGAACTTGATTTGAATATACAACTTTTGCCCTCCCGTCTCATAGGTAGAAGTGCTTCAAATCGTCACCACTCCAGGTGTGGCTCATGGTCCTACCCTCCACATCCGGGAAGTGGTAACCTTCTGTTCTCAGGACCATCTCAATAATATAAGGCCCTTCCCAATTTGGGTTGAGCTTGCCCATAGGGGCAGACCTTCCCGCAGCATCAACTTTCTTTAGCACCAGATCTCCTTCCGAAAATTGTTTGATCCTGATATACTTGTCGAAGTATCTTGCCATCCGTCATTTGACCTCTTCCTGCCTGATAGCTACTACGTCGCGTAGCTCTTCCATCATATCCAGTGAGAGGCATAAGCCTCCTTCATTTTCTAGCCTCCAAGCCTCGTCTTCATCACCCGCAGCCACAACTCGTGGGGATCGGACCTCAAATTCCACAGGCAAGACCGCCTCACACCCATGGGAAAGTTTGAAGGGGGTCTCACCGGTGGCCGTGTTTGGGGTTGTCTGCAAGGCCCATAAAACTGAGGGGAGCTGTTCCACCCATCTCCCACTCAAGTTCTCCACCTTCTTCTTGAGAAGGTTCACGATAATTTTATTAGTCGCCTCCACCTGGCCGTTTCACCTGGGGTGGTGACGGAGGCAAACCTAAGGTCGATGCCCAGCTGGGTGCAAAAAATTATAAACTCCTCGCTTGGAAATTGAGGACCATTGTCCGTGATAATGGCTTGGGGCAACCCGTGCCTGCAGATGATATCCCCCCAAACAAAGTTCCTGATGACTTGGGAGGTTTATGGAAGTCCACCTAGTGTCAACTACCTTCACCTATGGGGGGGGGAATAGGTGATGTGCAGCGTTTTTGCAGAATTAAAATTGTACCTGCACAAATAAACAAACCAGCACAGCAAAGAAGGTACACAAGCAATTTATAGTGGTTCCCCGAGTTGGGTACATCCACTTTCCCTCTTCGACGTATCTCCCAATAAGGGACGACTCGGTCACTTCTCCAACAGGATTGAAATCCAATCCTTGCACTATCGGAAGGAACCCTTCCACACGTAGGAGACAACACTCCCACAACACGGGTTGCACCCAACCCTTAAAACTCGGAACCAACGTCCCTATACAACAAAAATAAACTAGAATGTACAAGAAATACAAACTACTTTCGGAGACTAAGGTGTCCCTCTTCGTTTGATGACGATCGAAGAGTCCACAACCCTAGATCTCGCTTGGAGAGAATCTCCCCGAAACCGGCGGCGGCAAGAGGAGCGGCGGCTTGGTTCTCGGAATAGGCGGCGACAGCGGTGTGCGGCTGCTGTTCTGTGGAGATTCAAACTTCGTACCGAAGCTAGCTTGGTCTTCCAACGGTCACACTAGGATAGATCGTCTCGATCGATTCGGACGGGGAAGGTTTTCCAGATCAACAAATCAAGAGACAAAGGATCTCTGGATAGACGCGTGAGACTCTAAGCTTGGCTAGGCTTCTGTCGCCGGAAGATCTGGAAGAGATCACGATCAAGGTCAGCGAACAACTTGCACGAGAGGCAACGGCGGCGGAGCAGATATCACGATCTAGGTCACAGTCGGCGGCTCGTGTATTTCTTTTCTGTGTATCTTCTGTTCAAAATACGCGTATATTTATACGGTGGAAATACCCCATTATAACCGTTATTGGTCCCACCTGAAGAAACCCTAACCCCGGTTCAGAACAGTGCCAGCGGCAGAATCCGGTCCAGCGGTTTCCAGGAAATTGCCCAAGGCAAAATCAACGAGAATCAAAGTTGATTCTCGCCGATTCGGCGAGAATCAGAGGTGATTCTCGTCGAATCATCGAGAATCAAAGGTGACTCTCGACGATGTAGACTTGTTTGCACGCTCTGAGAAAGCTGGAAGGAGACAGCGAGAATCAGCCAGTGATTCTCGACGATTCGGCGAGAATCACTAGTGATTCTCGTCGATTATGACTTAGCGCCAGAATCGCATGCTTTGATGTAGCCGGATAGAGACAGCGAGAATCAGCCGGTGATTCTCGACTATTTGGTGAGAATCACTTGGTGATTCTCGTCGATTCACACTTAGACGATTTTTCGTCTATCCGCCCATGGACTGCTCTTTGACCCATCCTTGCTCCTTGTCTGCTCTTGCAAAATCACAGCCCTGTACTTGAAAATAAGTACACTCCAGTAGAGAGAGTACACGTAGGCCAACACACTGATCTTCTCAACGAGGGATTACGTCATGCAGACCCGTGTATATTGACCTAATGCACCCTGACATTGGTGTGCCCTTAGCGTGGAATAACTGCAAGCACAACTTGAAATATTTTATCAAATACATTGTCTATTTACCTTAGCTTGTTCAGGGGCTTCTTCAAATCAGGTACGTTGTGGATACAATACCCAATAATCTCCCCCTATTTGAAGAAGCCTAAACCCTACAAGCTAAGGTGAATAGAGCGTATGGGAATGAAAACCATAAACTTGAAATTGAGTTGAGAGAGATATTCATTACCAATACCATAAACTTGGAGCCACCTTAGCCTTAGCCTAGAGGGTAATCTCCCCCTTTTCGGCTTCTACAAATCTGGGTCTGTTGCATTTGACCCCTTGCTCCCCCTCAGTACTTGCACCTGTGCTCACACTTGAGTTCATGGCAGAGGCTCCCCCTAGATGCACGAGCCTGGAGCTTCTATAGTCTTCATTCCTCATAGTTTAGCATCCCCAATTCAGTTTTGAAAAGACTGAACGTGGCTTCGTCTAAGGGCTTTGTGAAAATATCTGCAAGCTTCTTGTCCGTGGGGACATAGCAGAGAGAGATGTCCTTGTTCTCCACGTGCTCCCGAATGAAGTGGTAGCGCACTTCAATATGCTTCATTCTGCTGTGCGATACCGGATTGTTGGCAATAGCAATTGCACTGGAGGAGTCGCAGTACATGGGTACTTCCTTGAACTGAAGGTCGTAGTCGGCTAACTGGTTTCTGATCCATAGGAGTTGAGCGCAACAGCTGCCTACCGAGATGTACTCAGACTCTGCTGTGGAGGTAGCTACACAATTCTGCTTCTTGCTGTTCCATGAGATAAGCCTTCTTCCAAGGAATTGACACGTCCCGGAAGTGCTTTTCTTGTCATCCCTACTCCCTGCAAAATCAGCATCTGAAAAACCTATTAGCTCGACATCATTGTTTCTCGGGTACCACAAGCCAAGATTGGGAGTACCTTTAAGGTATCTTAGAATTCGCTTTGCAGCTACATAGTGAGATTCCTTAGTGTTCACCTGATATCTGGCACAGACACATGTGGAGAATATGATATCCGGTCTACTGGCAGTAAGGTAGAGCAGGGATCCAATGATGCTTCTGTATTTGGTTTCATCGAAAGGTTTACCTTTCTCATCCTTATCCAGAGACATAGTGGATCCCATTGGAGTCCTCATAGAGGTTGCACTCTCCATACCGAATTTCTTGAGGAGTTCATTTGTGAACTTCGTCTGAGAGATGAAGATTCCATCCTCAGACTGTTTCACTTGAAGTCCCAAGAAATACATTAGCTCTCCATACTGCTCATTTCAAACTTTCCTTGCATAAGTTTGGAAAACTTTTTGCAAAGATTGTTGTCCGTTGAGCCGAATATTATGTCATCGACATAGATTTGCACCAGCAAAATCTTGCCTTTGACTTCCCTGAGAAACAATGTCTTATCTATTTTACCTCTAGAGAACTTGTTCTCAAGAAGAAAACTAGATAAAGTCTCATACCAAGCTCGTGGAGCTTGTTTTAGACCATATAAAGCTTTATTAAGAAAATATACATGATTGGGATAAGTAGGATTGACAAAACCTGGGGGTTGAGCGACGTATACTTCCTCTTTCAGGTCTCCGTTCAAGAATGCTGATTTCACATCCATTTGATAGACTGTGAATCCTTTGTGCGAAGCATACGCCAGGAACAATCTGATTGCCTCGAGCCTTGCCACTGGTGCGAAGGTCTGGTCGAAGTCAATGCCCTCCTCCTGTCTGTAACCTTGAGCCACCAGCCTTGTCTTGTTCTTTATGATGACACCATGTTCATCCAGTTTGTTTCTGAAAATCCACTTGGTGCCAATCACATTCTGCTTGTATGGTCTGGGAACCAGCGTCCAAACGTTGCAACGTTTGAATTGATGTAGTTCATCTTGCATGGCCAGAATCCATGCCGCATCTTTGTTCGCCTCGTCGAACTTCTTTGGCTCAACCTGTGACAGGAAGCAAAGATGCAAAATTTTGTTAATAGTACCTCTTCGAGTTCTGACACCGACACGAGGATCTCCGATGATCTGATCTCTAGGATGATCCCTCACGTGCCGGAGCTCTAGAAATCTGGCGTCTGGAGCTTCGACTACTTCTTGGGCTTCTCCTTCTTCTAGGAGATTTGTTCCATTTTGATCTTCAACATTCCCAGATGACGTGGAGGTGGAAACTTTGACGTACTTAGGAGTTTCATCTTTAGCGGTCTCATCGAGATCCAGCTGTTCAAGTCGTGCACCTGCATCTTCAAGAATACTACTGGAAGAATTGCTGTTAAGCAAACTTCCTTCATCAAATACAACATTAATTGATTCTTCTACCACTAGGGTTTTCTTATTGAAGACCATATATGCCCGACTATGGGAACTATAGCCCATGAATATGCCCTCGAAGCATTTTTCACCAAATTTAGTACGCGGGTACTTCCCATTATTCAGTACATAGCATCTGCAACCAAAGATCCTCAAGTAGGACATGGTTGGTTTCCTGCCTCTCAGTAGCTCATAAGGCGTCTTACGATGATGCTTGTTGATCAATGCCCGGTTTTGTACATGACAAGCTGTATTGACAGCCTCTGCCCAGAAGTATTCTGGGAGAGAAGCATCTTTCAACATTATCGTGCAGGCTTCAATGAGAGTTCTATTTCTCCTCTCCGCAACTCCATTTTGCTGAGAAGTGCGCGGGGAGGAAAACTCATGAAAGATACCTTGTTCTTCACAAAACTCTGTCATAGCACCAGATTCGAATTCTGTTCCATGGTCACTTCTGATTTTGACCACTTGGCAGTTAAATTCGTTCTGAACCTGCTTGAAAAAACTAGTGAAGATGTCAAACGTATCCGACTTTCGTTTTAAGAAGAACACCCATGTAAACCGAGAATGATCATCAACTATCACCAGCGTATAGGACTTGCCTCCCAAGCTATGAACTTGCATTGGACCAAACAAGTCCATATGTGGAAGGTAAAGACATCGGGAAGAGTCTTTGTCTGGAATGCTCTTAAAGGTAGCCCGAGTCTGTTTGCCCATCTGGCATGCAGGACAGGGGCTATCTTTGATGCACTTGATAACGGGAGCATCCCTTACTAAGTTTTTAGAAAACAGCATACTAATTGTTTTGAAATTAATATGTGCCAATCTCTTGTGCCATTGTTCACAAAGAGATGCACTGCCTGTTGCCACAAGGCATACGGGGGTAGATGAATCTAAACTGAGAAAATTTAAGCAGAAGATATTTCTGCTCCTAATGCCTGTTAATACCGTTTCAGAAGAGGCACATGAAATTATCAGACATTTATCCTTGCAGAACTTAACGTCATAACCTTTGTCACATAACTGACTTACACTGATCAGGTTATGGTTTAACCCTTCAACATAAGCCATGTCGGTGATTGAGATTATACCGTTGGAAATTATACCGTAACCTCTGGTGACTCCTCGATCTGACCCTCCAAAGATGACTTTGGGTCCATTCTCGACTGGAGTGTAATCACGCAGCAGGCTTCTTGTCCCAGTCATATGCCGGGAGCATCCACTGTCCAAGTACCAGATTGGCGTTTTGGTGGCCTTTGGACATTCCTGCAAAACAAAATTAATTTCCCTTAGGAACCCAATCAAATTTGGGTCCTAGATTCCTGGTTAGCATACTCCCCCTCGGTTGGTTAACCTTACGAGTGGTCGGCCTCGCAGTGCTAACATAGGGAGTCTCATTATACATTGGATTAAACCAACAATCCACGGTAAATTGACCGACTTTGCCACAACACCAACAGTCAAATCTGTTGTACCTCTTCCTAGGCTCCTGCCTTACCCTGGGAATGACGGGTACAGCCGGGGCCTTGGATCTGGAGGTGGAGGCCTCATAGTGATTGCAGTCACATGACTTCTTCACCTTCTGTTTCGTCAGTATAACAGGCTTGACTCTTGGTGCTTGCTTTCCATTATGGCCGCTAGAGAATTGACCATAACTTCCCATGTGGATTTCCTCATAAGGTGCCTTGAAGGCACTCTCACCGAAGTTCCGGGAAAAGGTCCAACCATCATATCGGCTCTTTGGCTTTGTAACCGAGGGCCGGAAATGATGACCAAAGGTTGATTCAAAGTCATGTTGGTTACAAGGAAAGCTAGGCTTTCTAAACGCAACAGGACTGAGCGGAGCCTTTCCCTTTTCAGCAGCAGAGGCCTTCTTGGCAGCCTTATTCTTCCTCTGGTTCCTATTTCTCCTGGATGAGGAACCAGATACCCCTACATGCCCCAAGCCAGCTCCTTTGGCCTGAGCAGAGAAGGTATCAACTACTGGAAGAACTGTTTTTGGCATAGAGAAGCTCTTGACGATCTTCCTTTCTGCCGCAAGTTGTTCTTCCAACTTGTTGACTTCCTCCTGCTTAAGATCAAGGAGCTTAAGAGACTCTGAATGCTTTGAAGTCAGGTCAAGGTGCTCCTGTCGGAGAGAAATCAAACTGGTGATCTCTTCCCTTAGGGAGACACACTCACCCTTAAGGAATTTCACTTCCTTTTTCTCAGCCTTCAATCTCTTACGACACTCCTCGAAAGTGTTGAGCGGAAGCTCATACTTCTCGAGGAGCTCCGCTTCACGGGCCGAAAGGCTATCCTCATGGTCATCATCCTGAGACTCAGGATCAGTTTCAGAGTCGGAGAGAGGGGTGTGAGCTTTTACCTTCCCAGTAAATGGGGGGCATTCTCCTTCTGAGTCGGAGCGACCCATCAGCCCGAAGTAGGCTTCCTCATCATCACTGGAGTCTGAGGAATCAGACTCACTCAGTGTCTTTGGCCTTTTGGCGATGTAGCTCCGCTCTTTCTTCTTATCTCTAGAGGATTTGTGCTCCTCTCCTTTCCCTTTTTCTCTCTTACCTTGGTTGCAGTCGGCCACGACGTGTCCAGGCTTATTGCATCCAAAACAAATAATGTCAGAGGAGCGATGTTTGTTCGGTTTAGAAGCATACCTGTCAGAAGAATAATTTTTCTTCTGATGCCTGGAGGAGGAGCTGTCTTTCTTTCTTTGATTCCTCATCTTGAGGAACTTCTTGAATTCTCGGGTGATGAGGGAGAAATCCTCCTCAGACAGGTCTGAGCTGGAGGAGCATGGCTCAGAGTCCTCCTCCTCATCCTTTTTCCTGGCACGGTATGAAACCGCACCCTTGCCTTTTTTGGAGTGAATGGCTTTTAGAGCCACAGTCTTTTCTTTGGCTGCAGACTTCTCTGCTTCTTCTTCTGCTTTCCTGGTGTTCAGTTGAAGCTCATAGGACATCAGCTTCCCAAATAGAATTTGTGGGTCTGTTTCAGCTAGTCTGCCAAACTCTCGGATGGCGCAGATCTTTGTCTCTCATTCCTTAGTAAGGGACCTAAGGAATTTATCATTAAGTTCACCATCAGTGAACACTCTTCCATATCCTTTGAGGGCATTGACAATCTTGAGGAAGTTCTCGAAGGTGACTCCGATCTCTTCCTTATGCCCTTGTCTGAAGGCCTCATATTTCTAGTTCAGAAGGGATCTCCGATCATCCCTCACTTCATCAGTGCCCTCCATTAGGATAATCAGGCAGTGCCAGATCTCCTTTGCTGTCCTGCAATTGCAGAAGTTCTGCATCATTTAGTCATCGACCGCGCTGACCAGAATGTTCTGCGCCTTCTTGTCAAGTCCTACCAGCACCATCTCATCCTTGTCCATTTCAGAAAGTTTCTTTGACACTTTCTTGGTAGGATCTATGGTGGAGACCTTAGTGGGGACATAAGGTCCCTCCTCCACGATCATGAAGAGTCGAGGATCAACTGCTTCCATGTAGAACCTGATCCTTTCCTTCCAGATAGGAAAGTTGAGCCTGGTGCACACTGGGATCTTGCCTGTGAACTTGCGCCCGTCCATAGTAGATGTTTGCCTTCTTCTTGACACTAGCGGCAGGATCAACTCAAGGTGTTAACCTTTTTGATGAGTAACCTCCCTCTGATACCACTTGGATGTCCACCTAGTGTCAACTACCTTCACCTATGGGGGGGGGGAATATGTGACGTGCAACATTTTTGCGGAATTAAAATTGTACTTGCACAAATAAACAAACCAGCACAGCAAAGAAGGTACACAAGCAATTTATAGTGGTT
This sequence comes from Platanthera guangdongensis, assembly GCA_039583875.1. NCBI lineage: Eukaryota > Viridiplantae > Streptophyta > Magnoliopsida > Asparagales > Orchidaceae > Platanthera > Platanthera guangdongensis. The sequence continues at coordinate 136,043,880 of CM077147.1, forward strand.
TCCCCGAGTTGGGTACATCCACTTTCCCTGTTCGACCTATCTCCCAACAAGGGACGACTCGGTCACTTCTCCAACAGGATTGAAATCCAATCCTTGCACTATCGGAAGGAACCCTTCCACACGTAGGAGACAACACTCCCACAACACGGGTTGCACCCAACCCTTACAACTCAGAACCAACGTTCCTATACAACAAAAATAAACTAGAATGTACAAGAAATACAAACTACTTTCGGAGACTAAGGTGTCCCTCTTCGTTTGATGACGATCGAAGAGTCCACAACCCTAGATCTCGCTTGGAGAGAATCTCCCCGAAACCGGCGGCGGCAAGAGGAGCGGCGGCTTGGTTCTCGGAATAGGCGGCGACAGCGGTGTGCGGCTGCTGTTCTGTGGAGATTCAAACTTCGTAGCGAAGCTAGCTTGGTCTTCTAACGGTCACACTAGGATCGATCGTCTCGATCGATTCGGACGGGGATGGTTTTCCCGATCAACAAATCAAGAGACAAAGGATCTCTGGATAGACGCGTGAGACTCTAAGCTTGGCTAGGCTTCTGTCGCCGGAAGATCTGTAAGAGATCACGATCAAGGTCGGCGAACAACTTGCATGAGAGGCAACAGCGGCGGAGCAGATATCGCGATCTAGGTCACGGTCGGCGGCTCGTGTATTTCTTTTCTGTGTATATTCTGTTCAAAATACGCGTATATTTATACGGTGGAAATACCCCATTATAACCGTTATGGGTCCCACCTGAAGAAACCCTAACCCCGGTTCAGAACAGTGCCAGCGGCAGAATCCGGTCCAGCGGTTTCCAGGAAATTGCCCAAGGCACAATCGACGAGAATCAAAGTTGATTCTCGCCGATTCGGCGAGAATCAGAGGTGATTCTCGTCGAATCGTCGAGAATCAAAGGTGACTCTCGACGATGTATACTTGTTTGCACGCTCTGAGAAAGCTGGAAAGAGACGGCGAGAATCAGCCAGTGATTCTCGTCGATTCGGCGAGAATCACTAGTGATTCTCGCCGAATCGGCGAGAATCACTTGGTGATTCTCGTCGATTATGACTTAGCGCCAGAATCGCATGCTTTGATGTAGCCGGATAGAGATGGCGAGAATCAGCCGGTGATTCTCGATGATTCGGCGAGAATCACTTGGTGATTCTCGTCGATTCACACTTAGACAATTTTTCGTCTATCCGCCCATGGACTGCTCTTTGACCCATCCTTGCTCCTTGTCTGCTCTTGCAAAATCACAGCCCTGTACTTGAAAATAAGTACACTCCAATAGAGAGAGTATACGTAGGCCAACACGCTGATCTGCTCAACGAGGGATTACGTCGTGCAGACCCGTGTATATTGACCTACTGCACCCTGACATTGGTGTGCACTTAGCATGGAATAACTGCAAGCACAACTTGAAATATTTTATCAAATACATTGTCTATTTACCTTAGCTTGTTCAGGGGCTTCTTCAAATCAGGTACGTTGTGGATACAATACCCAACAGTTTATTTGGCCAGCGCCTTAACCTCCAGCCACTTAAGAAAGTAGTCGATCATAACCAGGAGGAACCTCCTTTGCCCACTAGCCGGAGTTGTGATGCTTTGGAGCATCTGAGCTGCCTGGAGCTGGAGGGGGCGTAGAGCTGGCATTTTTGACACCTCCTCAAAAACTCCACATCATCCTCCTCAGGGTGGGCCAGTCCCTCCCTTAAGTACCCCTGCCTTACCACCCTTGCTTCCAACGTCCTACCTCCGGAATGGCTTCCACATTACCCAGAGTGTACCTCTTCTAGAATCTGTCGGGTCTCCTATTCCGTCACACATCGTGCCAAAAGACCCGAAAGCATCTTCCGATGTAAACTTCCTTCATGCATGAGATAGTAGGCCGCCTTATGCCGAAAGTTCTTTGCTTCCTTGATCCCCTTAGGGATGTTGCCGGTGACAAAGAAGGTCACGAAGGGATCCACCCATGAGGGTCGCCGATCTACTTCAATGAGCTCCCCTTCCTCGATTGCTGGATAGAACAGATCCGTCAAGGTTCCTCCTCCCCGAGGTCCAAACTTAGCCAGTCGATCGGCTACTGTATTCTCTTATCTTGGAACATGTTGGACGGAGAACGTCCGGAACCCCCCGATGATCGCCCTCACCTTGGACAAGTACCTCACAAGGGTGGGTTCCCGAGCTTCGAACTCCCCTCGGATCTATGATTCCACCACCAATGAGTCCGTGAAAGCCTCCACATCTTGGATCTCAAGCTCTCTTAACAATCGAAGGCCAGTTATCACAGCCTCGTACTCTGCTTGTTTGTTAGTTGCAGGAAAGTGCAAGACCACCGCCTGCTCTATGGTGACCTATTGAGGACTTGTCAATACCACCCCCGCTCCGAGGGAGTGCTTTCCTGAGGCTCCATTAACTGTCATCTTCCATTCCTCCTGCGACCCGACTCCTCGGCCTCGACCTCCACAACGTAGTCTGCCAAGAAGTCGGCCACTACTTGTGCCTTGATGGAGAGCCTTGGTACGAACGAGATATCGAATTCACTCAACTCGATAGACCACTTGGCCAGTTTACCTGAGTGCTCCACTCCCTCAAAAATTATACGGAGGGGATGATCTGTCACCACCCTGATGGAATGCGCTTGGACATATGGCCGGAGCTTCCTGACCGAAATGATCAAGGTGTATTCCAGCTTTTCTAAGATAGGGTAGCGAAGCTCTGCCTTCTTTAGAAGCCTGCTTACATAGTAGATTGGCAGTTGCTTCCCACCTTCTTCCCTAACCAGAACAGAGCTCACCGCCTCTGCTCCCACTCCGAGATACAAGGCCAAGTCCTCACCCTCCTTCGGGCTTTGAAGTAGACGAGCCAGGGAGAGCTGCTTCTTCAGCCATTGAAAAGCTTCTTCGCATTCGGTGGTCCACTCGAACCTTTGGTTACCCCACAGCACCTTGAAAAATGATGAGCATTTCTCTACCGACCTGGAGAGGAATCTACTTAGGCCGGCCAGCTTGCCTGTCAAGCGTTGGACCTCCTTAGCACTGCGCAGTGACTCTAGCTCTAGGATGGCTTTTACCTTATCTATGTTGGGTTCTACCCCCTCCGGGGTCAGAAGATGCCCGGGGAAATTCCCACGGCTTGCCCCAAAAATTAACTTTTAGGGGTTTAGCCTTGTCTTGAACCTCCGCAAGGTGGCAAACGTCTCCTCCAGGTCTCAGAGATGTGATTCCATACATTTACTCTTGACCATCAGGTCATCAACATAGACCTCCAGGTTCCTCCCCCTTTGGCCCTATAAGACTCGATCCATCATGCGTTGGTATGTAGCCCGTGCATTTTTCAACCCAAAGGGCATCATCTTATAACTAAAGCATCCCTCCCTTGTGATGAAGGAGACGTCCTTGACGTCGGGAGGGTGCATTCGGATCTTATGGTAACCTGAAAAAGCATCCAAAAACTCATAATTGAAAAACCAATGGCTGAATCAACCAGCGCATCGATTCGAGGCAGGGGGTAGCAATCTTTGGGGCTTGATTTATTTAATAATGAAAAGTCAATACACATGCGCCACTTCCCTCCCCCTTTTTTACAATTACCACGTTGGAGACCCAGCCCAGATACTAGATCTCCGAGATGAAGTCGGCCTCCAAAAGCTTCTTGACCTCCTCGCGGACTGGATCTTCCAGCTTGGTTGCGATGGTCCTCATCTTCTAGCATATGGGGTGCATTCTGCGATCCAGGATCAGGCAGTGGCAGGCCACATCAGCATCGATGCCCGACATGTCAGCCGCACTCCAAGGGAAGATGTCGACGTTGCTCTAGATGCAAGCCTACACTCGCTCCTGGTCCTCGGGGCTCAGCCCCATCTGGTCCGCACCTTTTGCACCTGTCCGGTGCTGGTGAAGACTTCCATCCCCCTACCACTTCCTCTACCGGCTCTTTCAGTTGCAACTGCTCCCAGGCTAGCCCTTGCCTATCTTCTTGTCCAGCTTCCTCCTCCCACTCCTTACTGCCTCAACTCCTCCAACAACTCCTCTGAGGCTCTCCCTCAGCTCCTACTCAACCTCTATACCTCTCTGGGCCTCCCACCCACTTCCTCTTCCTTCCACTTCCACCTGCTGACCTCTTGCGGCTCCAACCTTCCGTCCCCCTGGACCTCCTGCACATCTCTTCCCCTGCTCCTCCTCAATCTCCTCCTCCCCTAATAAACTCTTCAGTCTCCTTCCTTGCCTCCTCTAGGCTCATCTCCTCCTCTCCGACAATCTCTTCATGCGCCTCCATCTCCTTCTCCAACTCCTCCTCCTCTGTCATCCATGATATGTGTTGACTGCCATAATATAGCATTATCTTGCCACCTTCGGGTCCCCTCTGCCCCTAACCTGCACCCCTCCATTGTTGAACTTGAGGCATTGATGAAAAGAGGAGGGGACGCAGTGAAAGCCCTGATGAGGGGACACCCAAAGATGGCACTATAGCTGATTGGGGCGTCCACGATCACGAAACTGCAGTTCCGTGACACGCCCCCCAACTTCACATGCAGCCCTACTCCTCCTTCTACTTCATTTCTCTCTCTCCCGAGAAACCGAACAACGGCCCATCTGAAGATGTTGTATAAGTCCAAATCGCTGAGCTCAGTTCGACGATAGTGGAGCTCAGTTCGACGTTTTTCTGAAAAGTTGAAGGATGTTCAAGATTCAAATTCAGAACAGTTAAGGAGTTATTCTCACCAATTAATTCAGAAGATTTTCTAGCCGTTTTCATTTATTCTGGACCAAGTTTCAAGGGATTATCAAGGAATATTTCTTTGGACTTTCCCCTAGAAGTCAATTACAATTAAGGAAGTTAATTAATGACAGACCAACGGCTATTCTTGACAGAGGATCATTTCTATTCAGAACCAGGGAATAAAACAAAAGTTTTTTGAATCTCTCTAACACACAACATAGATAAGCAGAACAAGAAGAACAAGAACAAAACATTCTCTGTCAAAAAAGAATTTATACAAGAACACACACAAAAGGAGATCAACAAATCTGAAATCTTCAGATCCCATTTGATTCAAGTGTTCAAGGCCAACATCATTCAAAGACTCCAGACACCTAACATTTCAGCTGTTGCTGAAATCATCAATTGCTGGAGATCAAATTTCTGAAGGTCTATCACCCTACAGCAAAGCTTCATTTCCTGATCAACTACAGATCTCAGGGGGAGCTTTGACAACATCAAAATCCACATAGTCTTCTCAGCTGCTTTGAGAAAGAGAAGACTTCCATCACTCTCTCATCCCCATCTCTGTAAAGGGTTTTTCAAACTCCCTTCAAAAGTTTGTGCTTGGTTTTTGAGCACCTTATCAAAAGCTCATTGGTGGCAAAGACACCTGATCAAAAATCTGATTTGGTTTTTGAGCACCTTATCAAAAGCTCATCGGTGCCCAGGACACCTGATCAACTCATCCTGCAATGGATTCCTACCTAGGGTGGTAGAGGAGTGGATGTACCCAAGTTTAGGGGAACCACTACAGCTCCTTGTATCTTCTGGCTTGCTTGTCTTTATTTTTGTTTTCTTTGTGATTGATCTGTGATTAGTTAGGATCTGTGATTAATTTCTTTTGTAGGTTACTTTGTGATTAGATAGTTTCTGTGATTAGATAGTTTCTGTAATTAGATTTAATATTTGCTTCCCTGTTCACTCAGATTACAACAACTGTTGTAAAAAGTTTTTAAGCACCATACTCTATTCACCCCCCCCTAGAGTATTTCAGATCTAGCTGCACTTTCAATTGGTATCAAAGCGGTTGGTTAAACATACCACACCTTGGTGGTTGCACAGGCTAACACATGAACCCAAAGATTCCTATTTAGATCTGCTTGCTGTAGATTGTATTATTAGATCATTTCTTCACAAATCATGGCCCAAAACAAAGATTATGCAGCACCAGACCTCCAGTGTGCAATCTGTCCAAGTTTGCACTTTGGAAAGCAAAGATTAGATTATACATGAATTCTATTGACGAGGATATTTTTAATTCTATTTTGACAGTTTGTCCAAGACATCCAGAGAACACAAGCACAAATGTTGTTTCCACCACCATCAGGAACAGATGCTGATATCAAGAATTGGAAGGTAGCTGATGCAAAATATGAATATCTTAGCCCAGACCATGTCTGATGACATCTTTCAAAAGGTGGCTGAATATAATTCAGCAAAGGAAATCTGGGATAAACTCTCTGAAATAGTCTCAGGCTCAGCTGATGAAATAAAGGACAGGAGATCCCACCTCATATCCCAATATGAAAATTTCAAGAAAGGAGAAGCTGAGCCAGTAGCTGAAATGTATAACAGGCTCAGTCTGATAGTTAATGAACTCAAGACTTTGGATAAGGAGATCTCACTGACTGAACTTAATGACAAAATCCTAATGTGCTTTCCAAGCACTTGGGACTCAAGAATCTGGCCAATCAAGGATGTCAGAAGTTTGAATGAGATCACCACAGAAGCTCTTTTGGGTAAGCTCAAATCTTATGAGCTGCTCATTAAGAACAGAGAAGAAGAGCAGAAGGCTGCCTCACCTGCCACAAGGAAAGAAAAGACAATAGCCTTCAAAGCAACTAAAGATCAGCCTGAAGACAAAGTCACAGGCAATGATGAACTGCTAAGTCGTTGGCCAAAAGATTTTACAAGATGGCCAGAAAGGACTTCAGAAGGAGATCATACAAAGAGCATGATAAGCCAAGGTATGATAAGTCAATTAGTAAAGAAATTGTTTGCTTTGGTTGCAGGAAACCAGGGCACATTGTACCTGACTGTCCAGAGAACAAAAACAAGGACAGAAGGGATAAGAAAGAAAGAAGAAAGGACAAAGACTTGAAGAAAAATGGCAATGGCAAACCCTCCTCAAGCAAGAACAAACACACAAGGAAGGGATTTATTGCTGAATCCTGGAGTGAAACTGAAGAGGAATCAGAAGCCTCATCCAGCTCCAGTGATGATGAAGATGATACAGAAGAGAAGGAGTTCTGCATGATGGCAATCAATGCCTCACAACATGATTCAGATGAAGAAGAGTCAGAGTCAGACTCAGAGACTCAACTTGAAGAAGACCAGGTAATTAGTTCTTTTGATTTCATTTCAGAGGACTTTAAATCTGAGTTAAAGCATTATGTTTAGACTTACTAAAATCTGAGAAGGAAATTATTTCTCTCAGAAATCAATTGTCTGAACATAGTTCCTTAAAGTCAGAAAACCTCAAACTCTCTCAGGAGTTGGAGTGCTGTAGGGAGCAGATAGCTTCACTGAAAGGTGAGCTATCAGAGGCCAAGAAGCTTGAAGAATCCCTTAATGGGAGGAGTATCAAGCTGATGGACATCACATAAGCATAGTGAACTCCAGATTCAATAGTACACTGGGCTTGGGTGCTTCATCCAGCCAACGTATAGTTCTAAACAACCCCAATCAATTTCATTTCTGATAAAGGGAAGGAGTTGTAGAGGTAGCTAGGAAACATTCTGATCTGCCTAGAAAACTAAGTCCCAGTAGAAATCGTCGAACGGAGCTCGACGATCGCCGAACGTAGATCGACGATCTCAGGCAAAATCGTCGAACTCAGGTCGACGACCTCAAATTCCTGAACTCTGCCACATTCGACTATCGAACAGAGCTCGACGATCTGACCCAAGATCGTCAAACGCAGCTCACTCCACGATCGTCGAACAGAGATCAGAGCTATGGAAATTCCTTCAAGGGCAAATCAAAATCCAATCCTAGGGGTCCTTCATCCCAAAACATTAACCCTTATACTGAATGGATTATACCTCTAAGGAGATATCATCCTGAAGGTTATAAGAGTCAACCTGGGATGTCTTTTATTTCTGAGTTTAAAGGTTATCAACCTAGGCCTAAAGTAAACTGGGTCAAAAACAAGTGAATTATTTTATGTGCAGGTGAAGACCTATCCAACATCTAACCAGCAATGGTACTTGTATAGTGGGTGCTCAAACACATGACAGGAAACAAGGACAACCTCACATCCTTTAAAGCCAAGCTTGGACCCAAAGTAATTTTGGTGATTCAAACTTGTACAAA